>OZ010796.1:76469091-77069091 GCA_963932465.1 Maratus speciosus | reverse complement strand
CAGAGGAATATTTTCAAATTGAAGGAGGACCTGTTGGCCATAGCCACAAACATACCTCCAAAAATTAGTTCAATTCCATGCATAACTTCATACACTTTTCGATGGTACAAGAATGAAAGTGGCACAAAAATCGCTATTACAGCGCCCCCTTCAGGCGGAATATTTCCAATTTAAAGGAGAACCTGCTGGACATAGCCAAAAACATACAGAAAATTTTTTGTTCAATTATATGGATAACTTTATGCATTTTCAATGGTACAATAATGAAAATGGTACAAAAATCACAATTACTGCACCCCCTTCTGGCAGAATACTTCCATGTTGAAGAAGGACCTGCTAAGCCACAGCCAAAAACACACACAAAAAAATTGGTTCAATTTTATGCATAACTCATACACTTTTTGGTGGTACAATGGCAACACACAGACAGATAGACATTTTGTATAAACATGTTTTGGTATATCTGACACCTAAAACGTCTAAATCCGTCGAAAATCAGAAATCGAAAAAATTTAAATTACAATACTTCTTCTATTGAAGATAGAAGAAAGTAAAATTAGGCCTGTTTAATTGTTAAACTTAAAAGAAAGAAAGAAAATTAATAAAGTCATACTTTAATAAAGAAGCCCAGTGGTGTAGTGGTCAGCACACCCGCCTGCTGCACCGCAGGTCGAGAGTTCGACTCCCGACTGGGCAAGGTTCACTCAGCCTTTCATCCCTTTGGGGTCGATAAAATGAGTACCAAGCTTGCTTGGGAACTAAACACCGAGGGTCTCGCATTAGGTTGACCACCTGGCCGGGACGCATGCTGCATAGCCCCTCGGGGCCCAGGCTCAAGAAAACAGAGATGGGCACTGTCGGCCCAGATCCTTCTTGGATTGTATAGCCACAGAGTTTAGTTTATACTAGGGATTGACCGAATACCGAATAGTTGATTCGGTATTCGGTGGTTCGGCATGTAAACCGAATATTTGGCTCCGGCCGAATACTTTTAAGTATTCGGCCGAATAATTGCAGATAAGTATTTTTTTAGAATTAGAAGAATTCTCTTTTACTTAGCAGTAGAATAGGCTAAACAATGGGGTTTAATATTATATGCATGAGTTCAGAATTCAGCTTGCACTACAAAAAACAAGTCAAAGGCCATTTTTATTTTAAAAAACTTTTTCCTTCCTAAAATAGTCTACATAGGGGTGAAATCAAAACAATTGCCAACTAGAGAAGAAGAAAAAAGTACGGAAGATGCATCCCTTATCATTTAATTTTAATTACTTCTACATTAGTTTTTTTAATTTAAATTTATTTAATATGTATTTTCTTTAATATACACATCAAATAAGTATATTAGAGTTCATATCTGTATATCTAAGGTTATTAAAGAAAATACACACATCCAATAAGTATACTCCAATGCTTATCCTATAGCTTTTATAACTGTTATATCAAAATCGTTCAAATTTGTAATCTTCATCACCACAGTGTTAAAATATTAATCAAAATATAAATATCTATCAATAATTTGATAGAAAATAGTTAAATGTACAAATTGATATGATACTTTTTGTATTTTGAGAACATTCCTATTCAATATGTTTATAATTAGACAATCAGTAAATCAGCTTAATAACAACATTGTTTCTTTTTATTTGAATGAACTTTTGTTTTTCTGGTAGTCCTTATCCTTAATAATAGCCTGCATAGTTTAATACTTTCATAGGTTATTTTTGGGTATTGACTAGTGATAAAATAATAAAAAGTGATGGGTTAATAAATTTGTGAGTGGAAAGAAGTCATTAAATTATTTGTTAATTAGATTTAAGAATAAAAATGTAACTGAATTAAATTATTGAGAATTTCATTTCAATTAAAGTTTATTAAAAAAGCTAGTATATGCAAAAATGCGTATTAAAAATTTTCAACTATTCGGTCGCCGAATACCGAATATTCGGCGTACACTTCGACCGAAGCTTCGGTATTCGGTATTCGGCAAAATTGCTGCTTCGGTCAATCCCTAGTTTATACTCTAATAAAAATCTTCAAATTTTATTTTACATTATGAAATTAAAGGTACAATTTTCTAAAAGATGTAAATGTAAATTCTTAAATTTATTATAAAGAGTTCAAATATCCATGTTGGGAAAGCTGCAATTCTTTAAACTTTTGGAGAACTACCTTTTACTCATGAATAGTGAACTTACTTTCATATTTTGCATTATAAACAAAAGTTGTTCGGCATTGTTTGGGTCAAATGATTTCTCTTATCCTTTTATATTCGCTCTGCCGGATATCCGGCAGAGAAGTCGGATATCCGGTGATTGTGATTCGGATATCTGATGATATTTCGGATATTGAAAAATCTGCCGGATATGCCGGATATCGGATATTTGCCGGATATCTGTTGCATCCCTACTAGGAACCTTTTTCAATCCTTTACAAAACATTTACAAACTTTTCATGCAAAGCCTTTAAAAAGCATTCAAACATTTACGTAGCATGGTTGAAAAAAGGCTTTAAAAAGCAAAAAATGCTATCTGGGATTACGGGGAATGGGTAAAAATTATTGCAAGTGCATTTTAATGATGTTACAGACTATGCACTTATGAAGTGCAAACAAATAATTATAAAACTAGTTATAGTACGAACGCACCTCATTTGCCACGTTTGACGAGCAATTTCCAACTTGTTTTATAAAGGCAAAGATTCATTCAGAAAATGTTGTCAAAGATAGCACTTTTAGCCAAGTTTTACGAGTTGAAGCCACAGAAATGTCGTCGCAAGGGAACAATTGGCTCTCACTTCTGGAATTTCAGTTTAAAAAGTCTAACAATTGTCAACGATTAAATATGGCAAAAATTTGTGTTAAATTTTAGAGGTAACTAAACCGTACACATTGGCAGCTATGGGATTCTATTAGTGTCATAAAAATTGCAGGTGAAGCCTCTTCTTTCTGCTCAAAGTATTAAATAGTTTTTTTCAATCGAACTTATACCTTTGGAATGGATCATTTTCTTCTGATGGACTGGTGCCATCCATTATTATGAAACAACCGTTATAAATGAAGTGTTAGGTGATGATGAAAGAGCTGTCGTAAAAAGTTAGAACTCTGATTTTCTGGTCAGAAAAGGAAAAAAAATGGTCATAATTTTTTTTTTCTGGTCAGGATGAAAAAAAAAATGGCCATAAATTTGTTTGTGATCAGAATGGGGAAAAAATGGCCATAATTAAAAAAAAAAAAAAAAAATCTATGATATATTTTGAATGTTGAAAAAATAAAGAAATAAAACATATTTTAAAAATAATTCACGTAAAATAGACGTCACTCTTGAACTAAACAAAAATAACTTTCCTGAAATTTTATACACCATAATTAGTATTTGTATTCTAGAGATTGTATTATATAAAATATTATTGAATTGTATTAAATAATGTTTTGCACTTTTGAGTTTTGGCCCAACGAAATTGTTTTTGTTTGTTTTATTTTAATATTTTATTTTCCATTTGGAGATAATTGTATGGAGATTGTTATTCAAATATTCGGGGTAAAGTTTGAATTAACTCATTAGATAAGGTGAGCGAAATTCGAAAATAGAGATAGCTTTCTTAGAAAAATGTGGTGGAAAAAAATACCTCTAAATTGGCAACACTGGTCTAACATCAGATTTTTTTTAAGTGCAATGTCTTGCAGGGAACTATTTCTGTGCATATTACATTTCTATAGTGTAAAATACTAATTTGGGTGACATAATTATTTTAGGAATAAAGTTTTCGCTATAGCAATATACTCGTATATATTTTTAAAGAGATTTTTTATACATAATTTATATAGTATGTGCGTGTGTATGTGTATGTATATATATAAGCATTTGCGCCCTTTTGTAAGGCAATCGGCGCCCTTTTTATCCATTTTGCCACCGCCCTCTCAGTTATGCCAGTCGCCCAATCCACAAAAAAGTGGACATGAGGATGAAAATTTAAATTTCTTTAAATATGATTGAAATTTTGCACATTAACTGTTAAAAGTGTACTATTTCATATTTTATTGAAAAAGAATAAAATTTTTGTCATTAACATACTTATTTTAATTAATAAAGTGACACTATGACTGTGTGAAATAGACTGCACCAAAAATCTTTACATTTCATGGCCTCGTACAGCTGAACAAATATTCTGAAAATCTCCAAACTTAGATGTATATAATCTGACATCTATTATTGAGAGTTTTTGCCTGCAGAGAAGTGTTCACTAATCTTCATTACAAGAGGTAAGCATATTTAATTACTCTTAATTATTGTGTCACACCCGCAACAAAAAGTTACATTTATATCTCCACAGAAAAATTTCTTTGACTGTAAGTTATGAAACTTTATATTCAAAAATAGTTTATTATGGTACTTTGAATTACAGACACAAGAAAAATTTAATTAATATTTTAATTATAGTTATTAAGAGCAAGAATCTGAGAGAGTGTCACACCTGTGATTCATGACATCTCAGATTTTCTCCAAAAAATTACCAGTTGTTACTTACCTTGTTAAAAGACAAAATCTAGAATTTTTTTTTTCAAAGTTGAGTTGTTCATTTTTTATGGGCCCCCAAAGTTCACTATGCAGTGCAAAAAATTGAGCATTTTTTAAAGACATTAAAATTGCTATGACCCACAATTCTTTGCGCAAACAACTTGCCACAAAATTCTTGTTATGTATGGTATGTAGGAGGGTTCAACTTTATATAGTAGATGAGAAATCTGTGGCAACTTGTTACCGCAAGGTCACTGAAGGTCACAAAGTTACGCATTTTCGCTGATTTTTACCATTTTTAAGGCCCAATAACAGCTTGCGCGTTGAAGTTGCCATGGCAAAAGACATGTCATTTGAAAGACATGTATTAGCACTTTTTAAAAATGTACATATAATTGAGGCAAGTTGGATGCGCTTTTAGTAACAGAGCGCCAAAATGTGAAAAATGTCGTATTTGACCGATATTCAAACTGTCATAATTTCCTGCGGCAATGACATTTTGAAATAATTCTTTTGCAATTCTTTTATTCTATTATTGCTCTTTATGAAAAAATAAACTCCATTGAGGCATGTACCTTTAAGAAAAAAAAACGATTTTTTTAAACATACTCTATTCCGGTAGTCAGGTCTTTTTTGCTTTTCAGAACAACTCGTCTGAAAAACATTTTTTTTATATTTACTTGGCTATATGAATTGATATATTTTAATATATTGTGACACATATATGATAGATGTTATTTATTTAATTTGACAAGCAAAATTCTTGGCATTTATAATTTATATTGATAATACAAGTATATTCAGCTAACGCTAAGACTATCAATAATTTTTACAAAAAAAAAAACCCTCAAACATATAATTGTTCCTTGTAAGACTCTTGAATGTCTTTTAAGCATGGAACTGTAAAAGGATGAACCCCAGACATTTGTATAGGACCAAAGAAGATGGTATCGCATGTGGGGTAACATGTTTTAATCCACAATCATATTTTAAAGTTGTTGTTCCATAAGCAACATCTTGTAGAGAATCTGTTGTAAACAAAAAATCTAAAAAATGATCAACCTTACTCATACCGAGATGGTTTCTTCTAATTTTGTGTACAAGAGGCATATTGCCAGTGCCAAATTGTCCTCTCAGTTCTCTTGCTCTCCTTACCATTCTCTGTGAGCATTGGAATTTCTCTATAACTTCTAATTTTGTGTATTTTTGAGGATCCAATAAAGCTAACTTCATCTTTTGAGATGTAGTGATTTTAAAGGCTGCTACTATCTCTTTTAGACATTCATCTTCAGCTTCCGTCTCGCTGCAGCTGCTACTGTCTGAAACAACCTTTCGAAATTCATGTTCTTGCTCTGGGGCCAGTTTCTTGGTTAACGTTGCTTTAAAATTATTGGTAACTTCAGAGTATTTTCGTTTCATATAGCGAATAGTACTTGCAGAAAGTTCTGAAACAGGAGATTTCAATTGAAATTTAACAGGGCTTACACCTTCTGTTGATGATTTTATAAATGAATTTGTCTCGGTCTTATCAGTTTCCACTAACAGAGAATTACGAACTTCAAATGTTGGATCGCTGGAAGTAATGTCGGCTATCTCAACTTCATCGTTCATTTGATGTAGATCTTTTGAAAGAACATAATCTCTATGCTTTGGCCAAACAGTTCCTCCAATTGGAAAGTTTACAGAAGAATTATATTAACATATTAATTCATATGTTGCCCAACTTGCAGACCTAACATGTTTTTCTTTTCTTTTCTTGTTTTCCTTGTGATAAGGGTATAAACATACAGTTGGAACATTCCAATAAGTACCAAAATCAAAACGATGCTTTGCACAAAGTTTAAATCCTTCAGGTAAAACTTTACCACTGCTGCTAGATATTAGTTCTTTTTCAGACACACTTCTATCAGGTGCTTTAACAGTTATTCTTTCTAGATAATTTCTCATATCTGCTGCCAAGTCCTGTTCTGAAAACAACCCATCCTTACGACTTTTGCCGTGTCTTCCACAGTTCAATAGCTCATTATAAAAAAATAAAAAAACAGTATGTATAAGGATCCGAATTAAGTTCTTCCATGTTTTGTAACACAGTTTTTTTAACTAAGAATATATAAACATAAGTATGAAAAGATCCAAATTAAAAATTCACAAGTTTATATTTTTTAAATGGATGAACAAAGGTAATTCTTATTCAACAGAAATATTGTTCTGATATTCCAGAATAGCCAACCATGTGATAACAGTAATGCAAACAAGGGAAGAGCTGAGTTGGGGTTTTTTTTTCTGTGTAATTTTATGTTACTAAAATTATTGTTGCAAATGTAAAATATTTTATCAATAATACTTTTTTTAAAATACCCTTTATAAACAAAAAAGAAAATAATAATTTTATTTTTTAATGGATGAACATGAAGAATTCTGATTGCACAGAAATATTGTTCTCATGGTTCTAGAATATTTTACCAAGTAGTACTAGTAATACAAAAAATTACGAAGAGTTGAGATATTTTGTTTTTCAGAATTTTGTGTTGCTAAAATAATTTGATTATAAACTTAAAATATTTTATCAATGATTTTTTTAAAAATACTTTACAAAAATTAATCTTATCATCAGATACAGCCTTTTTTTTTTAAATGAAGGAGCTTTATAAATTCATTCATATTCCACAGAAATATTGATTTGAAGTTCCGGCATTTTTCACTATGTAGTAAAAGTAATATAAACAAGGGGAAGGTTGGAATATTTTGCTTTGAATAATTTTATGTTCTGAAATTAATGATTTTAAATTAAAAATACTTTATCAATAATTTTAAAATGTACCTTATACTTAAAAAAAAGACTAATATCTTTATATCTGTGCATTTTATTCAGTTATAATTTTGTACAAGTTTCAGGTGATTTTTTAACAAATGTTAAAAATTAAACAAAATATGTAAAAATTAAACAAAATATTCCAAAATATGTATAATAGCATAAAACATTGTAAACCTTTTGCTTTTAGTCTATTAAATGTGAAAAATTATAGTAAATTTTTAAACAGTAATGGAAAAATCATATATGCATTTCACAGGTATATACCAAATAGAGAACATGTCGGTGATTTTTTGAGATTTTAAAACTAAATAATTGTCCTCAATAAATATAAACGTAACAATATATAAAATATATCAATTCATATAGCCAAGTAAATGTTAAAAAATTGTTATTCAGACGAGTTGTTCTGAAAAGCAAAAAAGTCCAGACTACCGGGATAGAGTATGTTTAAAAAAAATCATTTTTTTTTCTTAAAGGTACATGCCTCAATGGAATTTATTTTTTCATAAAGAGCAATAATAGAATAAAAGAATGGCAAAAGAATTATTTCAAAATGTCATTGCCGCAGGAAATTATGACAGTTTGAATATCGGTCAAATATGACATTTTTCACATTTTGGCGCTTTGTTACTAAAAGCGCATCCAACTTGCCTCAATTATATGTACATTTTTAAAAAGTGCTAATACATGTCTTTCAAATGACACCTCTTTTGCCATGGCAACTTCAACGCGCAAGCTGTTATTGGGCCTTAAAAATGGTAAAAAACAGCGAAAATGCATAAGTTTGTGACCTTCAGTGACCTTGCGGCAACAAGTTGCCACAGACTTCTCATCTACTATATAAAGTTGAACCCTCCTACATCTCATATATAAAAAGAATTTTGTGGCAAGTTGTTTGCGCAAAGAATTGTGGGTCATAGCAATTTTAATGTCTAAAGAAATGCTCAATTTTTTCGCATCACACAGTGACCTTTGGGGGCCCATAAAAAATGAACAACTCAACTAAAAAACTTCTGGATTTGGCCTTTTAACAAGATAAGTAATAACTCGTAATTTTTTGGAGAAAATCTGAGATGGCATGAATCACCCCATAATGCTAGGTGTGACACTTTCTCAGATTCTTGCTCTTAAGCGTTGCGGGCGTGACATGCTCCTGTTGCGGGTGTGACATTTAATTAACGTCACACCCGCAACATCTTTTAAAATTGAACACAAATGCAATCTAAATAAATTATATGTAAATTTATGTAAGAATAATATACTGGAAAACATGTAGGTCACAGCACTAACTATTATACCCTTTGATTTAGTTGTGTGAACCTCAGTTCACATCATCAAAATTAGCATCATTTTAGCATGTGACATTGTGTATAATTGATTTATATTTATTCAGTTTGGATTGATAAATTGTTGCTTCTACAGGAAAATAATATTTTTGTAAATGATATATGAATAAAAAAATAATTTAAAAGGCAAAATTTTTATGAAAATAAAAAAAAATTCCGCAACAATATTTTAGCAATTTTTTTTATATATGATTTTTTTTATGTATGATTTTGTTATTTGATAGCATTTACCTTTTTTTTTTTTTTTTCAATTTTTAAAATAAATAATATATTACAAGAAGATTTTTTTCAATTTTAATTCAAATTAAATAAGAATAATTGAAACTGTTATTAATTAAAATGTTTATTAAGTTAGCATAAAATGTAGATAGTCAGTTTGAAATGAACCAAAATTTAACATATAAGATTAAAAATTTCACAGAATAATATTGACAATTTGTTAAACATGTATTTTTGGACTTGAAGTGCTATATTTATTCAATTTATACATTAATTTCTTCTCTTTTGCAGAAGAATGAATAGCACAGATAGGTCACGAAATCATTGGGAAAATATTAAGGAAAACCACCTTAAATACGCAGAATATCTACAAAAACAGAAGGAAAGCGACAAAGCAAGGAGGGAAAAGAAAAAGAAACTTAAAAAAAAAAAAAAAAACCACATCATCAGCCAAGAAAGAAAAACAATTTCAGCGACAAAAGCAGAATGAAAGAAGCAGCAAAAGAAAGTGTAGAGAGAAGAAGAAATCTTCAACAAAAAGTGTCACACCATCTCCAGCTATAAGGGCAGAATAGTCTATTGGAAGTTACCGAAGAGCACAAACTTTTGGTAAAGCTAAACGAAATCTTCGTTAAGTCCAAGGAAAAGACTCGCTGTAGTGAAAAAATTAGCGCATGAGGAAAACATTATACTTCCACCTAAAGAAATATTGCAATAATTACAGAAAATGCACAAAAGAGAATTTGTTTGCTGCCACATTCTGATAAGGACAGTGCTGTAGTTGGGTGGAAACGCCGTTCCCAGAAATATTTGGTTTGTTACTGAAAAAAAAAAAATATGAGCACACACCTTTTTTTTTTTCAAATGATACTAGCCTGGAAATGAGCCTAGAGCTAAATCCTTTTCTCGAGACTGTGAAAACTATACCCATTTCAACATCTGAATGCCAAGGAGCATTCAGCTGTATGAATAACATCATGACCAATGCGAGAAATTCACTCCTAATAGCAAGAGCTAGTTCACTTATATTCATAAGCCGTGTAGTACACCTCTTAAAAGAATTTTCTCCTGAGCCATATGTGAAATCTTGGTTGCTATCAGGAAGAAGATTAACAGGCGAGACAGCTTGTCATAAACCACAGAGCACAGAAAGCACCTCTCATTATCGTTCTTTATGGAAACTTCTAGGATAGATGTGTCAGTAAGCAATATATGGATTTATTTTTGTTATTTAGTTAAATTTTGATTCATAATGGAAAATGTTACTATGAGATTGATTAAATATTGCTTTTAGATAAATGCTATACAAATACAATACTATAAAATCTAGAATATAATAATTAAAACTGTTAATTTAAAAAAGTCAGCTTTTAGCTAAATGTTTTGAATTGCCTATTGGCTCAGCAAAATTCCGGCAGCATCAACATCTACTCTGTTATAAGGTGAGTTCCCACAAATATTTTTTCCCAACTACAGCACTGGATAAGGATATAATATCCATTAATAATAAAAGTGAAGTTGGAGATTTTTTGAAGTAGTTTTGTTCTCCACATTATAAAACAACAACAACAAAAAAAAAACAGCGAAAAGTTGGTTGTGCAAATAAGACAAATCAAATGGGTGGTGATGATATAGAAATAGAGTATCTAAAAAAAATTTCAGAAAATGTGTATGTTTGGCCAAATTAGCCAGATGTATCCTGGGAGAAACAGAGCATTATTATAAAAAAAAAAAGCTGCCACCGGCAGAAATTATAAATTCAAGATCAGAAATGAAATTTACTTGATTTTTTTTTTGCTTGATATTATAATTGTATTATTCATTAATTGGTTAATTAAAAAAACCCTGCTTTGTAAATATTTGTGAATGTCATTATTTTATTGCCCATACAAGTCACACCCACAACTGGGCGTCACACCCGCAACGAAAACTTTAAATATTTCCTAAACAAGCAAGAATTGAGCAAGTAATTTAATTTTTTCATAAAATAATTATTTAACTATTACTGTCTAACATATAAAAAAAACAGTTCATCCTGTTGTTATAATTCACAGAGTTTTGAGTTTTTGTACTGAAAGATGAAAATGCATGTCCTTTTTATGTCACACCCGCAACAGGTGAGAATTATTTTTTTAAAAAATAAATAAAATACCAAGTAACTTGAAAATTTGGATTAATGTATGTGTAAGTGGTCCACGTTGAAATCCATAAAAATTGAAACCATAGCTCAAAAATATTTTAGCTGATGGCTAATTTAGTTTGTGTAAATGTCACACCCGCAACTTTGGATTGGGCGCAGTACAACCCTGGTCCTGATAATTCATAAAGGAAAAAAAAAATAAGGGAAAACTAAAACATTTCTGGGACTAGCAAATGATAGAAAAAATTATATTTATTACATGAAAATGATATCGTAATATTAACTGAAAAATTTAAAAAACAGCACTAAGAAAATCCATTTATCAAAACGTCACATTTCTCTTTGAACTCAAAAGAAGATATGGGGGCCCCTCGCGATTGCGACCATCGCGACCCCTTAAATCCGCCCCTGATTGAAAGAGTTAATAAAGTTATTTGAAATATAAATTTAATTTACTTACTCAGGTGCTTCAACTTCCTTCATCTTGAATCCGAGAAACAAAGGACAAAGGAAGTGGTTATGCCATGAACATAGAATAGAGAAGGACTTGTCACAAAATAGGTTTTAGAAGAAGAAAACCGTTCCTTGAAAATTTGTCTAATAGATGGCGATGTGTCGCACGGTTGTACTCCGTTTCGTCTGCTTCAATATGCTCTACCAATAACCACAGACTTCTAATATAAGTAGACTCCCAATCGGCAACCTTTTCTTGTCTCCTATATCTCTGCCCTCCATCACGTGATGGAAGGCAGATTTAGCGCACCAAACCGGTTTTTCTCCCGCCAAAATCTCCTCGGAATCTCTCTCCAGTTTTCCCGCCGAAACATCGTTTGTCTGCGTTTGTCTTGAGTTGACCGTACTTTTGCTTTTCTTTTTAATTTACCCTTTAACAGTTCTTTTAAGAACTTTCTATTTAAGCTTTTAAAAGGACAACTTTCGCGTCAGCTTGTAGTTTCGCTTCTATGTTTACATTTATTTTATTGCGAGGATGAAATCCGAAAGTTGCCAATAAAGGGATTATCGCCAAAATACGGCACCCTTTTGGCGATGAAAGCAAAACATGTTGGAGTCAAAACCTTCTCGAGAGAACAATGGGATTGGGAGTCTACTTATATTAGAAGTCTGTGCCAATAACCTCTTTGATCATTGAGAACCACCCAATGAACGTTGTCCGCTAGAGGCGCTGGTATGTACACGGTTCTATTCTAACCGTTGCCATCACCTCATTTAAGTCCAAAATCGCGACACGATATTCACACTATTTCGTGAGAAGTCCTTCCCTATTCTATGTTCATGGGCTAGGCTATTCGTCCGACCAATCGGACTTTTAGGTAGCTTTCTTTACAAAAAAGCTACCTATTGCAGCCGTTCGGAGGAAAGAGATTTCAAAAAATTTTGGTATATTTTCATCGATCATGACCCCCAGACCCCGAAACCACCCTCCGTTCAAAATTGATATATATATATATATATATATATACAGGGTGATTCAGCTCGTCGGTGACAAACTTTAAGGATCGATAGAGCACACCTAGACGAACATTTTTGAATAGGGAATGTAGGGTCCCTGACGCGATGGTAAGGCGCTAGGCGCTTTCGAAAATTTGGGTGCCGAAATTCGAAACGTCATAAAAACTAGGGAAATGGTTAGATTTTCTTGCTTGTTGCGTCGAAATGATTCTGTTTGTTTAGACTTTCTTCAGTACCAATTTGATAAGCGTATCTCTTAAAACATGGATAGGGGGGTGCTGCAGACTTTGGAGAGCTAGACAACAACTTTAAGCCCGTTATTTTGATAATTTAACACATGCTCGCCAAAGTTTATACTCTAACTTAAAGTTTGAACCCAAAAGTAGAGTCCTGCAAAAAGCGTAAGAGCCGGAATAAAATGTCAAAGTACAGGGTGGTCGAAACTCGAAGGCTCCTAGGAGATAAACAAACAGATTTCTTGACTTATGGCATGCATTTTCATGATTCTGTTTGCTGGGGCTCTCTGAAACTCAGTTGAACGGTACAAAAAGAAACATCGATAGGGGGCGCTTTGGGCAAAAAACATAATTCGTTGACATTTCGGACGCTAACTGGAAACGGGGCGCTACGATCAGTTAGAAACAAAACAAGAGAGTAATTTACTTATCATAAGAAGCTATTAAAACTGCAGTTTGTTTGTTTTTTTTAACAAACATAGCTGGTTTCAATCATGCACAATGCGCGCAATAAAATTTACATAAGGTGCTTTTTGCTGATTTATGCAAAAGATATCGTACCATATCGATATGCAAAAGATACGTAATGCGTAGACGACAACGCGAGATGACGTAGTTGTATGCGCAGACACGTCTTTTGAACGTGCGGTACCTACTTAAGCTTCGGGTTACTTGTCTGCAGATCGGTAGTAGGATGGAACGGTACACAAACTCTGAATTGGCTGACATGCATTTGGCGTATGGCGCTGCTGGTTGTAATGGACGAGCCGCTCAGCGGTTGTACGCCGAGCGTTACCCCAACAGGCAAATCCCCTGCCATGCCTTCTTCGCTCGAGTACACCAGAGGTTGTCCACAACGGGATCTTTCGACGGAGGCAGGCCTGAACGGGAGCGATCAGTGAGCACCCCCGACAACGAAGAGGCTGTGCTTAACCTGGTTGAGGACAACCCAGGTCTTAGCACGAGAGATATCGCCAGACATGTTGGCATTTCGCAAGCAACTGCGTGGCGCATCTTACGTTCCCGGAATCTGCACCCCTACCACATCCAGCGGGTGCAGTTGCTCAGAGAGCAGGATTTTGGCCCTCGAGTGGAATTCTCAAGATGGTACTTGGCGATGAGATCCAGGGATCCCCGTTTTGTAAACAGCATTTTGTTTACGGACGAGTCCACCTTCAGCCGGGAGGGAATGTGGAACGCCCACAACAGTCATGTGTGGTGTGATGAAAATCCACATGAAACCAGAAGCCGAGCAGCCCAGGAGCGTTTCTCAGTAAATGTGTGGGCCGGCATTCTGGGGGATTGCCTCATTGGCCCTTATTTGTTACCTGAACGGCTGACAGGTGGAAATTACCTGATTTTCCTGGATCAAGTGCTGCCGCAGCTTCTGGATGAGGCGCACGTACCCGAAGGTTCGCGTCGCCAGATGTGGTTCCAGCACGATGGAGCTCCGGCCCATTACACGAACGACGTGCGTCTCCATCTAAACGCAAGGTATGGCCAGCGGTGGATCGGGCGTGGGGGTCCAGTTCACTGGCCTGCCCGATCACCAGACCTCACCTGCTTGGATTTCTTCCTTTGGGGTTACCTGAAGGCCGAGGTATACCATACACCTGTCAGCAGTGCTGAAGAACTTGTGGCGCGCATTGTGGCAGCTGCAGGGCAGATCAGAGATACTCCTGGCATTGTTGGAAACACACACTCCTCAATGCGACGGAGGTGCGAAGCCTGCATCATGGCCCAAGGTCGAAATTTCGAGCATCTTCTGTAGTGTTATTTTTTGTAAATAAATTTCCAGTATCATTGATGTTTTTGGTCTAAATTTATTCAGAAGTGTTGAGCAGAGGTAGAAAATGTGTTTTCATTATTACTAACTGATCGTAGCGCCCCGTTTCCAGTTAGCGTCCGAAATGTCAACGAATTATGTTTTTTGCCCAAAGCACCCCCTATCGATGTTTCTTTTTGTACCGTTCAACTGAGTTTCAGAGAGCCCCAGCAAACAGAATCATGAAAATGCATGCCATAAGTCAAGAAATCTGTTTGTTTATCTCTTAGGAGCCTTCGAGTTTCGACCACCCTGTACTTTGACATTTTATTCCGGCTCTTACCCTTTTTGCAGGGCTCTACTTTTGGGTTCAAACTTTAAGTTAGAGTATAAACTTTAGCGAGCATGTGTTAAATTATCAAAATAACGGGCTTAAAGTTGTTGTCTACCTCTCCAAAGTCTGCAGCGCCCCCTATCCATGTTTTAAGAGATACGCTTATCAAATTGGTACTGAAGAAAGTCTAAACAAACAGAATCATTTCGACGCAACAAGCAAGAAAATCTAACCATTTCCCTAGTTTTTATGACGTTTCGAATTTCGGCACCCAAATTTTCGAAAGCGCCTAGCGCCTTACCATCGCGTCAGGGACCCTACATTCCCTATTCAAAAATGTTCGTCTAGGTGTGCTCTATCGATCCTTAAAATTTGTCACCGACGAGCTGAATCACCCTGTATATATATATATCTGACCTATGTCACACTGTAACTCCCGTAATTATGAACCGATTTCGATGTAATTCGGTGTGTACATAGTACATACCAATGTCTCGACCGAGTTCGTTGGCCAGCTTCATCCGACGTTTTGTTTCAAAATGGCGGCCATTTAAAATTTTTAAAAAAATTTAAAACTTGAAATGTTGTACCAAAAAATTAAAAATGGAAAAATATTTTTTTCTTATGTATTTGACCTTTATACAAAGATTCCAGAGCAGTTTTTGTTTCGTCTATATCTTAAAAAATGGCTGAGTTATAGCATTTTGAATTTCTAGCGTGGCTGACATTTTGAAACGTCCTGAATTTTGTCACGCGATAAAAGGCGTATTTATGAACCGATTTGGATGTAATTCGGTATGTACATAGTACATACCAATCTCTCGATCGAGTTCGTTGGCCAGCTTCATCCGCCATTTTGTTTCAAAATGGCGGCCATTTAAAATTTTTTTAAAAATTTAAAATTTGAAATGTGGTACCAAAAATTTGAAAATGGAAAAATATTTTTTTCTTATGTATTTGACCTTTATACAAAGATTTCGGAGCAGTTTTGGTTTCGTCTATATCTTAAAAAATGGCTGAGTTATAGCATATTGAATTTCTAACGTGGCTGACATTTTGAAACGTCCTGAATTTTGTCACGCGATAAAAGGCGTATTTATGAACCGATTTGGATGTAACTTCGTTTATACATAGTACATACCAATGTCTCGACCGGGTTCGTTGGGCAGCTTCACCCGCCATCTTGTTTAAAAATGGCGGCCATTTAAATTTTTAAGAAAAATTTAAATTTGAAATGTGGTACCAAAAATTGAAAATTGAAAAAATATTTTCATCTTATGTGTTTGACCTTGATAAAAAGATTCGGGAGCAGTTTTTGTTTCGTCTATATCTTAAGAAATGGCTGAGTTATAGCATTTTGAATTTCTAACGGGGCTGACATTTTGAAACGTCCTGATTTTTCTCACGTAATAACAGGCGTATTTATGAACCGACTTGGATGTACCTTGGTGTGTACATAGTACATACAAATATCTCGACGGTGTTCGTTGGCCAGCTTCATCCGCCATCTTGTTTCAAAATGGCGGCCATTTAAAAAAATAAAAAAATAAAATTTAAATGAGATACCAAAAATTTGGAAAATGAAAAAGATTTTTTTTGTATGTGTTTGACCTTAATACAAAGATTCCGGAACAGTTTTTCTTTCGTCTATATCTAAAAAAAAAATGGCTGAGTAATAGCAGTTTGAATTTCTCTTGTGGCTGACATTTTAAAACGACCTGAATTTTGTCACGCGATAACAGGCGTATTCGTCTATTTCGATGTAAGAAGGCATGTGGATAGTATACATCAACACCTCGACCAAGTTCGCTGGCCAGATTCATCAGCCATCTTGTTTCAAAATGGCGGCCATTAAATTAAAAAATATAAAAATATTTAAAGTGAGGTGCAAAAAAATTAGAAATTGAAAAAGGTTTCTTTCTTAAGTATTTGATCTTGATATAAGGATTCAGGAGCATTTTTTGTTTGTCTTTACCTTAAAAAATGGCTCAGATATAGCAGTTTCAATTTCTATTGTGAGTGACATTTTGAAAAATCTGATTTTTTGCATGCGACAGCACTCCTATATATTAACCGATTCCGATGTGAGTGAGCATGTGCACAGCAATTACTAAGGTCTCGACCAAGTTCACTGCTTAGTCTCATCCACCATGTTGTCTTAAAATGGCAGGCACTTTAAGAAATTGCCGAATTTGGCAGCCAAATATAAGTTACTTTAAAAAAAAGGAGCTTGGATAAAGCTGACTAATTTCGCGAAATTCTCATTCATTATATTGATGAAAATTAGTATTGAATCTCCTATATTCGGTCTCCACTAAATCGAGCTTCGTGTGTTTGCATGATATAAGTTGGCTTTTTTAAAATAAGGATTATGAAAGCTACCTCTTCCTCCCGGCACTGGCCGGAAGGACTTTTAGCTATTTAAGGCAGAAAGCGAAATTCTAAAATGGAGGGTCGAAATCACAGTCAGGTGAAATCCGAGCATCTCATTGGTCATCGAGTCGCGTCCTTTTCAGGGAGCAATCTCTAGCGCTAGGGGAAACGTCGAATACTCTCTTTTCCGAGAAAAAATCATGTATTGAAGCGAATTTTTTCTATTTCATTTAAAATAAGTCATTGAAATTAACTCAAGATATTTTGATGACTTTTTATAAAATGTGAATGAAAGATTTCGATTTTAAGCTGTAAAAATTTTTAAATAATATGGCAAGTAATTTTTTAGTTAATGAAAATTAAAAATACAACTTGCACTTTTTTTTTTCCTTATGTTACTTTTAAAATCCAAATTAAAACAAATATTCAGACTTTTCTATAAAAAAATTCAATAACTAACTTAGAATACTAAAAACTTTCAAAAAATTTTGCCTAATGGAAAATAATTTTAAAAAATAATGTCAGTTTTTAAACCGATTTTAATCATTAAGAATAAACAGTTTTTCGATGACAATATAACATTTTAATATTTTGAGAATTTAATTATAAATTAATAATATGTTTCCCTAAGGAGGGTCCAAGTGGCAAATTGCTAAATAATGTTTATGATTATAATTGTATAAGAATTACAAGAAGAATGGAATTAATTATGTGCCAGATCATGCACGCTAAAATATGCCAATTAGCTGTGAAACTGCAACAATGAAATATTTTAAATATTAAAATGAAAAAATAAAATATAAATATATTTTTTTAAATGCACTTTTATCATTAATTAATGATTTTATGTTTCAAAAAACAATTTAGAAATCTTGAAAGGTTGTTTAAACTATGCTTCTTTTTTTCCTTTTGCATATATTAGAAAAAAAAAAAACAGAGAAAATTGTAATTTTTAAAATAAATGCAAGTTCATGCTTTTCTAATCGTAAATTAAACGAAGCAAATTTCCATTATCGGGGCCACGCCAAATTAACACATTGCAGCGGAAAAGAGATGTTGAAATAGTCCGGGAGCTTTTGGTATTTTGGATGACCGGGCGTTTGAGGCGCTTTGGTATTGAAAGAGTTAATAAAGTTATTTGAAATATAAATTTAATTGTCTTACTCAGGTGATTCAACTTCATTCATCTTGAATCCGAATAAACAAAAACAAAGCAAGGTTCTTCTACAATAAGGTTGTTCCATTTGAAGGATAGCCAATCAGAGTAGAGCAGGACTGAAACGTCACGTGGCGGACAAGATCGGAGCTCGATCAGCCGTGAGACAGTAAATACCGGGTGTCCCAAAAAGGACTGACTGATTTTAAAATTCAATAACTTGTAAACGGTGACAGATATTTAAAAAATTCTTGCAGGAAGGTTATGCATAAGGTCAAAAGTTTTTTTACAGTGATTTTCAATTTTAGTTCGAATTACAAACAATAGATGGCGCTGCTATCAATAGACACTAAATTCAGGCTCGATTTTTGGTACTTCGTGGCCCGGATAATACATTTCCAACTCCTTTTTCCGCATGAAACAAGATAAAGGACCAAAAATCGAGCCTGTATTTAGCGACTATTGCTTACAGCGCCATCTATTGTTTGTAATTCGAACTAAAATTGAAAATCACTGTAAAAAAACTTTTGACCTTATGCATAACCCTCCTGCAAGAATTTTTTAAATATCTGTCACCGTTTACAAGTTATTGAATTTTAAAATCAGTCAGTCCTTTTTGGGACACCCGGTAGATGCGTAAAAAGACCGAAATACGAAGTAAAAAATTTTTAAAAAGCAGATTTTCGAAAGTAAATTGAACAAAATTACTTTCCTTAAAATAATTTGGACAAATACTGATTGGAGTTAATCAAATATAAAATACATAATGGTTAAATAATATTGCGATACGTTTGTTAACATTCAAATACTTAAGTAAATTCGCGAAAAAAATTACCTTTTTAATGTGCAAAATTACAAATGAAAACTTTTAAACTATTGTAAAATAAAATGAACGAATGAATTATATGAATATGATTACACAGGAGTAGTAATGAAAAGACTAGCATTATCAAACAGAATAAATTAAACAAAACTCACACTTCAAAACTTTTAACAATAATGCATTGTCCAATTACTAGATATAAGTTTTCAAAAATTTTCGAATGTCATTATGCTTATACAGGATGAAAATAATACAAAAATATTACTCTATAAATAAACTAATTCTATTATGAAAAAAATATGTACTATACATATTATTTACATTATATTATTAAAATAACAATATCGTTATTTCATACAGTGTTGAATTCAGACACTTTTCTCCGGGAGGGATTTCTGTGGCTCCGGGGGGGGGATTGCACGTTTGACCATTGAAAACCCAAAATCTCAAATCTTCCGGAGGGGACATCGCATTGCTCCGGGGGAGGGATGTCCTCCCCCCGGGCCACTCCCTGAAATCAACACTGATTTCATGTATACAAAATTTCAGCAAAAACTGAAAAACTTAAAACAACTTCAGTATTAAAATTTCCATGTTATCTTATAAAACACATCAAATATAAGATTTCTTCATACAAATAGGAAGCAATAGAAAGAAAATTTATGGAAGTACAGTAGAGAGCCGATTATTGGAACCCCAATTAACCGAACTTCCAATTATCCGAACAGCCAATTTCTATTAAAAAAATGTTTTTAAACCGAACTTCCAATTATCCAAACAGCCTATTTCTCTCATTTTTTTTTTTTTTTTTTTTTTTTTTTTTAGATTTGTAAAAGGAACTCTGTTCAACTTTTAGCCAAATACAATGAATTTTCTCTTCTGCGAGTTTTGAACTTTGAACTTTTTTTTCCCCATTTCATGGCGATTTGTCTGCATTTGTGAAAGAAATCCGGCTTTAACAGTTTAGTCCAATATAGTAAATGCCTCTTCCTTTTCTTTCATTAAAGTTTATTAGGAATTTCTCGCGATTCTCTTATGCAATTTTTAGAGATTTTTCCGTTCTGCAGAAATTTTTTGACATTCGTAAAAGGAATTCGGTTTTAAAATTGCAGTAAATATTGTCCTCTGCGATTTTAGTGTTTTTCTTTGCGATTTTCCAGAATAATAATCGTCAGGATGTCGATGCTCGGATTTGAGACTATGTACTGTATTGTTAAATCTGTATACTTGTTCTGTGAGAGTTATTAGAACACGTTGATATAGCGCATTCATTAGATTTTATTCAAAAAGTCTGTTTAAATAATAGAATAATTAAAATATTCACAGAAAAAAAATTCAAACGCAGAAAAACATACAGAATAATACTGAAACGAGCGAAACGAGGCGAAGTTGTCTGCCACGTGACGTAATGCGCGAGCAGTTAAGAAATCTTTAGAGTTGGCGCATCGCACGAATGGTACCCCCCTGAAACAAAGGAAGTGGTTATGCCATGAACATAGAATAGAGAAGGACTTCTCACGAAATAGGTTTTAGAAGAAGAAAACCGTTCCTTGAAAATTTGTCTAATAGATGGCGATGTGTCGCACGGTTCTACTCCGTTTCGTCTGCTTCAATATGCTCTACCAATAACCTCTTTGATCATTGAGAACCAGCCAATGAACGTTGTCCGCTAGAGGTGCTGGTATGTACACGGTTCTATTCTAACCGTTGCCATCACCTCATTTAAGTCCAAAATCGCGGCACGATATTCACACTATTTCGTGAGAAGTCCTTCCCTATTCTATGTTCATGGGCTAGGCTATTCATCCGACCAATCGGACTTTTAGCTATTTAAGGCAGAAAGCGAAATTCTAAAATGGAGGGTCAAAATCACAGTCAGGTGAAATCCGAGCATCTCATTGGTCATCGAGTCGCGTCCTTTTCAGGGAGCAATCTCTAGCGCTAGGGGAAACGTCGAATACTCTCTTTTCCGAGAAAAAATCATGTATTGAAGCGAATTTTTTCTATTTCATTTAAAATAAGTCATTGAAATTAACTCAAGATATTTTGATGACTTTTTATAAAATGTGAATGAAAGATTTCGATTTTAAGCTGTAAAAATTTTTAAATAATATGGCAAGTAATTTTTTAGTTAATGAAAATTAAAAATACAACTTGCACTTTTTTTTTTCCTTATGTTACTTTTAAAATCCAAATTAAAACAAATATTCAGACTTTTCTATAGAAAAATTCAATAACTAACTTAGAATACTAAAAACTTTCAAAAAATTTTGCCTAATGGAAAATAATTTTAAAAAATAATGTCAGTTTTTAAACCGATTTTAATCATTAAGAATAAACAGTTTTTCGATGACAATATAACATTTTAATATTTTGAGAATTTAATTATAAATTAATAATATGTTTCCCTAAGGAGGGTCCAAGTGGCAAATTGCTAAATAATGTTTATGATTATAATTGTATAAGAATTACAAGAAGAATGGAATTAATTATGTGCCAGATCATGCACGCTAAAATATGCCAATTAGCTGTGAAACTGCAACAATGAAATATTTTAAATATTAAAATGAAAAAATAAAATATAAATATATTTTTTTAATGCACTTTTATCATTAATTAATGATTTTATGTTTCAAAAAACAATTTAGAAATCTTGAAAGGTTGTTTAAACTATGCTTCTTTTTTTCCTTTTGCATATATTAGAAAAAAAAAACAGAGAAAATTGTAATTTTTAAAATAAATGCAAGTTCATGCTTTTCTAATCGTAAATTAAACGAAGCAAATTTCCATTATCGGGGTCACGCCAAATTAACACATTGCAGCGGACTTGAATAGCAGTCATTAGGCTTGATTTTTAAAATAAATATTGAATGTCTATAAAAGAATGTTTACCTTTTATGTCCCAAATTACGAATTTTCGAAAATTTCATCTTCTAAGGCATATTTTGTGAATTTTTGAAACTACATTAGAAGATTTACACAATCATTTAATAAATTTTAGAAGGATTTTGCCAAAATTAATTAAATTAAATTTATAGGGATTTTGTGCAATATTTGTAACTTCCCTCAAATCTTTTATTTAAAATCTTGTTTTTTTAGTATTTTGTAGAATTACAAAATATACAAATATCATTTCTTACTATAGAAATATTTTGAAACAGAAACTTTCGCCTCCCCCCTCCAATCTGTCAACGCCAAGAAAGCTGAAAAAGATGCAAAAACAAAAGAATTTTTTTTTTTAATTTTTTTTTTTGTGCACCCAATAATGTTTTTTGCAATAAGATAAAGTAAAATATCTATAAATCATCCTAAACAGTATAACTATCGATGTATTAAATTAGTTTTATCACAAGTTATTTTAATGGCACTTTAATGTCCCGTAGGGCATAAAGGGTTAAAAACAGAAACTTTTTTACTTTCATATTTATTTTATGGGCAGAGAACCTGGAGCGACTTAAAAAAAATTTTTTGGATTTATTTTTAAGTTTTTTATTATTATTATTTAATGCTAAAACATTAAATTCTGTATGTTTTAAATTATTTTCGTAATTTTTTAAATATAATTTTGTTAATTTAAAGTTTCCGAGTCTAGAAAGGGTTCTTTTTTTTTAATAGTTGTTGACATTTTCTGGAATAATATATTTTTTGTGATTTTATGGATTTAAATTGTGCGTGGGGGGGGGGGGGGGGGGGTGTAGAGGAGAACATTTATTGAGATTTTTACCATACGGAATTTATAGACAATTTTTAAATGATATTACAAGTATTTTTCAATGAAAACTAAATTTTATTAAAGAATAATTGTCATGTCATATCATTTAAAAATTGCTACAACTTGTTATCTAAATTATTCATTCTCGTTGTATAAAATGTTATCAAAATATCTTAATTTACTTAATTTCGATTGTTTATTATAAATAAAAGCGAACAAAATAATAAGGTAAATAATGCATAAATGTAAATAAGGTAACAATCGCTTCAAAATTACTTTTCCTCTCACTCCTTTCAAAATTCAAATGGGGAAACAAGTTGGTGATCCTCACCCTTATCTCTCTTAAAACCACGCGACCACACAACCAATGGAGTGGCTGTATTTCACCTGACTGTGATTTTGGCCCCGTTCATTTACGAACGGATAAATCGCATCCATCCACTTTTCCAAAAGTTCAGTTTCCTCAAGCAGTGCGTTTTGCGCATGCGTTCGAAATCGGGATTTATTTGATTGTGTTTGTTTGTTTACGTTCTGATCGTGCTTATGTCCATGTCGTGCTTATATTGGTATGTCTGATATGTCGTGGACGTGTGGAAATTGTAACATAAATTTCACTTCTCGGGCTTCTTTTTATAGACATCATAGGTTGTGTGTGAAAAACATACACAAGGATGTTTTTAGAAAATGTGTTTGCGAAAAGCCCTTTTTTAGCAAGACAAGTTTCTTTGCACATATGTAGATGATTTTTTTTCACTTATGTAGAAAAATTGAAGATCAGCTAATTGAAAACAGATACAATTTAATTTTTACATTCACAAAAAACAGGACATGAGTTTCATGACAAACATATCTAAAAAATTAGTTTTAGGCTGGGATTACGGTGCCTCACTTAAGATCAACTTAGAGACTTGCGATATAAACAAAACGTATAAACAGCATTACAGTGCCTCGCGATCTTACGACAGCTTCGAAGCAGCCGTAAGTTAAGACGCAAGTGGATGCGCGCGCAACCACAACAAATGTAACTGCAGCCTCTGATTGGCTGACTGCAGGAGGACTTACGCCGAAGCACGAGGACTTACGCTGAGGCACCGTAATACGAAGTTACGACTGATCGCAGGAACGGCTATCCTACGATCGAGCATAAGATACGGTAGAGCGAGGCACCGTAATCCCAGCCTTAAACATCCATTTTCTTAGAATTTTTAAAGATTACGTGCAACTCAATAAAATTATTTCCATGAATAGTTTACAAGTTTTTTAAAACTGCAATATTTTATTTCAGTAATAGTTGTTACTTTTTAACCTGATGAAATAAATAAAAATTATGTTCTGTTTTTCTAAACTCTAAAAAAGAGGGGGTCCTTATAAAATATATTCCTATACGTCTGATAAAAAGAATATATTTATATAAATTGATATATTGAACAATCAATAATACGGAACAGACATAATACAGTACACACAGTACACGTAAATTTAGTGCACCCCCCCCCTCCCCAGACACACACATTTTTTTTTATTAATCAATATTTTTTGTAATGGCATAAGACATAGCAAGGTTTAAAAAAATGTGCATTTTCTTTAAATCCGAATTTCTACTAAATAACCATCCCTAATATGTCAAATATAAATAAAAAATATTATAAACAGTCATCTCCACAAGCCGCACTCCCAGAGTAAAACCCGCATTGCTGCAATGTAACTTTTCAACTGTTTTATTATAGATCACAGTACTTTGTTTCCTTGATGTAAAGCATATTTTAAAAATATTTCAAAACAAAAATTCTCAATGATAAATTCAGGAGATGGCTTTGGTGTGTGCATGTGCGTGTTTTTTTTGTTGTTTTGTTTTTTTTTTTTTTTGGGGGGGGGGGGGATATTTTTGGAAGTTTTGCTTGAGTTTAATGCTTATTAATGTAGTTTAAGTGCAAATCCTCCCTGCAACCACAGGAGCTTTAAAAATTCCTCGTGGAGAAAAATGCCTGATTTTAACCCTAGAAATATTAAAGAAATATTAATGTTTCTAAATTACTTAACGCACTTAGTTTTTACTTATTCTCGTACTAAATGTGGCAAAAAGGGTATACATATAACATATTAAATGAGTTAAAGGAAATATTAAAAAAAAAAATTGCTAAAAAATTATTAAAACTTACAAATTACTTAACGCATTTAGTTTTTACTTATTCTCTTACTAAATGTGGAGTAAGGGGAAAATAAAGGGGATTCATATAGCGCATTATAAAACATACTAAATGAGTTAAAAGAAAATTTTAAAAACGAAATTGCTAAAAAAGTTATTAAAATGTACAAATTATTTGACATATTCAAATTTTATGAATAATTCTCTTAGAATTATTTACAAAAATCTATATAACTATATGTTACAAAAACCAGACGTTGAAATTTTTTTCTCAAAAACAAAACTAATAAAAAGTTATGTTTTCTAAATAATTTAAGCATATTTTTTTATTCTCTTGACAATTGTAAACACACACACACATATATATATACACACATATTATAAATTTGAGATGCATCAAATTTTCAAAATAGAAAACTCTAATATTCATTTTAATAAAATCATAATCAAAATACTTGCATTTTACTTATTGCATACAATTCTATATCATGTAACCCAAGCACATCTAAACAATAATATTTTTTTAATTGCAGATTATCTTAAAAAAATCTTTTTTGGAACTTGTTCTTGCCCAGTATATTAATAAACATGAAATATTTATTAATAGAGAGAAGGTACAATTTTAAAAATAAATATTTATTTTGTACGCGATTTTCTTTTCTAATTCGTTTTCTGGCGGGACCAATCCTATATGTTGATTATTTTCTATATAATAAATAATATTCAGTTAGCCAAACGAGAGATAAACTGCTTAATACAGTAACCCTACTCGTGCGCCGTAGCTTAGAGGGCATTTAAAGCTGGGGAGAATTCTATTGTTCGTGTGACCCGTGCCCAGCGTAGTCTCACCGCTATTAATGCCTTATTATGAAGAAAAGACATATCTATAATGAGTAACGCCTATCAACATATTGTTGGTGGCAACAACCTAACCATACCATAAATTACGTTTTTAATGCAATTTGATCTCTAAACATCATGCATCCCATTATTTCAACATCTTACAGAAAAGTCTGTCAGTCATGAAATTTTGTTTAAAAAAGAAAAAAAAGCTTACCCTAAGAAATAGTAATAATTTCTATTTAATGTAATTCGTAGAAAAATCATATTTTGTATAACCGTATTCGATACAAATCGTAGAATGTTATCACTGCATTTCAGGTATTAAAACATTTATCTAAATGATATAATTAAAGATTACGAAGAAATATGGAATAAATTATAGCATCCAGTTTTTAGAACCAGTTTGAAATTATACTGACGAAATTGATGTCATATCTAGCAAACGATTTTTTTTTTTTTACTATTATCTTTTTCCTTAATTGATTTCTTGATATTGAAACGACTTCATTAAAATAGATTTTTTAACATTCAACTAAAGTACTACTAAGGTCATTTTAAAACATGCTTAGTTAAAAATTTTACATAAATATATGAAAAATGTGCATTTTCTTATTTGAATGACGTCAATTTCAAACACAGCAAAAATATAGTGAGACAATCCGAATTTTTATTGACTTAAACAAAGTACTCGAGTTATCAAATTTTTTTTTTAAATTATTGAGCTGTTTTTTTTTTATGTGTGGCAACAGGAAAGAAACTTGAATTTTAATATTTAAAAAGAGATATTTCTATAATGTTAAATTATGAAAGGTCGTAGAAAAAAGGGATAAATATTGGTCTGATGATTTTTTAAAGTAGACAGGGATCTTTTCCACGTTCTAAATCGTATATACAGCAAGTTTCGTGCAATTCGGTCTAAAATTGAAGATTTGTATAAAGGACATACACACAGAGAACGGCTTTTATATATATAGATGTGTATGTGTGTAATAAAATATTATATATTAAAATATGAAGCTATAAATCTAAAAATAATTTTTGCAGATTTATATATAAAAGGTTTTTAAATAAAAAAGAATAATATATGTTATTTATATATTTATTTTTAAATTTATGTTATTCATTTTTGAAAAAAATCCTTTTTTTATGAGAATCAAATTATAAAATTGAACATTCAACGTTATTTATTTTAATGTTATCATAACCGAATAATAAATACAAGCGAAACGGGAAAGCTACACAAGGTTGAGGGAAGAACGCAGACTGTTTTCTCCCTTTCTTCCCTGTTGAAACGGGAGCCGAATTTTTTCTAAGTGCTACTATTAGAAGTCGTTCTCTCCCCAGACGCTCG
Organism: Maratus speciosus; assembly: GCA_963932465.1. Lineage (NCBI taxonomy): Eukaryota > Metazoa > Arthropoda > Arachnida > Araneae > Salticidae > Maratus > Maratus speciosus. The sequence continues at coordinate 77,041,845 of OZ010796.1, read as the reverse complement.
TTTCGAACTCAAGTACTCAGATTTACAGACAAACGTCATACCTCAACGCTAGTACGCATTCAAACCATGCAGCTTAAAATAGAATTCATACAAAACCCCCAGAGTACTCTTCGCCAAATGTTATTATCGCCAATATAGACTATGGAATTGGAAGGCCTGGCCATGGAAGCGATTTGGAATTGAACTGTTTTTCCATTTTTGGATCAATCAATTACCTATTGAGTTATAAGCGATTTTGATCACGTGACAAACACGTTTTTCGCCCTCTCTTCAGTGCTCTTTCTTCCTACGTGCGGAAATTCGGTTCAAAACGTCCACTTTGACACTATTTTCTGAAAGATCTATGTCGTTTGCAAAAAAACTTGGAAAAAACAGCTCAATTACATTGTTTCTGAACAACAACACCAGCTACTTTCATGCATTTTCGAACAAAAATAAATTAAAACTTATGTCAAAAAGTTGCCTTTTAGGTAGCTTTCATTACAAAAAGCTACCTATTGCAGCCGTTCGGAGGAAAGCGATTTCAAAAAATTTTGGTATATTTTCATCGATCATGACCCCCAGACCCCGAAACCACCCTCCGTTCAAAAGTTGATATATATATATATAATCAATATATATATATATATATATATCTGACCTTTGTCATACTGTAACTCTTGAATTTATGAACCGATTTGGATGTAATTCGGTATGTACATAGTACATACCAATGTCTCGACCGAGTTCGTTGGCCAGCTTCATCCGTTATTTTGTTTCAAAATGGCGGCCATTTAAAATTTTCTTAAAAATTTTAAATTTGAAATGTGGTACCAAAGAATTGAAAATGGAAAAATATTTTTTTCTTATGTATTTGACCTTTATACAAAGATTCCGGAGCAGTTTTTGTTTCGTCTATATCTTAAAAAATGGCTGAGTTATAGCATTTTGAATTTCTAGCGTGGCTGACATTTTGAAACGTCCTGAATTTTGTCACGCGATAAAAGGCGTATTTATGAACCGATTTCGATGTAACTTCGTTTGTACATAGTACATACCAATGTCTCGACCGAGTTCGTTGGCCAGCTTCATCCGCCATTTTGTTTAAAAATGGCAGCCATTTAAATTTTTAAGAAAAATTTAAATTTGAAATGTGGTACCAAAAAATTGAAAATTGAAAAAATATTTTTTTCTTATGTATTTGACTTTGATACAAAGATTCGGGAGCAGTTTTTGTTTCGTCTATATCTCAAAAAATGGCTGAGTTATAGCATTTTGAATTTCTAGCGTGGCTGACATTTTGAAACGTCCTGATATTTGTCACGTGATAACAGGCGTATTTATGAACCGATTTGGATGTACTTTGGTGTGTACATAGTACATACAAATATCTCGACCGAGTTTGTTGGCCAGCTTCATCCGCCATCTTCTTTCAAAATGGCGGCCATTTAAAAAAATTTTTAAATTTAAAATGAGATACCAAAATATTGGAAAATGAAAAAGATTTTTTTTTTTGTATGTGTTTGACCTTAATACAAAGATCCCGGAACAGTTTTTGTTTCGTCTATATCTAAAAAATGGCTGAGTTATAGCGTTTTGAATTTCTATTGTGGCTGACATTTTAAAACGACCTGATTTTTGTCACGCGATAACAAGCGTATTTATGAACCGATTTGGATGTTACTTGGTCTGTACATAGTACATACCAATGTCTCGACCGAGTTCGTTGGCCAGCTTCATTCGCCATCTTGTTTCAAAAGGGTTGCCATTTAAAAAAAATTAAATTTAAAATTTAAAATGAGGTATTAAAAAATTGGAAAATGAAAAAGATTTTTTTATGTGTTTGACCTTGATACAAAGATTCCGGAGCAGATTTTGTTTCTGAAAATTTGTTCTTTTGTTGATATCTTAAAAAATGGTTGAATTATAGCACTTTGAATTTCTAGTATGGCTAACATTTTGAAACGATCTTGTATTTGTCACGCGATAACACACGTATTCGCCTATTCCCATGTGAGAAAGCATGTGGATAGTATATATCAACATCTCAGCCAAATATAAGTTACTTTCAATAAAAGCAGCTTAGATAAAGCTGACTAATTTCGTGAAATTCTCATTCATAATGATTTAGTATTGATAAAAATTAGTATTGAATCTCCTATATTCGGTTTCCACTAAATTGAGCTTCGTGTGTTTGAATAATATAAGTTGGCTTTTTAAAAATAAGGTATTTGAAAGCTACTTCTTCCTCCCGGCACTGGCCGGAAGGACTTTTTGGATTTGAGAACACCCTTAAGTCAGTTAGTTAAAATCAGTTGATCTTTATCACCAGTTCCTTTGAAAAAAAAAATTGTCAATTAGATTTTTTTAAATAAATTTAAATAATTAAAAAATTCATTTAATCTATTTTTAATAATAATGTAATAATAATATATTCTTACCTTACATTAAAAATATTTTTTGTTGGAACTTTAGTAAGTTATATATATATATATATATATAATTAGCAGAAGTAATTTATTAAAGTGCTCATTTCTCAAAATTAAGTATTATCTTTCATATATAAAAATATTTATCAATTTATCAGCTGCTTTCTAATTCTTTTATTGATTCAATACTACTAAATTCTTATCATATATAAACTGTATGTTTAAAATGAATACTTATTAAAATTTAATTTTAATATATTCTAAACTTTCATGACAAGTACTTTTATGCTAGAACTCCAGTAACATACAAATAGTAATTAACAGAATTAAATTATTCATCTTTAAAAATTAATTATTTATCTTTTATATATAAATTACATTAATAATATATATTTCAATGATAATTTAACCATTGAATACAGTAAATTACAATACTTTAAATAATTGAATGTATGGTAAAAATGCAACAAAAACAAATGTATATACATATATGTATCTGTGATTTAATAATTATTCGCAAAAAGTTTTATTATGTATATATGTTGCAATAAAAATGTAATATACATCAAACATGAACAATGAAAAATATTTTGCTATTAGTTGCAATATATATATATATTTAAAATAATGATTATTATTATTATTATTATTATTATTATGGAGATTTTTGTTTTTATCTTTATTTATTAACTAGCAAACCCCGCGGCTTTGCTCGCGTAATATTTGAAATATGCCAAGTGATGTATGTCTATATGTCTAAGATATGTATAAGATATGTCTAATTTTTATTAAAAAGTACTAACTAAATTTTTATTTTATTAAAAGGTAATATTTTATTTTATTAAAAGGTTTTTTTAATTAAAAGGTACTTATTACTTTTAGGAATAATTCAAAAATTACTATTTAAAACACAGTTTGATTAAACATCATTATTACACTGCATTAGGCAGAAATGAAACTTAAATTAATAAAATGAAATAAAACTAAATAAATGATAATTTAGAAAATATTTTGAAACTTTTATGCTCAATTAATACGTTTATTTCAGTATTCATTTGAAGTTTTGAATTTTTTAGAAACCATCTTCTTAAATTTTAAAATTAACCATCATGTCAAATTCCAAGTCCTACCACCTGTCTCAACATAAAGGGCTATGTTGAAATAGCAACTGTCACCATAAATTTGCCAACATTAATTTTGAAATCGGTTTGTTATTTCCAAATATTCCACAGAAACGTAATTTAGAAAGCTTCTAAAGGCCTTTTTTAGAACGTTTGTTGTTTCTATGAACCCCAGGTGGTAGAATCATGGGCATAAAATATAGCCTGTGTAGGATCAGAGACTGTTACCATTGATTTGCAACTATTACTTTTATAATCGGTTTATATTCCCTGAAATTGCATAGAAATCGGAATTTAGGACTTTTTTAGAATGCTTTTCGCACCTCCCCTTCTCTTCACCCCTTTTTAATTTGAATTGATTTTCGACAGTCCTTCGAGGGCATTTATATTTTATAAGCAACTACCATGCCATATTTAAAGTTTCTAGTTTTTTCAGTATCACAGAAATCGCAATGTAGAAAGTTTTTAGCTACTCCAACCCTCTGGTGGTAGTGGCACAGACATAAAATATAGCTTATGTTTGAGCAGGTTCTATCAGCAAAATTTGTCATCATTATTTTTTTAATCGGTTTGGTAATTTACAAGTTTGCTTAAAAATTGTAATTTATAACGCTTTTCACTCCATTTTTTTAAAATTTGGAATTTTCTTTCGACTGTCCTTAGAAAGCAGTTGCATCTTGTAATACCCTGTTCACACTGCGTTATCGGAACTCTCTTAAACCTCCGAACTCTCTGAGGGAGTTCCACAAACTCTCTGAGAGAGTTTCAACTTTCTTCGGGCTAGAGACAGTCACGACCATTCACTCTCGCTGGCTGTAAAGCTTCGCATTATCTGATTGGGTGTTGCGGGCGGTTTTATCTTAAGCGCATGCGCAAAGAACACAGTGACGTTCACTGAGTTATCTTAAGTGAGTTTTTCCATGTGAACAGGTTTCCAATTCCGGGAGGGTACCACCTCAAAATTAAGAGAGTTCGGCGGCCTAAGATATCTTAAGTATCGTAGTGTGAACATAGTATAAGTAAATACCATGCCATACTTCAAAGTGTTAGACCCCTCAGTTGTGCAAAAAACGCAAATTAGAACATGTTTTGCTTTTGCAACCCTCAGATGGTAGTGACAGCAACATAAAATATAACCTATGTTATAGCAGGGACTGTCACCATTGATTTGCAACCATTACTTTTGAAATAGCTTTGGTATTTCCTTAGATTGAGTAGAAATCGCAATTTAGAACGTTTTTAGGACGCTTTTCCCTCTTTTCACCCCTTTTTAAATTTCCAATTTTTTCGAAACTGTTCTTAAAGATCATTTATATCTAATAAATATGTACCTTGCCTAATTTTAAATTGCTAGCCCCTACCGATCACAAAAATAGAAATTTAGAACGCTTTATTGCTCCTGCAACGTCTTGGTGATAGTGATACCGACATAAAATAGCATCTATGTTAGAGCAGAGGCTGTCAGCATCAATTTCCTACCATTACGTTTGAAATCAGATTCATTCTTCTTGAGATATTGCCGACAAATCGGCATTTAGAACGTTTTTAGAACGCTTTTCGCGCATTTTGCTCCTGCATCTCCTCTGGGGTAGTGGAAACAGATATAAAATATAGCCTATCTTGGAGCAAGATCTATCACCATCATTTTTACAACATTATATTTGAAATCGGTTCAGTATTTCCTGAGATTGCATAGAAATCCACAATTTAGAAAGATTTTACAACCTTTTTGCGCATTTTGACCCTCTTTTAAATTTCGATTTTTTTTTAGAAAATGTCCTTAGAGGTCATTGATATCTTATAACTAACTACCATTCCAAATTTCACGATTCTAGGCCCTTCCGTAACGCAAAAGCCGCAATTTAGAACGTTTTTCTCCTGCACTCCCTTTGGGGTAGTGGCACCGCCATAAAACAACGCCTATCTAATGTTGGAGCAAGGATTGTCACCATCCTTTCGACGCCATTATTTTTTAGATCGGTTTGGTATTTCCTGAGATTGTGTAGAAACCACCATTAGAACGTTTTTTAGAACGCTTTTCGCGCATTTTCACCCCTTTTAAATTTCGAATTGTTTAAGAACTGTTCTTAGAAATCCTTTATATCTAATAAGTAGCTAATATTTCAAATTTCATATTTCTAGGCCCTTCGGTAACGCAAAAATCGCATTTTTAGAACGTTTTTTGCTCCTGCACCCCCTTTGGGGTAGTGGCACCGACATAAAACACAGCCTATGTTGGAACAATGGTTGTCGCCGTCATTTTGACACCCTTATTTTGACACCATTCTTTTTTAAATCGGTTTGGTATTTCCTGAGATTGTGTAGAAACCACCATTTAGAACGTTTTTCAGAACGATTTTCACGCATTTTCACCCCTTTCAAATTTCGAATTGCTTAAGAACTGTTCTTATAAATCCTTTATATCTAATAAGTAGCTAATATTTCAAATTTCATATTTCTGGGCCCTTCAGTAACACATAAATCGCATTTTTAGAACATTTTTTGCTCCTGCACCCCCTTTGGGGTAGTGACACCGACATAAAACATAGCCTATCTTGGAGCAACCGTTGTCACCACCATTTTGACACCAATATTTATTAAATCGGTTTGGTATTTCCTGAGATTGTGTAGAAACTACCCTATAGAACGTTTTTTAGAACGCTTTTTGTGCATTTTTACCCCTTTTAAATTTTGAATTGTTTAAGAACTGTTCTTAGACATCATTTATATCTTATAAGTAACTGATGTTCCAAATTTCATATTTCTAGGCCCTTCAGTAACGCAAAAATCGCATTTTTAGAACGTGTTTTGCTCCTACAACCCCTTTGGGGTAGTGGCACCGCAATAAAACATAGCCTATCTTGGAGCAAGCGTTGTCACCATCATTTTGACACCAATATTTTTTAAACCGGTTTGGCATTTCCTGAGCTTGTGTAGAAACTACCGTTTAGAACGTTTTTTAGAACGGTTTTTGCGCATTGTCACCCCTTTTAAATTTCGAGTTATTTAAGAACTGTTCTTAGACATCATTGATATCTTATAAGTAACTAATATTCAAAATTTCATATTTCTAGGCCCTTCAGTAACGCTAAAATTGCATTTTTAGAACGTTTTTTGCTCCTACACCCCCTTTGGGGTAGTGGCACCGCAATAAAACATAGCCTATCTTGGAGCAAGCGTTGTCACCATCATTTTGACACAAATATTTTTTAAATCGGTTTGGTATTTCCTGAGATTGTGTAGAAACTACCCTTTAGAAACGTTTTTTAGAACGCTTTTTGTGCATTTTCACCCCTTTTAAATTTCGAATTGTTTAAGAACTGTTCTTAGACATCATTTATATCTTATAAGTAACTAATATTCAAAATTTCATATTTCTAAGCTCTTCAGTAACGCTAAAATCGCATTTTTAGAACGTTTTTTGCTCCTGCACCCCCTTTGGGGTAGTGGCACCGACCTAAGATATAGCCTATGTTCTAAGTTGGACTAACACCATCATTTTGATACCATTACTTTTGGAATCGATTCGGTAGTTCCAGAGCTTACCTCCTACAAATAAACAATTTTTTCCTCTTTATAATAGGAGTATAGATTTATTATCAGTAGCTTTACAATTTTTATTCGAAATATAATATTGTGATTAAATTTTACTACATAATACCACTTAGGAGCTAATGTTATATAATTAAAATAAAATATCTATTTAAATGCAATAATAGTATCTTTTAAACTGACATATAAAAAAATTTTTATATATCTAGATGGAACTTCAATTACTTATTTTTAGTTAAGCTGCTAGAACTTTAATACTGATTGCAAACATGTGAGTAAAAAAAAAAAAAAAAAATCTAAGCAGCTTATTATAACAATCTCATTATTTTATCATAATTTAACTAAGTCAATGTTGTTTTAGAATTGTTAATAATTTTCTTACAAGAAAATTAAATCAAATTTAACAATTATATATTATGTTATTAACTGTATAACAGTTGATTCCGTGCTCAGTATGAGATATACATAAGCTTTTTTTAATGCATCAAGTTATTATTATCTAGAAATACAATTGATGAAATGAGTAACAGCGCTGTTGCTCTTAAAATGGATTTTTTCCTTTCGGGGAAAGAAGTTCGGTTCACCGACAGCCAATGAAATTGTCGGATTTCAAACTAATGCTAAAAGTCTTATGGAAAGTCAAATTTCGGGAAGAGACTCAAGGGTGAAAGGTTCCATTCTCCCATTGGTTGAGAAGAAATAAGAATTCCGCGATTTACTTCTCAAGGTTACAAGACCTGATTATTGAGCAGTGGTAGACATTTCTTCCTAACAAATCAGAGGGCACATCTCATTTCACCACCAAAACAAATCGCAAAGTGTCACTTGAGATTATTTCAAGTATTATGTTGCAATCATATTAAATTTTGTTTGCGACATGTAAGGAATTTAAATTTATTTTTCATATAAAGTGATTCACGGAAAACAATGATATGGTATTTTTAAAAATATCTTTTTTTCCCTGCAAAAAATTGATAAAACTGACTTTCTTTTAAAAAAGTAATCAATTTAAATAATTTAGACTTATTATTTTTAAATTACACATTACACATTATTCCTTTTGTATATACAGGTGTATGTAAATTTAGACTTAAAAAAAAAACATATCCCATATTTTAAAAGTATAAAATTGATATTTATACGAAAAGTAAAATTAATAGTTTTTAATTTATAGCTTTGCATCAGGAGGAGAGAAGCTTAGGGGATTAGACGCCCCCCCCCCCCCCCGAAATAATATCCTGGCTATGCAACTGCATTTAATTACCTATGTGTTTTGAGTTTTGACTGTAGTTATCTGTGCAAAGAACAGTAAACTCAAGCACTCCCCCTCCCCTAACTTGATAACTGATGTGTTTTTAAAAAATAATAAATATATAAAAAACAATTAATAAAAATACTCAGTCAAATTTTATGCACTTTTTTTTTCATGGCACTTTGTATGCGTAAATATAAATAATTAAATGGCCAAACTAGTACTCAAATAATCAAAATTGTCAGAAAGGGATTTAGATCATCTAAATTCTACCTTGCCCTTATAGTAATTTGCAATATTAATATCTATTTATTATTGCTGCAAAATAACAAATAGGGGGAAAAAAAAATCTAAAAATAAAGTGTTTCATAGATAGTGAATGAAAAAGGTCAAGCTAAAACAAATTGTAGCTCACACTTGTAGTGAAATATAATGAAAAAATAAATTAAATAATAATGACAGATTTTTTTTTTTTTTTTTTTTTTTTTCACACACCCAAAAGAAGAAGAAAAAGTTGGAACCCAAAACAATAATATCTGGGCAATAACTACTAAAAACTATAAGAAGTTTTTATAATGTATTTTGTCGCATTAAATATTTCTAGTTAATGATTACTTGGACTTATGTCTTTAATTTACTTTTCAAATATTTAGGGTGGTAATAGTGAAGGGGAAATTTATAATAATTTTTTAATAAAAATAATTTATGTTTTTGACTGAGTTTTCAAATAATATATATATAAATATATATTGTTTTGAAAAGTAGTTTATTAGAATTTTTTAATAATAACAATTAAAATATTTTAGGAAATTTTAATAAAAAGTATTTAACAATTAACTGTTACAAATTGGTTTAAATAATTAATTACTTGCTAAGTTAATAATATTATTAATATTAATTCATAAATTAATAAAATTTTACTTTCAAATAAAATAAACTGAATATAGTTATGTATTCAGATATATTGTTAAATAATATAAGATAAAAATAAAAATATGTATATAAGTGTAAGAAATAACATTATATTTCCAAAAATATTCATTTTAAGAAATTGAAACAAATAGCTTATAAGTAATATGAGTTTTAAAAATTAATTTCATTAACATTATTTTATATGTAATAAAAAATTACAAAGCATTTGATAATAAATGAATAAAGTTTTTCTGTATGAAAAATACTAATTAATTTTAAAAGAAAACTTTGAAAAATTAATTTTGCTAATTTAATATTTATCTGATACTAAAGTTATAAGGGAAAAAAATAATGTATGAGATATTATTATTTAATTACAATAAATGTTCACTTTAATTCATAAAAAATAGCTTATATGAATTTTGAAATTTATTTAAAACTAAATTTTATTTTATTTTATAAAAATTAAATTTCAATTTTATTTAAAACTAAATTTCATTTAATTTAATAACAATTAAAACTTAATTTAATCAAAATTTTATTTAATTATCTAATTGACAATTTAAAAAATTGGAAATGAACGGATAATAAAAGTTGATAAATCTTTATTAACCAACTTAATAAAAATCGAAACAAAACACAAAAGAGTAACAGGGAGGATAGAACCTGCGTACTTGAGTTTGCTAGACAAGCGCGTTAACCACTGGACAGGTTCGTCCACAGAAATCTCTCACCAAAATAGCATCAATTAACTAGGTACGATATTTCTCAAAGTGCTCGCCAAATCATACATGAGAAGAAAGCCAAGACCGGTTTCTGATCAACCAATGAGAGAATGGAACCTTTCACTCTTGAGTCGCTTCCAAATTTCGTTCCTGATCGCGAAATTCTAAAATGGAGGGCCAAAATCACAGTCAGGTGAAATACAGCCACCCTATTGGTTGTGTGGTCGCGTGGTTTTAAGAGAGATAAGGGTGAGGATCACCAACTTGTTTCTCCATTTGAATTTTGAAAGGAGTGAGGGGAAAAGTAATTTTGAAGCAATTGTTTCCTTATTTACATTTATGCATTATTTATCTTATTATTTTGTTCCCTTTTATTCATAATAAACAATCAAAATTAAGTCAACTAAGATATTTTGGTAACATTTTATACAACAAAAGTGAATAATTTAGATTATAAGTTGTAACAATTTTTAAATGATATGACATGACAAATATACTTTAAGGCTGTTCTTAACTGCTCTCCTCAACAAGCGTAAAACGTTTTGACACATTTACAAATTCATTTTTTAATGGAAAGCCGGGCCATGGAAGCGATTTGAAATCGAACTGTGTTTTCCATTTTTTGATCAATAAATTACCTACTGAGTTATATGCGATTTTGATCACGTGATACAGCATTATTCTCCCCTTACTGACTGGATTTTCTTCTTTCGTTCGGAAATTCGGTTGAAAATGCCAACTTTGACAGAATTTTCTGAAAGATCTATTGTGTTTACAAGAAAACGAAAAAAAAAAAAAAAAAAGAAAACAGTTCGATGACATAGTTTCTGAATAACAACACCTTCTAGTTTCATGTGTTTCCGAACAAAAATGAATTAAAACTCATGTCAGAAAGTTGACCCTTTGGATTTGAGTACAGCCTTAATAAAAATTTAGATTTCATTGAAAAATACTTGTAATATCACTTAAAAATTGTCTATAAATTTCGTATGGTAAAAATCTCAATAAATTTTCTCTTCTAACCGCCCCCCCCCCCACCCCCCACCATTTAAATCCATAAAATCACAAAAAAAAATAATATTAACCTAGATAAAGTCAACAACTATAAATAAAAGACCTTTTTCTAGACTTTAAATCGGAAACTTTAAATTAACAAAATTATATAAAAAAATTACACAAATAATTTAAAAAATACAGAATTTAAAGCTTTAGTCTTAAATGAAAAAGAAAAACCTTAAAAATAAATCCAAAAACTTTTTTTTAAGTCCCTTCAGGTTCTCTGCCTATAAAATAAATATGAATGTAAAAAAGTTTTTCTGTTTTTAACCCTTTATGCCCGACCATGCCACAAGTGCCATTAAAATAACTTGTTATAAAACTAATTTAATACATCGATTAGTAGTTATACTGTTTATAATAAATTATAGGTATTTTACTTTATCTTGCTTCAAAAACATTATTGGTTGCACAAAAGAAACAAAACAAAAAACACTATAATTTATTTGCCTTTGCATCTTTTTTAGCTTTCTTGACGTTGGCAGATTGGGCGGAAGTTTCTGCTCGGAAATATTTCTATTGTAAGAAATTATGTTTGTACATTTCCTAATTCTACAAAATACTAAAAAAAAAAAAAAAAAAAAGATTTTAAATAAAAGATTTGAGGGGAGTTACAAATATTGCACAAGATCTCTATAAATTCAATTTAATTAATTAATTTTGGCAAAATCCTTCTAAAATTTATTAAATGATTGCGTAAATCTTCTAATGTAGTTTCAAAAATTCACAAAATATGCTTTAGAAGATGAAATTTTCATAAATTCATAATTTGGGACATAAAAGGTAAACATTCTTTTATAGACATTCAATGCTTATCTTAAAAATCAAGCCTAGTTTCATGACTGCTATTCAAGTCCGCTACAATGTGTTAATTTGGCATGGACCCCGATTATGGAAATTTCCTTCATTTAATTTACGATTAGAAAAGCATGAACTTGTGCATTTATTTTAAAAATCACAATTTTCTCTCTCTCTCTCTTTTTTTAAAAAATACATGCAAAAGGGAAAAAAAGCATAGTTTAAACAACCTTTCAATATTTCTAAATTGTTTTTTGAAACATAAAATCATAAATAAATAAATTAATTAATTAATTAATTAATGATAAAAGTGCATTTAAAAATATATATTACATTCTTTATATTTTATTTTTTACATTTTAATATTTAAAATATTTCATTGTTGCAGTTTCACAGCTAATTGGCATATTTTAGCGTGCATGATTTGGCACATAATTAATTGCACTCTTCTTGTAACTCTTATACAATTATAACCATAAACAATATTTAGCAATTTATCACCTGTACCCTCCTTAGGGAAACATATTATTAATTTATAATTAAATTCTCAAAATATTAAAATGTTATATTGTCATCGAAATCACACCTGCTTTCATAATTTTTATAACCTTAGCTTACCAGGAAGTGAGTGAAAAATCGATTTAAAAATTCCAGATTTAAATACATGAACCAAGAAACAAAATAACTTATTGTACATACTATTACAAAATTGTTCATGTAATATTTTTTGTTCTGTTTATTCTTAATGATTAAAATCGGTTTAAAAACTGACATTATTTTTTTAAAATTATTTTCCATTAGGCAAAAATTTTTGAAAATTTTTAGCATTCTAAGTTAGTTATTAAATTTTTCTATAGAGAAGTGCGAATATTAGTTTTATTTTGGATTTTAAAAGTAACATAAGGGGGGAAAAATGCAAGTTTAATTTTTAATTTTCATTAATTAAAACAGTACTTGCCCCATATTATTTAAAAACTTTTACAGCTTAAAATCGAAATCTTTCATTCACATTTTATAAAAAGACATCAAAATATCTTGAGTTAATTCCGATGGCTTATTTTAAATGAAACAGGAAAAATTTGCTTCAATACATGATTTTTTCTCGGAAAAGGGAGTATTGCACGTTTCCCCTAGCCCTAGAGATTGCTCTCTGAAAAGGACGCGACTCAATGACCAATAAGGTGTTCGAATTCCACCTGACTGTGATTTTGGGCCTCCATTTTAGAATTTCGCGTCCCGATCTCGCGACATCACCGAGAGGTAAAAAAAATTGCGCAGATTCTCATGTATCTGGATCGCCTTTTATTAATGGCGGAAAGAATGCCTCGCACCAACATTTGAAAATAGAAAAATGCAGAAAATATTAAATTGAATATCTCCTGTATTTATTAATGGATTTTTCTGCAACTTATATCAAAATAAAAATAAACTATCTATTGATTATAGATTGAGTACACAATATTAAAAATTAAAATATTTTTATTTTCGCTATTGCGACTCGCGATCTTTTCGAAAAGTAAACAAGAACGAAAAACTTTGTTTACACAGATTATTGATATTGTTTAGTTTAATAAATTTTAATGAATGATTGAAAAAGATAGAATTTAAGTTTAAATAAGAAAAATTATTAAAATATAGAATGTTATTACTAAGAGTAAACTTTAATGTTTTGAAAAGAGTTTTCTAGAGTTGAAGTTGAGTTTTAAATGAATAAATATTAGTTTTAGATTGAGGAAGATAAATAATTAATAAAATTAAGATTATTTACTAATAAAGATGTTGCATTTTATAACATAATGGAAGTCACTATATCAAAAGTGAATGAAACAAACTCTAATAAGACTCTAATCATGTGCATGAAAATTAAGGTTTCAAAGGAAATTTTATAATGCAGCATTATAAATAAATTCTGTTTATTTTTGTATCAAATAAACATTGACAATGAATCAATTTAAGAGAATGATTACTACTTCTAAAATAAAATTTAAAGTAAAATGTTGAATCGCACAAAAAATAGTTAGTTGCATATTAACATTTACTTTCTACAAAAATAATTAGAAATAGTTGTTTATTTTTTTATGCATTTATATTTTCTTTAAACAAACTTTTCCATCTCAGTTAGAGAATATAAGTAATTTTATGCATTTTCTTGTCTTTAAAAAAATTTTTAAAGCGTTATTTTAAAACATAGTACAATAGGCATCAACACCCAGTGAGCATGAGTTCTTGGGGAAAGAAAATGGTAATCTTTTTTTGGGGTAAAAAACCTGGAGGAAAGGTTAATTTGATTGCTGTATTGGGAAATAAGCTACTAGCCGGACGTTATATTGGATTTAAAAAATAACATATCATAAAGGGGATATATTTTGCATAGGTTGTATAATGGAATGGTCGCTATAATGGCTGTCATTATAACGAGTGTCGACTGTATTTCAGTTTTTCTTTTTCTCACGAACTGAAATATTTTCGTGTGATTTGATGCAATGGTGATCAATAATGTAAACTCTGGGTCTATAGCTACATACTTGTAAAATAATTCTGTGAATGTCCAGCAAAGTTTTCAGTTTCTGAAATCTGTTTTAATAATAACAGTAATTTTCAATAATAGTCCTCACACCTGTCAGTATTATTTCTTTTTTTTTTCCCTCTAATGCAAGTTATATAGTTTAGTAATGATGAGATTTTTCAGGTACACTTTGAAACATTCTTCTAATTTTATAATGAATACGAAAAATATTAACAGTTGTCAGCTCTGATATAGACATATACGTTTGGGAAAATGTCACCATTTGAAATATCGGCAAATTTGGTGAGAAAAAGCTCTCAAAAATGAGATAATTCTTTGCTATCTGACCAGTTTGGCAAAATTCTCACTGCATGTAATAGATTGAAAGTAACATTTCAACAATTCATCATCGAAGTTTGGTGTGGGACAAATTTTTTTGGGGGTTAATTAATAATAGAAAATAAGGGATTTTTTTATATAACTGAAATGTTTACTGTAATCAAAAAAAAATTCATAATATAAGTAGAAGTCTAATACTTTTATTATTATTATTTACTAGCTGAACCCTGCCACACGTTGCTGTGGCTCAGTCTGGTTAAATGGAAAAGAGAAAGCCCATGTTTAATTTCACAGTGTTTGTGGGCATACAATATTTTTTGTTGTTCCATTGTCTGTGAAGATATAGGCATTGTCTGGTTTGTGAATTCTAGAACACACAACATATACAAGAACTTTCGGAGATTAGCGATTTTGTACAAATGGACATTTACATTTATATATATATTATATAAAAAAGTGCCCCCATGGGGGAAAATGGGGAATGGGAGCTGCATAATATGAAAGAGTAGTCCAAGGGCTTTCTAATAATATATAACATGATGGGTGTCAGGAAAAATTTAAAAAGCAGCCCCTGGTGGAAATGAAAATATTGGGAGTAGAGGGTGAGCAAAGTTCATAATAGGTATATAACCAAGGCCGAATAAGGGGGGTGGGCTACGGGGGCTGTAGCCCTGGGCACCAACTCGTGAGGGGCCCTCAGCCAGTGGCTTAAGTTGTATCAAAAATTCGCTTTTAAAAAATTACTTGTTTTCTTTTTAAAAAATCTGAAGTGATAAAAGTATTTTGAAATAGCTAGAAAAAGTCGTGTTTCAAGTGTCAATACCCATTACCTTTTACTTTAGCAATTTTAAAGCTTCGCAAGTCCGATAGTAACTGTTTCTAAGGCATCCTTTTAGTATTTTTACCCTCTTTCCCGAGACAAAAGCAGAAAAACATCTTTATTCTATTTCCCTCTTCTGCCTCGGGGGGGGGGGGGGGGGGGGAGGCTTAAAACGGTTCAAGCCCACCTAGCACTGGGTCAAATCACACAATAAGAAAGCCATTCATCATTCTCCCCGACCTCGCATGGGAGAAAAACTAATCCTTTCTTTGAAATGGTGGATTTCCTTAGCGATGATCCGTATAAGCATCCATTTTGTTGCCTGGACGGAGGGGGAAGTGGGTGCTTTAATTTATGTATCAAGTACACTTATGCGCAAATGTACAATAAATATGCGCAAATGTACAATAAATATGCGCCAATTCAACTGTTAGTACTATGTAGGCTTATCCAATAAAAGGAACTTATTCTGTTAATCTTTCTGAGAATTTGTTTTTTCTTATACACTTTTTTCTTTGTAAATAACTATATATACGCTAAACCCTTTATGTACTGAATTATCAATTCATGAAAATTTTATCTTCTAAAGCATTTTTCCTGAATTGTTTAAACTACATTAGAAAATTTACATAATCATTTAATACATTTTAGAAGGATTTTAGAAAGATTGAAGGATTTAGAAGGATTCATTAAATTTGAATTTAAGGGATTTGTGCAAAATTGATAACTTCTCTCAAATCTTTTATTTTAAATATTTTTCTAGTATTTTGCAGAATTAGGAAATATACAAATATAATGTTCTTACAATAGAAATATTTCCGAATTGAAAAATCATCCCCCCCCCCCCCCCCCCCCAACACCAAAAAAGCTGAAAAGATGCAAAGTCAAAAGAAACCATCCTTTTAAAAATATTTTTGTTTTGTGTAATACATAATGCTTTTGGAAAAAGATAAAGTAATGTATCTATAACTCATTCTAAACTGTATTACAAGTAATCGATGTATCAAATGAATTTTATAACAAGTTATTTTAATGGTACTTATAAGTACTGTCAGCAGGGCCCGACTTAGACAGTGGGGGGCCCTGGGGCAAACATTTTTCGGGGGGCCCCCTTCGATCTTTTGAAATTTTTTGTGAATTATGTTGAAATGACTAAAACTAAACTTCATACCTATTGTATGTAGACTTAAATTTCATACCAAGTACTATTCACATCTGTATACAGTATAGTACAAGAAAGATAACTTTAAGTAACTATAGCATACATTTTTCTTTTTTTGGTTGTAGGAATATAAGGATAAATGTGAGCCGTTAAAATGTAAATACAGTTCTCTAAGGCATTATTGGCTGTTTGTGTTAATACTTTTCTATTTAACTTAATCTTTGTATTCAATCAACGTGCATTTGGGTGATTCCATCATATAGGAAGGCAAGTGGTGGCATGCATTTAATAATAATACCAACAAATTTCAATACTTGTTATGTTGTTACTGCATTCCCCACGATGCCTTAAAGTACTTTGGTATAAAGTTTCATAATATGAAAACAGAAAGCAACAGATAGCAGATGTGTGATATTACTGTAATATTTTAATTAAAATTATGTATTTAAAAGAATTATGAAATCAGTAAGGAAGAAATTAAATATCACAAAATGAAAAACACTTTAAATTAGAATCTGGTCACTTTTGGATATTTTTTATCATTTGGCTCGTCTTTAACTATAATTTATATCTGCCCTTGGGGGCCCCGGGGCAGCTGCCCCGCATGCCCCTGCATTAGTCGGGCCCTGACTGTCAGTAGATAAAGGGTTAACTAACTGTGATCTATTTTCATATGGTCACAAATTTCAGAAATAAATGATATACTATCGAGTAAATCTGAAGATATTAAGGTGCAGTCGAACAAAAGAAAGAAAAAAGGAAAGAGATACATTTTAATCACCCCATTGTACAATTAAAAAAAAAAGGGGGGGAACAGAAATAGACAGTTATGTCTTTTTTGAAATAGACAATCATGTCCAGAAATTATGTCTTTCTTCAATGTATGTTGTCTTAAAAAAATAGTTTTCTCGTTAAATTTCATCTTAGAGTAGCAAACTTGGAAGTCATTCGTGCCAGTAGTGTATAATTTATAGAGATTTAAAAATTTTGAGCTCTCCGTTAGAAAGCAGATTGCAATAGGTTAGTTCTTTAAGCATAAATCCAGAACTATTTTTCAGAATAAGCTGTGATTTTATAATTCTCATACTTCAAGCATTTATAAATCGATTTTTTTATGTATATATAAAAGTCCTAATTTCTGCCGAAAAAAATATTTGTAATTAATTTTCAAACATAAATAAATATACACACACCCATATATATATATATATACTTTTTCTAAAATTAAACCATTATACATAAAAAAAAGCAAAAATTCTAAACCATTACAAATTATTAACAAAAATTGAAGAGCTAAGTGGAAGAACATGTTAAGGCTGTTCTCAAATCCAAAGGGTCAACTTTCTGACATAAGTTTTAATTCATATTTGTTCAGAAACGCATGAAACTAGAAGGTGGTGTTATTCAGAAACTATGTCATCGAAATGTTTTTACGTTTTCTCGTAAACACAATAGATTTTTCTGAAAATACTGTCAAAGTTGTCATTTTGAACCAAACAAAAGAAGAAAATCCCAGTCAGTAAGGGGAGAAAAATACCATGTCACGTAATCAAAATCGCTTATAACTCAATAGGTAATTGATTGATCAAAAAATGGAAAAAACAGTTCAATTCCAAATCGCTTCCATGGCCAGTCTTTCCAATTTTATATCTTTCCGTTAAAAAATGAAATTGTAAATATGCCAAAACGTTTTGCGCTTGTTGAGCAGAGCAGTTAAGAACAGCCTTAACAGTATCTTTGGAAATATACCTTAAGGTGGTTCTCATATTCACTGCTCAACAATGCGAAACTTTTAGACACATTTTCTGACTCATTTTTAACTATAAAGGCATAAAATTTACAAGCCTGACTATTGAAGGCATTTGGAAACGAATAGCTTTCTCCATACTTGATAAATTACTTATAGAGATAACAGAGATTCTTGTCACGTGACTGTCACGTTTTTCTCTTTTCCTGTGATATCGCTTGCAGAAATTCGATTTAAAATGCTAACTTTGGCAGTATTTTCACTTTTAGAAAGATATATTGCTTTTATTTATGAAAAAACATACATTTACATAGTTTCTGAATAAGAATATCTGCCAATCTTACGCGTATAACGCGTTTCCAAAAAGAAATGAATTCATAAATGTGTCGAAATGTAGCTCCTTTGGATTTGAGAAAAGCCTTAAAAATGAGAGAAATATTTTCACAAATCTACTTTTTATTATACAGATTCAAAAATTATCATGTTTTTAATCCTTTATTCTGAACTACATTAATCTTTTAATGAATCCTTATTTGAATTTTGAAATGTCAGTAGAGACGATGACTAAAACACTATAAGTAATCGTTAATGTTTACTGTTATGTGTTTTCTGTTTTGGGAAACACATAGTAATTTAAAATATACTGTAAAATGTTCCGATAAATATGTATGTAGTATTCATTAAAAGAACCTTAATTGTATGTCGAGAAAAAACTGACTTTTTTGTAGAAACTGAGTCGGGCCAAACTTCCAATTTTTATACCGGACCCGGCCAAGATAGCTTTCGTTCGGGCCGGGCCTGGAAATTCCGGCCCGTGCAGACCTCTAAAAACCAGCAGGAGTAAAATGTAAAAAATGTATATATATCTTTTTCAATTATTATTATTTTGAACATGTGTGTATCTATCGATTCGGTCCCTTCCTAATAAATAACTAAATAATTGTCAAATGTTAACTGTAATTCCTTCTAGCCAATTCTAATAAGCTCCTTGAAAAGCTAAGAAGGAATTAATTCTTAAAAATCAATGATGGTTTTAGAAAAATAAAAGTTCCCTTAGATAAAAAAAAAAAAAAGTTTTTTTTAGAATAAAAGAAAATTTTCTTTATTTTAATTCACCGAGAAAAATACAAAATTTAAAGTTTTATTAATTGAACAAGTTTTAAGAAAGTTTTTCTCTTAACTAATAATTCAAAGTATTTTTTTTTTATTTTATTATTATTTTTTTTTATGTACCAGAGGCTGTGCCCGTTACGAGCTAAGCCCTCAAAACCCTGTCCAAACCTCGCCGGATTGTTAAACATGGTAATTTGAGTTGTTTCAAAAAATAAAATCTGATTATAGTAGATTGAATGATATTCCACAAATGAAAATGTAGTCATATTTAAAGGAATATTGTAACATATGAAATTGGCAGGTGTTTTCATGCAGATACTATGCGATCGAGTGTTCATTTTTTAATAAAAGCAAAAGATCATTCATAAAATACTGTCAAAGCAAAACCTGTCGTCACGTGGAAAAAATCACTTACATGTATAACTCATTGATCAACGATTGGTAAACACTATTCGATGCCAAATCGCTTCAGTAGTCATGCCTGCAAACGTCATGCTTTTGCATTTAAAAATGTGTCCGTAAATATTTAAAAGCTCCGTGTTGTCGGAGGGACATATGTCTTGATAAAGTCCTTAAAAGGTGACATAATCTTAGATTTCAGATTAGTTCGGATGATGATACTAACACCATTTTCAAAAGGAAATATCATTTTCATATATAGAATAAGTTAGTGTGATTGCGTCAGTATAATGTCATATTCAATAAACTTTAGCTTGCATTTAAAGTTCCCAAAATTTATTAGTTTATTTCTAAATTTCTTTTCTTCTATCCCTTGAAATCAAAATTAACCAATAAAACTAAAATCTGAAACATTTAAAAATAATTGATGGAAATGATGCACTAATCTTAAACTCATAGGCAATTCTGTTGGTGAAAATGATATAAATTCCCCCCCAAAAAATGCCCTTTGATCCAAAAAAAAATGTACATCAGCACAGATTGTTTAGAACAATATTTTAATTAAAATTGTATTATATAATTTTTATATTCCATTATAACGAAGTCTTTTTAAAGAAATGTACTTGATAAAAGTTCTCAAAAAAAGCAATTTAACAAATTACAACGACTTGTTCAGGAAAATGATTTTTTCGAAGACTAAATTTTAAGACATAAAAAATCGCACGGAGTTGATCCTACATTACGTACGCCATGAATTAAACATTAACATTCCTGGACTCATCATGAACAAATTTTAAACGAAATTTCAGTTTTACAATTTTCGGTACTGTAAATTTTTAAACTTCTACGGAGCTGGTCATACATTACATACGCCATGAATTAAACATAATAATGTTATTACACGTAAAAATTACAAGTGACAAAAATCGCCTGCGACTCGTCAGATTTCGTGAAACTTACGTATTATCCACTTGAAACTTACGTATTATCCAAGCATTTCATTGGCTGTTCGGGAAAAGGCTTTTCCATCGTCAGATTTCCAAGAAATCTGACAACCCATTTTAAATGAAATTTCATTCTTAAACTTCTAAACATCTCACATAATTTTACTTTTTACACCGTCGCATAGATAAAAAAATGTACTTTTAAATGCAATTTGTTTGAAAGCTGTATCTCAATTTGTTTCTGAATTATTAATAGTTCTCTGTTAGTTAATTTTCTGTTGAAAGTAAAGGCAAATTACAGATTAGTGTATAGACCAATCAGAACACGAATAAAATGGGGATTCAACCAATAAAAAACTTCAGATATGCTTTTGATTTCCTACCCTGACGAGGACAATAACCCTTTTTCCAAATAGTTAAAAAGCAAAAACTTCGCGGAACGTAATTTTTGCAAAAACTTTGCGGCAGAGTTTAAATGAAACGAAACAAAAAGCTAAAATATCTGTTTTTTTTATTTTGTATTTATTTTTTTATTTTTTTAAGAAACACTACAGCAAGGAGAGATAGTTAATGTTAAACCTATGGGAGCTTCTTTTCGTAATTTCTGTAAAAACATTGTGGCAGAGTTTTAATGAAACGATGTAAAAGGCTAAAATATATGTTTAAAAAAGAGCGAAACATTACAGGCACAGTTTTTTTACTTCAAGAACTTTTTTAAATTATTGTATTCCATTATAATGTAGTCTTTTTAAAGAAATGTAGTATTTGATAAAAGTTCTCAACAAAAAAGAGAAAAAAAAAAACCTTTTTTAAAATTCTATACTTCACCAAGCTACAAAATGGATGCCCCTATATCCCAGCAGATTAATCGAATGCGTTAATCCAAAGAGGAAAGCTCCCCATTCCTTCACTTGACAGCCCAACACCACCCATCTTGCCCTTTGAGGGGAGAGAGCGTGCAGCGTGGGTTTTCACGGCTTAAAACAGAGCACTGGGGTCCAATAAAAATCGTGGAACAGCGGTCCGCACGCTTTAATTACTTTTTCCTGCGTTATCCTCCCCAAAGGTCAAGATGGGGGGTTTAGGAGGAGATTAAAGGAAGATAGTCTGAATAGGTTTGACTGCAGAGTTAGTAAAGCATCCAATTTTGATGCAAAACTACATCTTTTTTGTCTCGAATTATACTCTTTATCTAAAATCTTAGAAACTTTTGAAATTTCTCTTAAATTTAAAAATCTATTTTTATCCACTAAAGATTTCACAATCTTCAAACTGCTTACCTGAAGACTTTGCCAAGAACTCTGATAAAAAAATTTGCATATTTAAAAATAAAACATAAAATTGAAGTGCGCGGCCTTTGTTTTTCTCTCTTGAGTTTAATAATATTAAATGCTGCATTTAACTGATGGATATTTTTAAGATAATTTTTATCGACAGAAATAACTGCCTTTTGTAATGCCTGTATTTTATACTTATATTTTGTCCTTTATAGTTCAAAGGACAAAACAACTTTCAAGTTATTAAAAACATGACATATTATTTTTTTCATTCAAAAAATTCCTTATAATAGAAAAAAAAAATTATACAAATATAAGGAATTTCTTGAATGAAAAAATAATGAGTCATTTTTTAATAACTTGAATAACATATGGAAAACATAGGAAAAATTGATTATTGAAAATGTTATTCTTGTATTGAAACTATTAAAGGTATAATTAAAAGATGAATAAAATATTCAAGCTACTTTTTTTTTTCTTGAGTTCAAAGTATGGAGTAACTAGCTCAGTGTTGCCTGGATGTAAGCCGAAGAAATTTTTAGTACGTCTCGAGTTATTATAGTTCATATATAATAAAGTAGGTTTGTTTAAATTATCTTTACAAGAGCTACATTATTATTAACAATGTTGTTGCGTATCGTATGGGACATTTAGAATGCGTACAATCTTTAAATTTTCTTTCAATAATTTTGAATATTGAAATCCGCAGAATTTATGCATTTAAGATAAGCGAAGATTTATTTCCATTTCAAGTTATTGATAATAAAAGATTAAAAATTGTTCTTCTATAAGGCTTTAAAATGTGGAATAAAAATAAGACTTCGGCTTAGTGACATACTCTATATTTTTGATTAAATAAGAAGTGAATTGCAATCTTAATTAAATCTCTAAAACTTAATGTGAAAAGGTATTTTTACGAAACAAAAAACATATACAAACGAGTTACTAATTTGAAAGAAAAAATAGATAAAATTTTGAAATCGAATTAAATCAATATAAAATTTGGCTCCCCCCTGTTTTCTCAATTTTGGACCCTTCAAAACTTTGTAAGGGGAGCACATGCTTCTCGTGCCTATTTAATAATCAACTTTCAACTAAGTTGGAAAACGTTAAAAACCCGCATGCAGTGTTGAATTGGTTGAATTCAGGGGGTGGTCCGGGAGCAATTTCCCCCCCCCGAACTCTATAAGCCCCCTTCCCGGAGCCACAGAAATCCCTCCCGGAGAAAAATGTCTGAATTCAACACTGCCCGCATGTGAGTTTTATTGAAAGCATCCAAGGGTTTAAAAAATATCTAGTCTCTGTGTATGTGTGTGTGGAGGGGGGGGGGGAGGGTAATCTGGGAGGATTCTGGGATAAAATAATAATAAAAAAATCTTTAAATTATTCAAAACATGATAAGAAAACATGTAAAATATTATAGATAAAAAAAGGAAAACAATCCCTAGAACAAGAATAACAATTTCTTTAAGAACACTGTCTTGATTTTTGAACCAAATTCTCTCTTTTTTTTGGGGGGGGGGGGGGAGGGGGGGTATTGATAGGTGAAAAAAAAAAGCCAAGCTATTGTTGCATTAACACTTCGCACACCTAGTAGCAGAGGTTAAAAAAAATGGCAAGTTACACTCCACAAAGAAGAGCAAAAGGTTAAATAAAACTAAAATTTTGTCCTTTTTGTATTGCACTATACTGTTTATTGAAAATATTAGTATAATGAAAATTTCATAAAAAGGGGTTTTAAGATTTGTTTGTTTAAACGATCAAACATATATTTTTAAAGCAGTAAAAGTATTTTAAATTATCATTTGGCAATAATTAGTCGTTAGTCGTTAGCCCAGTTTAATAACGAAATATTTATTAAAAATATTGACTTTGATAAAGTAATTAATGTTTTATCTAAATTTGCTGAGTAATGACGGAAAAAATAATATCTAAAGAATAAGCATTACGAATGCGGAGTATTTTTTTTTTTTTTTATTATTATTATAATGGAAAATAATCTTGCTATTTAAATTTCACACATTTATAAAGGAAAATTGGTAACATATTTTTGCAGATTTAGATAGCTTATTTTAAGCAAAGGTGTGAAACTTACAATGAAATAAGAAAATGCGTTCCCTTTCTTTTACAGGGTTTAAGACTACAAAAGCTGAAAAAAGGAATTTTTTGTATTAATACCAGCTATTAATTATCCTCTATTTGCTGGGGCGATGGGAGAGAATTAACATCAACGATTCTAATGAATAACAAATACAGTATAATAATCTAAAAATTTTGGGACTTATAAAATTTTAAAATTATTTTTATATTTTATTTATTAATTTATTTTTTTATTTGGGAGAAGGGTAAGTCATTTATTTATTTTTGCACAACTTAACATTTGAAAGAAACAAGAAAAGAGAAAAATATTTTAAATGTTTTAAGTTTTGTGAATAAGGAAAATTTTACGCGGATACTCATTGTCGTTACAAAGAAGCCAATGGTCAAAAAAGAAAGAAAAATTCATGATTTTAAACTCTGTGCAGGGGAGTGGAGGATTAGATGACATTAAAATTTTTAATAAATCCCCCTCACCCCCTTAAAAAATGAAAAGTATTCATTTATATATATATATATATATATATATATATCTTTTTGATATACTGGTAGACATGTGTGCATGGATTTTTGTAAAATACTGAAATATTAATCGGTATGGTGTTTATTATTTATATTTTATATCTTATAAATATTTAAATACATTTTATTGATTCTTCCATTTCATATTATTTGTTTCTATTCTGCTTTCATTTTTAATCAATTCACTTGATTTTAGTGGTTGTTCGGGCACAGGAGAAAATAATTTTTAGCTTTAGCTTATTTTTCCCACAGAAAACAACCATTTTGCTTATATTATTGAATTCTGTGCCCTTGATAACGTAATTCAATGTATAAGCTTTTCAATTTTTGTCGGTGTCCACTTTTTTCTTTTTTCTTCTATAATAATTCTTATAATAATTTTTTTTTTTTTTTTTTTAATACTTACAGCTTTAATTCATAATAATTGACGGTGGTAGGTTATGTTCAATTAATGGTTATATATATATATATATATAATAAATAAATAATAATAAAAAAAAGTAGCTTTTATTTTAAATAGAAAACAAATACTGCTGATGGGAATTAAAATCTCAGTTAAATACTGCGTTGATTAACTTTGATGTTGAAAAATATTTATGTACAACTGAAAAACAACGATAGATGTTGAAACTTAATAATCTTATTCATAAATGTGTATCATAAGAAATTCTTAAATTTAAAAATCGCTGTTTTAAGGGTTAAAAATCATTGATATTATACATTTTGAAACATTCACGAAGGCTTAAAATTGAAAAAAGAAAAATGTAACTGCATTTTAAGAACGCACAAGCTATGTAAATATTCCACTTAAGTGTTTTATTCGCGCCTTTCCTCTCGCGTGCATAAATCAATCATAAATCTTTTTTTTTTTTTTTTATAGTCATTCTGTAGCTATGCTTCCACTTAGGCAACAAAATGGATTCCTGTATGCATCAATAGCAGGCCAGTGCAAAGAAGAAAATATTTCCTTCTCATCTGAGCCCCGACAGACCGTTTGGAGGTGGGGAAAATTCTATTGTGTAGTTGACCCGTGCCAGATAATGCGAAGCCGGCAGTGTGCACACTCATACTCACTCAATAGCAGGTGTCCAAGGTTACCATAATGACAGCCTGACTGCTGCCATACCTCACAATGAGGTCATGACATACTGACTGATTGTTTAAGAAAACACTGTCTTCTTACGAAGTTTAAGTTAATAGCTATCATGATTGTTGCAGTTGTAAAATATTGTATTTTTTATATTTTTTAAACAGATGAAATAAAAGATTTTTGTGGCAAACCTCGATTTTTCTGCGACCATAGGTTGGGAACAGCTGCTTTAAATTAAAGGTGTTTTTCATAAATAAAGCACATAGTTGTGTACAGCATTTAATTTGTAAGTATTTAATTGTACCATAAATTTGTTTTAATACGTTATAACCTAACTTTGATTATAGAATGATGACTCAAAAATAAAATGTAAAAATTGAATAGTCTCTCATACAGTTATCATGGTTTTGGCTAATGATTTTCCATTCTGGCTAATAATGTAAAATGTATAGTATGAGTCCTGCATATGTAAATTTATTAGATTAAAGATTATCCTAAGATATATATTTTTTTTAATTTGCATGGGATTTAAAATGCAATGCATGTATCTCAACATTTTCTTCAACTGTCAAATTTATGTGTACATAGCTTAAAATAATGTTTATAAGAACATTAAAAAAACATATCTAGATTATTCTGGAAGGCTTGTTGTTAGTACATATTTGGAATTTCTGTTGAATGATACTTTAGGGAAGGGTCTACTTTCTTGAAAAGAATTTCTTTATTATACAATCAAGAAACATAAAATTCTAACTTTGTTTTAGCATTTTAAATAACTTTATCTCTTGTAGAATAATTTTTTTTATATAATTCTTCACTTTAAGATCTTTCCTGGTGAACTAAAAAGAGAAAAAATAATTTCTTGAATCCTTAAAGTAATTAAAAATGTGCCCTCTAAACCATTTTCTGTCTCACAAAAATTTAAGTCATGACACAGCAATAAAAAGGCTGCTAAAAACTTTAACTAGTTTTTTTAAACAAGCTTTTTTTTTTTTTTTTTTAATTTTGGTTCTGATGTTTGAATTCTGTTCAAGCTCTCAATGTTTTGTTTTTGCAAGTTTTTTCTTAACAATTTAAAATTGGTCTCAAACTTTAAGTGTTTGGTGAAATTTTGATTTATTTTATTAATTATTATTTTGGCCTCAGACTAATTTAATATATTTTAAGAGTGCAATTGCATGCACACCATGCATAGTAAACTTTAGTTTAGACAAACTTAAAATTTCAGCATTTTTATAAGAAAATATTCACACAATCTTAACTTAAGTAAAAATACAAAAATCTAATGCCAAAAACAATTTTTCTCTGGATGCATTAAACACGAAATGTCCTAAAAATAAAGTCCTCTCAGGAGAAACTTCCTTTAATGTATGTATACATGTAATAAAATTAATCTTATATAGTAGAGTTCTTTGATTGTTACATAATTATAGAATTTTGCAGTCTTTAAATGAATCATAAACTGATTATTTTTGTCAATAAATCTTGCTTTTCTTAATATTCTAAAATGTTCTGAATCCTAACTATTCTATTTTTTTGTTGTTTCTATCCAAAAACCTTTTTGTATCAAAGTATATTTTACGTTGTTCATCTCTTTAATCAGTTAAGTTCATTTGAGTCATTAAGTAGCAGTAGTAACTGATTTCGAATTTCGAATGAACAAGGAAAATTATACTGTTATAAATCTTAAATAATCTTGATGACATATAAGTGATACATGAAATATAAAATGTTCTAACAGGAAAACTATCAAATTTTGATGCTAAATAACTAGTGAATTTGTTTCCTGATGTTATTGTGAATATATTAAATTTCACTGTAACCCAGTTAAATAAATTTTCTCAAGAACTTTATACTTGCCTAGTATAAAACTTTTTATACATTTCATTTTGCAACTTAAAACTAATTAAAGTTTTACTACAACAGGAAAATTGAAATTAATAAATTTATGTATGCTGATTCTTACTAATTTTATATTTATATCTTTTTTTAAGTTTGAAAACCAGTTGCTAGTCTATACACCAATGGCGATAAAGCCGCCATCTTTTATACTGTTCAAACTAATTTTTTATCCCTATTACGAAGTTTATGATGTAGATTTTCATTGAATGTGTTTGTAATTTTTGTATTGATAATTATATTTCTATTTTATAGTTTAAATTATAGTCTTATGTTATTATTGCATAGTTTTCTTGTTATAAAGAATGTAAAAACAATTCATTTCTGGAATTTGAATTAAGTGAAAACATTTTATTTATTGTGAATGCCATATTTCATCTAAATATGTATATTTTTACGGCTTAAGAGTTGTTCCTAGATTATTATTTTTTTTATGTAGCACATTGGGGTTACTTCCAAAACATATATTTTTATAGTTCATAATTTTTTTGTTAATAACTAAATTTTTGTGAACTGCTGGTGTGGAATAAAAAAATTATTTAAAAATAGTCTATTTTTTCTGCCTATGAAAACAAAGTATTTTTTATAAAGATATAAAGGGACAGATGACATCTTGAAGTGAGGTTTACTTTATTTTTGACCGAATAAGAAGATTCTGATGTTGGTGTCTTATACAAAGTGTTGGCATGCATTTTTCTAAAGTTCTGATCATCATATAGCTGCTAATCTTAATTTTCTTTTTCCAATCAAGCAAAATAATAAATTTTATTAAATGTTATTTATTTTGTTAATCTCATACAAAGAAGAAACATTTTATGAATAACTTTTCTGATTCAAATTATGTTTATCTTGAAAATTTGGAAACTTGGCAGCTAATATCTTTCAGATACATCATGTATTCTGTTAAAAAGAGTTTGCATACTGTTAACAATAAAGGCAAAATCCAATCATGTATTTAGTAGAATATTTAAACAGTTGTAATTTAACTAGACTCTGGAAAGTTTTAATTTAGTTTTAAAATGAAAATGATTTGAAGGATGTCAAAGTTAAATGAATTTATCCAACAGAGTGAAAAGTATCTAGGTCAGGGGTCAAACCTGGGACTTTAGCAATACATGCCAATGCTCTCTGTCACTTAGCTATCCAGATGATATCTGACCCCACACAATTCACTTGCATGTTCAGCTCAGTGACAGAGCATTGGTGAGTATAGTCAAAATCTAAATTTTGGCCTAAATACTTTCATTCTGTAGGGGGAAATTTTCAACTTTAACATTCAAGAAATCTCAGTAATTCAGGTAGAAATTTACCTGCATAATTATTACCAATGGAGTAATGAAATTTCTTTAATGATAAAAGATGAGTAAATGATTGAGAGAGCGAACTTTTAAGCAATTTCAAACTTCTCCATTTTTAATTTTCATATTTTAAAAATAGGAGTTACTTAGCTTCATGAAATCAAAAATAAGAGAGTGAATGACAGTAGTCTTATGATAAGAAATGTTGAAAAATTTTATATATTCTACATATGATTCAGAAATTGAAACTAAAGCAACCTTTTTTTGTCAATGTGCTACTATGAATTGGGATATTTCATTCTGTGATAGCATATTAATTATCTGACAAAAATTTATAGCAAGATGACATTAACCTATTTATCCCACTTGACAGGAAGGATTTCCTGACATTTATTTTCAGGATTCTTATCACTCTAATAAAAAAAAAAAAAAAAAAAAAAAAAAAAAAAATATGTAATGGTAGAAATTTGGAATTAAGTAACATTTCTTTTTTTAAATAACTGTATTCAAAATTAAACTGTTGCAGGTTCCTTTTTTTTCGGGGGGGGGGGGGGGGGGGTACTTATGTAAGGTATATAGAGTGTAAAAGCAACAATTTATTTTCCTTTTTTTTTCTTCTAGATTTAGTGTTGTCACATGAACTGTGTAGTTTCCAGATGCACAAAAACAACCAATTCAAAAACACATGTCAAATATGCCCCCAGGCTTTAATAGATAAAAAAGGAAAGAGTTGCATGTTTAAAATGCAAAGAATCAGTGGTTCTCTGTACAAATGGGTTAAACTGCTGGCAATATTGAATGCTTTTAGTAACTTTTGTCATGGTATACTGAACAAAAGCAACTACCTTGATTCTCATTGGTTCAGCTAACCTTTGTATACATTTCACCTACATGCAGTTGGTGATTTTAGCACACTTTCACAGTTTCTAATACTGAATTGGCTTAATCCCTGTTAGGTGAATGAACCTACCTTATACACTTACTATCCCAAGCTACTGTTTACAGTATGTTCTCTGAAATTCACACATGTAGTTTCTAATGCAAGCAATAAAATACAGGATGTCCCCAAAAATGTGTTCACAACTGCACTATCGTATGTTGTTCACCTTGATTGAGAGCATAGAATAATTTTAGAAAGTAAGTTTTCTTTTGAAGGCACATTAAAATGCAATGAATGTTTGATTTTTGAAGTACTACCTTGCAAACCACTTCCCAAACAGCCTATCAAAGGTATCTATAGGGTTCGTTCATGACTGATCCAGGGTGTCTATGCAAGCAAATTTTTAAAAATTACCCCCCCAAATATGTTAATTGATTATCTTTATAAAGATGGGTCATTAAAAAGTACGCTCAGCTAAATATTCTACTGCAAGAAGATAGGAAGTATTCCAATATTCAGTACTCACATTGATAATTCTCCTTAAAGGAGCTTTTAATTTAAATTGATGCTTTATTAAGGGAAGACAAGACTGGGTGCAATCCTATGCAAGCTTTAAGACCTGTTTTCCCAGAAACTACCTGAATGATTTTGATGAAATTTTGAATCCATATTCACTGGATTATGCTCAAGGCTTATGATGGCTGACAGTTTGATTCTGCCACAATTTTTTTTTTTTTTTAAGAACAATGGCAATTTTTCAGAAATTTTATTAATTTTTTTAAAAACTGTCTGCCACATACGTATGCTGTTATCTTATATTTATACTCTACCACAAAAAAAAATATATATATCAAAATCGCTCAAGTACTTTATGAGATAATGGGATTTTTACCTGAAAAACATGATTTTTCAGATCAAAAAAACATAAATATTCACAATTCTTGCTCTTTGCAAATGACAAATTAAGTTTTCTGATTACGTATCGACAGAACAGACTTTGGGAGTGTCGATAGTCGGTCAAATGTTTGTATACATTTTTAAAACCTTATTGTTCAATAAAAAGATGTCAACTTTTTGTGTTTTGTTTTGTATTGAACTGCAACTTGTATTTTTTGAACTTGCACTTTGTGTTACAAAATGACAAAGCCGAAAAGTTTTTGAGGGAAGACAAGATTAGGTGCAATCATAGGGAGGAAATGCAAGCTTTAAGACCTGTTTCCTCATAAACTACCTGACCGATTTTGATGAAATTCTGAATCCCTATTCACTGGATAATGATTAAGACTTATGGCAGACAGTTTTTTTTTTTTTTCTGTGACTAAAACTTCTTATTTTAGAGCAATGGCAATTTTTCAGAAATTTTCTATTTTCAGAAATGTTCTTTTCTGAAACTAATTAAAATATTTTACAACTGTCTATCGCATATGATCTTATATTTGTACTCTACCAACGAAATTTTTTTTATCGAAATCACTCAAGTACTTTAGGAGTTAATAGGATTTTTAGCTGAAAAGTACAATTTTTCGAAAAGCTACAAAACTTAGACACTTCTAATTTGTGTGAAGCTCTTGCAATGTTTTATCAAACACATGAATTAAAGAATATATAAACACTTGGATGAAGTTTAGTTACATATAATAAATGAATATAAAATGCTAGAGTAAAATTAATGCGAGTGGGTGAGGCGTCCCAGTCACGTCTTCCGTTAATGTGAGTAGGTGTAGTGTCCCAGTCTTGTCTCCCCTTGAACTTTTTACAGTTATTTCTAATGGTCAGAAAACAAAACGGGGCATACCAATAGATTCAGGAAGGTTCAAAGTAACAAAGTAAGTCAATTAAAAAAAAAAAAAAAAAAAATCAAAGAATTTTACTGATGCCTTTCCTTAATATTTATAACAGCAAAAAAAATGATTTGCAATAAAATATAAACACTAAAAATTAATGCATCCAAGAAAATATTAAATCAATTGTTAACAGAGTAGCACACTAACAATTACGAAGTATAGAGCATTACTTCGAATTTAATACGGAGTAACAGTGATCAATGAATAAATAAAAAGAAAAGTCCCCAGTTAAACTGATGGCACTGAGCTCACAGGCTATTCACACTAATTGTAAAGTATACTCTTATTTCAAAGAATAATGCCCCTCGAAAAATAAATTAAGGGGGGGATTAGTTCCCCCACAGCTTCACATCTTTATACTTAACCAATGAGCCTCCAAATCTCATCAAGGAAGCGCCTTATCGGAATAAACCTGTATACCACATTTGAATCAAATCGGATAGAAAAATCCATTTATTTAAATTAAGAGGGGGGGGGGGGGTATTGGCCTCCCGTCCCCCCCCCTTTAGACTTAAACAATGAACCTTCAAATCTAATCAGGGAAGTTCGTAATCAGAATTAACCGGTATACCAAAATTTGAAGAAAATCTGATAATCCTGCACGAAAAACCCATTTACCTAAGTTAAGAGGGGATTAGCCCCCCGTTCCCTCTTTATACTTAACCAATGTACCCCCAAAACTTATCAGGGAAGCGCCTTATCAGAATGAACCTAGAAAAAAAAATTGAAGCAAATCGGATATTTCTGTCAAGAATTATCGCGTTACGTACATACATACATACATACATACAGAACCAGCGGGCACATTAGCTCTCAGGCTTTGATAGCCTGTGAGCTAAAAAAGCACAGCATAACGGCACCTCCTGTTGAGTATTAACATTAGATTAACTATTGATTATATATTGTTAATTATTAATCTCAAACATAAAATTTTGTTCCTTTGTACTACCCAATAAAAGCTGAAATAAGCTATAATGTTAATCAGAAAAAGCATAGTATGGCAACGTTAGGGTTAGCTGAGTGAATTAGTCCCCTAGATTCGCCCGGGATGGCTCAGTAGGTAAAGCATTGGCGGCTAAACCAAGACATCCCTGGTTCGAATGCTGGCCTGGACACCCCCCCCCCCCATTTGGAAATTTACAACTGATATGATTTATTTACCAATTGAATAATTGTATTGAATTTTAATCTAATAAAGATAGAGGTTTGTCTATGTGTCTTTGTGCTGATGAGATCGCTGTGCATAGAGCTATAAGATTTGGCAAAAAGGTAATGTCTAAAGTTATGCAAATAGAAGACAATTTTTGACTTTGAGTAGTTTTTGTAAATGTAATTTTTAGCCTTTTTTCATGTTTTATGGATATTTTTCCAAATTTGTGAAAGGAATCTGGTTTAAATTTTTTAGTAGAATGTAGTAAAATTTGTCCGTTTTACAATAAAGTTTATTTTGAATTTATACAGTAAAAATTTCCCAATTATTTAATTGTGTTTTGGCATTTATAAAAGAAATTCGGTTTCAGACTTTTAATCCTAATGTAGTAAATTTTATCGTTCCACGATTGTATCCTCTGGTTTAAATTATTAGCAATAATAAAAAAAAAATTATTCACATCCCACAAGGATTTTTTTCTCCCATTTGTGAAAAAATTCCGGAAAAAAAGGTTTAGCCCTACTATAGTACATTTTGATTTCTCTGATTTTCTAAATTTTTAGCGATTTTTATGTAGTGGCTTTTTCACACTAGTAAATGGGATACAGTAAATGTTGTCCTCTTTTCAATAAAGCTTATTACAGCAATTTTTGAAATTTTTATGCGATTTTTTGACATTCGTAAAAGGATTCCAGTTTCAATCTTTTCACAGAACTTATTAAATTTTGTCCCCTCTTCAATAAAATTGAATTCCTATAGCAATTTTTTGTAAATTTTTTTTCTTTCTTTCTTTTTTTTTTTTTTTTTTTAACATTTTATGGCGATTTTTTGAAATTCGGTTTCAAACTTCTAGCTTAATGTAGTAAAATTTTGTCCTCAAACTTGAATTTTTAGTGATTTTTAATGAGATTTTCAATGCATATTTTAACATCTTTTCACATTGTGCGGCAATTTTTTGACATTCATGAAAGAATTCCAGTTACAATATTTTAGTTTGCTACAGTAAAATGCAATTTTTGAACTTTTGTGATTTTTAAAGTCTTGCGGCGATTTTTTTACATTAGTAAATTTTTTCCAGCCACGAAAGGGGACTAAGGGGACCATTTGGGAGCCCTGTAGCTTTGGATATGAAAATGGATACAACTGGCAATCAAAAACTATGTACTAATGTTAGTAACAATATTTTGAAGTTTTTTTGAAGGAGATGGACCAGGAAACTCTATGTGCGCACAACGAACATTTTAGATACTTCATTTTTTCCATCTAATGTAGAAGACTTAAATGGGTATGGTGAAGAAGAAATAAAAGAAATGTGCAAAGTGTTTAAACTTAGGGAAGAACAAGCAATAGCTGAATTGAAGCAGCTTCGGACACTATGTTTGATCATTTCAAACCTTCCATATCGCTTTCATCATTATCAGAAAATTTGCGAACAGAGAAGTTTAAACACATAAAAGTAATTACAGAAATTTTGGAAATTATTTTGATCATTTCTTCAAGCACTGCTCAAGTAGAGCGAGTGTGGAGCAGTGCTGGGAACACTATCAACGACAAAAATATGTTGATGGACAAAGAAACTTTAGAAAACCGCTTGACCGTTAAGCAAGCAAATGTGCAATTAGGCAACTTCAATGCTGAAGTGCCTGTTGAGTTGTGGTGGAATGATTGCATAAGACGGCCAAATTTTACATATTAAACAATGCCCAAAGTAGAGATGGGAATGATCGGGGGAAAAAAAAAACCCCTGAAACTTAGGGGGGGGGGGGGAGCAAAAAAAATTTTTAGGGCTATTTTTCAATTTGGAAAAATTTAAATTTCATTTATAAAATAATGTAGTCAAAATTTTATAATTGCTTCATCCTGATACTTTTACTTATATTTTTTTCATGTTTAGTATATCTCTCATGAAAACCTTAATATGGAAAATCTTCTCTTATCTGTAAGCAGGAATTTCTTTAGAAAGAACTTGAATCCCTTTAAGGAACCCTCACAGTTTTTCACCTTAAAACATATGGCCTTTAACAAAATCCTTTCGCTTAAAAATAGCCATTTCAGAAATTTTTTCCAATCTCCAAATTAAGTCCTTCACAAATATTTAAGAATTTAAAAAAACCTGTTGTATAATAGCTGCAATCACCAATGAATTTATTATCTAGCTGTATAAATGTACAAAGGACCGTCTCAATAATGTCTAAATACGAACTTAAATATAATAATATCTAATGTATAAAATTCCGATTACATTTTATTTTACGAATTCAAAATTTTTTATTAAAGTTCACAATTTCACAAAAACATGACCATGTGAAAAAAATCCAAGCAAATCCTTGGTAAGATAATTAGATGTAACTTCTTTTGTTAAAAAGAAAATTCATGTGCAAAATTATTTCAATACTATATCAATTAATAAAAATGGTAAGGTGAAAAAATTTAATGTAAAATTTGAAACCTGCATTTACTTTTATTTGCATAGCTGTAATTTTGTACTATTGTTAGAAAAATTTCTTTTGGTAATAACATGCTGTTGAAATTATTCATTATTCTTTTTTCCTTGAAATATAGATTCTTAGAGTTGTCTAAAAATTATTTTTAAAATATATAAATCCGTACAAACAAACTTGGCAAAGAAAATTTAACCAAATCTCTGAAAAATCTAGTTGAAAACAATCTAAAACATATGGAAAAATCCACCTGTTTTAAAAGTTTAATAAAAAACACTTTCAATATTAAGAATCTAAAACTTACCAAAACATAGTTTAGATTTAGACTAGAAAGCTGTACCAAAACTAAATATACAAGAAATGAAAATTATAACTAAGGGGGGGAAATGTAATATTGTAAAATACCAATTTTTTTAACAATGGAAGATTTTAAAATGGAAATAGTATTTATTTATAATAATGCCAGAACTACTGTAATTTGTTTCTTTTAAACTGGCATCCTTTATGTATTTGAAAATAAGTAGGTACTATGTAGTCCGAGCTAATTGGGACTGTTAGTACCTCGGATATCGGAAATCTCGATTAATAGAAATTGTGTGTAAAAGCTCACCGTGCTTGCGAATTTAACATTTCGTTAAAAAAAATATATAGAACGTTTTTTAAATAATAAAAATAAATATATGTAAAGTTCTGTGTCGCAGCTTAACAAATTTAAAAAGAAAATCAACTACCAGTAGTAAATTTTAAAAAGCAAATTGAAAAATTTACGAAAGTTCACACAGCCACTGGAAACAAAGCATTGTTCGCGTTGACTTCTCAGGGTCAAGTCTTTCTTTGGAGTAGAGTGCTTTTGGGGGCAGAAGGGCCTGTATGGCACGGACAGTGAGCTAAAAAGTGTGGTCATTTTCAAGGCTCATTCAAAAAGAAAAAAGTCAGACTTTGTTATCGGCTCGGTTAACAGAAACCACGATTAATCGAACCTCGGTTAATCCAGGTTCTACTGTGATTCAATCTTCCGTAATCTTTTTAAAGCAGATCAAATTAATGGACTTTTAGAGTCTGAACGGGGTTTGCGAGCGTAGATCGTAGGGGGCAGAGCCCCCTAGTTTTTATTTTGTCATCCTATTAAAATGACCTTAGCATTTCTTCACTAATTATTATTATTGGCTAGTTCCATGGGATTTTGTAGTGTAAGTCACATAGCTGATAACTGCTATGCTTGTTGGCCACCGTTATTTTCAAAAAGTTTGCTTCACCTTGTTCAATTAATGAGATATCTCCGATAAAATAAGTCACATTTTACCGTTCTAAAATACTGGTACCCAAAAATCGTAGCATGTGACTTACACTACAAGTACTTGTGGAACTAGGCTATTTTAAGTGGGATTTTTTATTATAGACTATATAAAATTATTAAATATATATATTATGATAGGAATTAGCGGGCTTCGTCCGCTATTTACGTTACAGATATAAAAATCAGGGGCGCGCCGACCCAGTGTGCAAAGTGTGCACCGCACACAGGCACCAGAATAGTAAAGGCGCTGAATATTTTAGGTGAAGCTGAAATATTTGAAAAAACTTTTATCCACTTTAAATTTATTAAATTCAAAAGTGCGTTATTTATTCATTTTTATTTTTAATATATATAAAATCTGCAGATGCTCTTCAGTGGCATAGATTTTATGAGGGGGGGGGTCTCAAAATGAAAGGCACCACAGTGTTAAAAGTTCGCGGTCCAAGGTCGCCACCGAATGTTTAAGGGCACCGTCAAGCGCCTGAAATACAGTAAACTCTGTCTAAGGCGGAAGCGATCGGGACCAAGAAAATTTTCCGCAGTAGACAATATTCCGCCTTAGACAAATTTTACTCTATGTATATGGATTCACAGGGACTTGAAAATCTTTCAGAGTTAGACAGATTTCCGTCTTAAGTCTGCCTTACAGAGAGTTTACTGTACATTATAAAAGGCTAGAAACATTAAAAGTTCTGAAGGAAGAATGCGACTGCCGTGTTTAACATCCCTGCTCTATAGATCAGGCCTGTCCAAATCTTTCAGAAAACAGTGAGCGCGCACTACAGCTGGTGTGCTGGTGACAAACATGGAAGTGCTCCATTATTTAAATGATTGAATGTATACGTAACACTTCTATTTTACTGGTAGTATTGGTAGCAATACACATACAGATGATATATAAACTGGTAGTATATTATACATGGTGTCCACTCTCAACGGTGTCCAATGGCTAATTCCTACCATTGGAACGTCACGGAAGGTACTCATTCTTTTCATATACAACATTTGACATTATACTGTTGGCTTTCTTTAATGCGAACTTGGATAATTTGAAATGCTAGTTAATTCGAGCTTAAGATTATTCATTTTGATAGCTGTATTTAAAAACGCTATGTAAAAAAGACTTATTTTCGAACAACTTGTTTGGATAATTTGAAGATAATGAGTTCTTGCGAAATTTTTTAGACTCTGCAGAGACACACGTCAGAAAAGTGTAGTTTTATGTTATGTATTTTTAATTTTCTCGAAGAAATTAGTCCAGTAAAATTAGACCAAAAAAAGCGTCTGCCTGGAAAGTTTTGGAGAAGTTCTTTCTCTTTCTTCTTTTATGTTTTTGGGGGTGCTGAACACGATTTTAAACTTTGCCACCTCGTATCTGGTCTGCTTAAAAAGTTATAAGCGAAAAACCATGAAAAAATTGGGTTGTTTTCGGTATTTCCATTGTAGTCGCTAAAGGGTTAAACTTTTTTGAAAAAACTGCTGCACCAAATTAAACTAGAGAAAATTTCCTACATTTTTCATATGCTATGCTTCTTTCTAAGATGAATACTTTTGGCAATACGAGCAAAAGGATTTGTAGCGATATATTCAAATTCCATCATCGGAGGACGAAAACGCAATACAATCACAATGCATCCATTTCAATCATGAATTTGAAGCTTTTTAGTTAATTGTAGTTGCATTTCGAATATGTTAACATTTGCTTACAAAGTTTTAAGCCTTTTATATATTTATTAACAAAGTAAATTGAAATCGGGTAATTAAGAAAAATATAAAACATAAATACTCCGAACTGAGGAGAGCACCAATTTTTATTTTCCTACCAATCTGATTATAACTATTACATGATTATAACTGTACAATTATATCTATTATAAGTTTAATATAACATAAGTGTAAGACTGTAAACAGGAAAAAAAGAGAAATGCAGAGTTGTTCTCCCATTAATGTCATTTTGGTAGCCTTGAAAGGCCTGGTTTATGTTCATCGAAAGGAGGCTCATCTTTATCTTGATTGCTCAGATTGGGGCTTCACTTGGCTTAAAATAGCCTAGAGAATTGACTTGTCAAACATTATTTCCAAGTCATTTTCGGCAATGAAGGAGCTGAGATTGTCACAATGCCCATCGCAGTTCAAACGAAGAAGCGAACAAAACAAACCTGCATTCCTACAGCCACACTTTCCACTGCAGTTTGTTTTGCATTTGCAGGATTGTTTTCGCAGAACAGCTTCTGGTCAATGAGTTTGACAGTTGTTATTGGTATGGTGCTTCTCTTGGTTTTATTCCTGATACATTCCTTAGCTTTTTTACAGTTAACTAGCCATAGCTGTACTGGTGGTAAACTCTTAGACATGAGTATCGAGTTTGTTGTTTGTTTGTTGCACAATATTTCTTTCTAAGATGAATAGTTTTGGCAATACGAGTAAAAAGGATTTTAGCGATATATTCAAATTCCATAATCGGATGTTGAAAACGCTTAATGTAATATCTTTGTGAATGCAAAACGAGTGGGTGGGTGTCCTTGAAACACTTCCATGGCACCACGCACATGATATTACAAGAAGCCCCTCACCTTTCTCCTCCTTCCCCTCTCTATCAGGGCTTTTTTGGCTCGTGTTAAAATTGAAAGCTCAGCTTTCAGTTTGTTTCTAGACATCTCGATGGTAGGTTATGGATTTGCTTTAATGTATGTGCAGTGTGCATTTAATTAAAAATTATGTGTTT
The DNA here is from genome assembly GCA_963932465.1 of Maratus speciosus. NCBI lineage: Eukaryota > Metazoa > Arthropoda > Arachnida > Araneae > Salticidae > Maratus > Maratus speciosus. The sequence goes on along the minus strand of OZ010796.1, from coordinate 77,002,471 downwards.
TAAAACAAACAGTAAGACACACAGAACCCCTGAAAAAAAGATAAAGTACGCTGTTTTAATTCCTCATTTTAAAAAAATGTGTTTTTATGTTACATTTCTGTATTGTTTGTTGTTTTGATGTGTTTAAAATCTGTCTTGCATTTTCAAAGAAAAGATTTTTAGAATAGCTTATTTCATCTGTCTGTTTTTCATTATAAGTAACATTTTAGCCTTGTCTGTGTTCCCTCTAAGTCATTATTTAAAGACGCAGCACCTGTCTTTTTAAAATCGGCAAAATACACCCTGCCTTCTTTTTTTAATATAGTGAAATGTACCCCTATTTTTGCAAAAATATCTCATAAAACTCTTCAACAAATTGCAGTATAGCAGATTTCAAAATCCGTGTGCCCTAGAGCTTGCAAAAATTATAGAACTTCCTTATTTCTTTAGGAAAACAGGTTATTCAGTCATTGTAATCCAATTATGTTTTTTAAATTTTTAATCTATAAAATCATTTAAAGTGAATGTTTCTTTGTTTACCATTACATAAAAATCACTTTTTTTTTTTTAAAGCAATCACTGCTAAACATGTTAATGCTATTTCTCTTGAAAAAATAGTTAAAAATATAAGAAACACTCTATATCTCAAGTTGAAACATCATGTAGGTGCAAATATTTGCACCTGTTTAATAATAAATGTTTTTGAATCGTGTAATCACATTGTTTTATTTATTTTATTTAAAGTATTCTTCCCTGTATTTATTTTCCGTCTACAGTAAACACTAGGCCTGGTAGCAAATTTTTTTTCAAATTCTTGCTCCATCCCATATATTTTGTTAGTTCTGCAAGCCCAGTAGCGGAAACAGTGCAGCACGGCAGCGGGCACTGTAGATTATATTAAACCTTGCAGATTAATCCACCAAGTTAAAAAGAAATGCTGGGGTTAAAAAATAGCTGAAATTTGCTTTAAGTCGCTAGATTTATAGTATTTATTGTATCCTTATACAGTAGACTCCCTCAAATCCGCACAGCTTGGGACCGGAGGTTGTGCAGATTTTAGAATTTTGCGGATTTCTGGTCATTGATTTGTTTACATTTTTGAAACATTAATTTGATTGGTAGTTAAGCAAGGGAAATTATAATGAATGCTTACAATAAAGTGAAACATTAAAATAAGTAAAATATTAAAATAATTTATTAGTTTAAACGTAAGTAATTATTAAAATAATTAGAAAAATATTAAATTACTACTGACGAAATCGATTCAATTCGATTTCTAAAGTCCTATGCTGCCATCTATCGGTAAAGCGATCGTAAGATCGATATGTCATCATATAGATATGCTAATTTATATCAAAATCAAAAGTAATGTAAATTTATTTAGTAATAAATCAACTGTAATAACCAAAAGAGAATGATTAACAAAAAATTTAGTAAAAAAAAACATTGCGGTAGCCGCTGATTTCGACGCCATCTTGAATTTTGTTCCTGCAACTTAACTATAAATTTCATTGTTTACATCTGAAAAAAATACGCGGATTTTAGGCGTTTGCGGATTTTAGGGTCGCGGATTTAAGGGAGTCTACTGTATTATATTTTCTTTCTAAATGGAAATTTTGCTTACTTTAAGTGATTTTGTCATTTCTTATGATAGTACCCAGCAAACACACACCTTTCGGCACACGATAGGACCACCGCCGGCAGTGTCGGTTCAGTATCGGCATCAGCACAGTGGTTTCGGTGAAGTGTCGGCAGAATGTCAGCAACTGATACCTAAGAACCTGCTTTTTTGACTGTCGCTTACTGTAATCGGTCCCCTTATGGTTATATATCGGCAAGCCACTTATACCGGCAAGTGACGCAGAACCGACATGTGATTTCTGATAGTGGACCGATTACATTTGCCAACATCGGTCCGAATTCGGAATCTTTAGACTTAGCCGACATTTTTTTTTCTTTTTCTTAATTTTGTTTGAGTTTCAGGTTTGATAAGAATATATTGAATGCATGTTTTTTAAATAATGTACATTATATATTTTTTTTTTGCTATTCCTTTGAGAAATTCGTGTAACAATATCGGTAAAATACCCCACTGGTATTATATTCCGCTTTTTTATGTTGATGTATTTTCCATGTTTTAAATAAAGTGTGTTGTGAAAAAATATTATATAATTTTTCAAAATTAAATTAAAAACGTATTCAATATTTCGCACAAATTTTAAATAAAAATATTAGACGTGGGAACAACCACACTGTACAAGCCGATTTCTTTCTTTTGGAGAGGAGGGGGGGGGGGGGATTAACATTTCAGGGAGAATTTTGATGAACGATTATTATTATATTATTATTATTATTTTTTTAACAAAGTAACAAATGGGACAGAACATAACCAAAGATTTTTAAAGCTTTGGGTCAGGGCCGAAACTAAGGGGGGGGGGGCAGAGGAGGCATGTGCCCCGGGCGCCAAATGAAAGATTATACCTTTGGAATCAACCATTTTCTTCTGATGGACTGATGACTTTCATTATTATGAAACAGCCATTATAAAGGGAGTGTTAGGTGAAAATGAAAGAGCAGTCGTAAAAAGTTTGAACTCTGAATGGAGAAAAAAAATGGCCATAACTTTTTTTTTTTTTTTTTTTTTTTTTTTTTTGCAAAAAAAAAAAAATTATGGCCATTTTTTTTTCCATTCTGACCAGAAAATCAGAGTTCCAACTTTTTAAGTTTGAACTCTGATTTTCTAGTCAGAATGGGAAAAAAAAAAAATGGCCATAATTTTTTTCTTTGCAAAAAAAAAAAAAAAAAAATTATGGCCTTTTTTTTCCCTATTCTGAGCAGAAAATCAGAGTTCAAACTTTTTACGGCTGCTCTTTCATCTTCACCTAACGCTCCATTTATAATGGCTGTTCCATATTAATGAAAGCCATCAGAAGAAAATAACTCGGTTAAGCGGGACTCGTATAAGCAGAACTCTACTGTATAAGCAAGCGCTGTAAATAGCCGGTAATACATGTGAATTCTTTTATGTGAAGGAACTATAATTGCAACAAACGTCACATTCAATTTTTGTAGTTCAGTATTACATATTTTAAGATCAAATATTTTAAATTTTAAAATGAGTCGGCCATTAGAAAATTAGTAACATTCTCTTTGTAAATGTACTTTGAGGAAGAAGGGGGCGGGGGCAAAATTCATGTTCGTCCCAGGCGTTAAAAAGGCTAGTTTTGGCCCTGCTTTGGGTGCCAAAGGGGGGGGGGGGGTTGAGTAAAGTGGGGAAGAAAAGATGGATGGGAATAATTTATTTTGATGATGATTTAATATTTATTTAGAAGAAAGTAGAAAATATGAGAGAAATATTGAAAAATTAAATGGTTTAAATAAAGTAGCATTTAAAGTATGTGGGTGGAGGCGAATGGAAAGTCAGAGAGAGCTGCGGAGGGGGGGGGGGATTTAGATGATTTATCATACATTAATTTTTAAAACAAAATAACAATGATTTTTTTAATTTAAAATTTTTTATTATTTTTCCTTTTTTTTGTGCCAAGAGAAGGAAGGTTTAGAGATTTAAAACGGAAATAACAGTGAGGGAGGTGTTAGATAATGAATATTTTAGATAAATATCAAATGAAAATCCACCAAAACGCTGAATATCTTATTTCAAAAATAAATAATTTCGCAAACCTTCAGTGTTTCATAAATTAACCAGTTTTTGATAAATTTTCAAAATATAACATACTGGAAACATGTGAAAACGGAACCTGTTTATAATGAAACCTGTCTTAAACGGAAAACATTCCTCGTCCCAAGGGCAAAAAGAGAGCCACACAGTTGTACCTCTTAATACTAAAAACTGTCTACAAAGGACTTGTTATCTGTTCGCAGCAATTCCGTTATGACAAGTTTTTCTGTAATAATCGACATATTAACATGTAAAAATAATTTGAGATTTTCAATTACTGTTTCACAAAACCAATTTTAGTGTTCATTTTGGGAAGAGTCCCATAACCTGTGCCGGAAGATTTGGCGATTTTTTTGGCGCGCTTTGTTCGGCGATAAATGTTTCGATCTGGTTTAAGTTTGTTCGTCGGATTTCGGATCGTTCGAACGGCTTTAGGGTTGCTTTTTTTCGGAAATGCCTTTTCAAAACCGGACAACTGGATGACGTGGATCTTGAAGCTTATTGGTTTACTAGTATCACGGGAACTGTTAGTCAGCAAATTTTGAATTCGGTTAGATAAGAATTTGCTACCGCGGCCACGCCGACGCCACACTCACATTTGGATTACTCTCTGCGCCGGTCGATGTAAGTAGTCTCGTTAATTTTTCCAAGATTGCGGAAAAACATCATTTTTAAATCTTTATATTATTTTTAAATCAATGATTTTACACCATTTTTAAAAGAGAAAATGATGTAAAAACATGGATTTATAAATTACATAAAGATTTAAAAACGAAGTTTTTGCGCCACTTCGAAAATTTCTTCCCATGCAATTGCACAAATTTTAGCAGCATTCTAAATAAATCTAAACATGTGCTTTTTCAGATGAATAGTTGCTACCCTGTTTCAGACCCTAATTGGGATCATTTTATAAACATTAAATTCTTGCTGATTGTTTTTTTTTTGTTGTTGTTGTTGTTGTGTAAACATTTTTAAATTATTTTTATACATTTTTTCTATGATTTAATACTTTTTTTTTCTTTTTGCCAGTTGTGAGCGGTATTTTACCTGCATTAAAAATAATAGTTTTTGAAATATTGTTGAAATTATAAAAAGTTTCTGGCCAGTTTTTTTCTCTTTTTTATTGTCGAAAATGTTTTAAGAACGGGGGGTTCAGGGGGGCAGAGCCCCCTGACAATAACAAGTATTCATCTCAAAAAGGACATTTATTTAGAATGCTGCTAAAATTTGTGTAATTGTATCGGAAGAAAATTTCCAAGATGGCGCAAAAACTTCGTTTTTAAATCTTTGTGTAATTTATAAATCCATGTTTTTATATCATTTTCTATCTTTAAAAATGGTGCAAAATCATTGATTTATAAATAATATAAAGATTTTAAAATGATGTTTTTCTGCAATCTTGGAAAAATTTTCATGTCGCCAAAACGGCATTTTGGCGAGATTTTTTTTCGCCAAAAATCTTCCGGCACAGGATATGGAACTCATCCCTTCATTTTAAAAGTATAAAAATATGTCAACATCCATTTAACACTTTTATTGGACAGAAAATAATAGGCATTTCTTGCATGCATTTATCAAGAAAGTTTTGAACTTGGCGATAATTTGATGATAAAATGCCTGTGTAGCCAGTGATTTGAGACGATTTTAGCGTTTTTACCTCGGTTTATACGGTTTTTACTTACGAAACCGGATTATAACAGCGCGCCAAGTGCGTAATTCGAAGCTAACTCGCCAAATCTTCATCGCCAGGAGACCATGCAGATGTCTTGGCCTTGTCTACTAGTAGCGGATAGGGACAGCTTAATGCAACAATGTTAAAGCTTCGAGTGTACTGGGTAGCATAGCGATATGGGGAAAAAATCAAAAAGTCCCTAGCCGACTTTGTTACGTTGTTTTGTTGATGTTGATTTTCGTTTGTACTTGATACTTATCCATGTGTTGTTTTTTTCCCTCATACTTTTTTTACTAATGTTACTGTTATAATTTAAGATGTTAATACTTGAAGATAACGCATCATAATTATTAATATTGTAATGTTAAAAAAATTATGAGATGCTCTCATTATACACTTGCTACAAAATAGGAACTGAAATAATCCTAAAATTAAATTATGTTTAGTTCAATGTAATAACTAAAGAAATTGAACTGTGCCCTATTAATTCGATTTTTTTCTTTTTTTAAATACTATATATAGCAAAGAAACATTTTAAATTAAGACCAAAGTGCAAACAAATAGTAATAGCTTTTAAATCTTTCTAAACTATTTTAAAAACAAATTGAAACCACATTGACATACTAATGTATAGTAATAATGATATATGCATAATTATCTTAGGAAACAAGTATTAAATTATGTATATTCTAATTATAGAAGTATATGCTATTTAAATCATATTTATTGTTTTTTAAATCCTTGATTGAAAGCAAAGACAAAGATTTACCTTAAGATAAGAAATAATAATTTTATTTTATCCCTTGTAAACTAATTTGCTATAAGCCTGAAAGCGGTTAAAATGTCACATGCATATCCCTATACCCTATCTATTTATTTATATGCAATGAGTTATATATGCCATAAAATGCACATTATTATGACATAAAAGGTGAACTGCTTTTAAATTTTAAAAGTAAAAGTTATAGATATTTGTTTACTTATTTAAATAATTCTTACTACAATGTTAGAAAGATCATGTTCTAAAGATTTCGTTTTTAATATTATTTTCAAATATTTTGGATAGGTGGCGTCCAGTATTAAATGCAAAATCTTATTTTTTCCCTTTGTTTGAAACCAGCTTTAAAGCATATCGCATAATTTTTTTTTTCCAAGGGAGTTCGTCGATCGGAATTGTAGCTCATAACCTCATTGGTTCTTGCCTTTGGCAGTGTCATAGTCTATATTGGCGATAATAACATTTGGCGAAGAGTACTTCTGGGGGTTTTGTATGAATTCTATTTTAAGCTGACTTGGTTTGAATGCATACTACCGTTGAGGTATGACGTTTGTCTGTAAATCTGAGTACTTGAGTTCGAATCCAAGCATGCGGGAAGTTGTTTAAATTTTTCAATGATTAATTAAGTTATAAAAAATATTTTTTAATATTTAATTATTAACATAATATTATTAATTAATCCATTATTATATAAATATAATTATGTGATAATATTAATATAATAATATTATTTATATTTAAAAAATTATCATTTGTGATTATGCATTTTGTTTTTCAAGCTGCAGTCCTAGGTAGAATATTACTATTTATATTAAAAATATTGTAATAATTTTTTAAATATAAATAACAATGCTATAGTATTATATAATTATTAATATAGTATATTATAATATAGTATTAATTAGTAAATTATTATATAATATAATTATACAATAACATTAATATAATTCTTCTTGGGACTGCAGCTTGAAAAACAAAATGTATATAGTTTTTTTTAATCACAAATAGCATTTTAAAAATATATGAATAATATAATTATATTAATATTATTAATTAATTATTATATAATATAATTATGCAATAATATTAATATAACTATTATTAGTATTAATTATAATATAATTATATAATAATATTAATACAATTGTATTATTTATATTCTTTAAAAATTGTCATTTGTGATTAACACTATATATACATTTGGTTTTTCAAGCTGCAGTTCCAGGGAGAATATTACTATTTGTATCAAAAATATTGTAATAATTTTTTTAATATAAATAATATAATATTATTATATAATTATTAATATGATATATTATAATATAAAATTAATTATTATTATTATTATTTATTAATTAATTATATTATATAATTATACAATAACATTAATATAATTATATTATATTATTTATATTAAAATATATATATAATTTTTTTAAATATAAATAACATTTTTATATTATTATATAATTTATTAATTATTATATAATAATATTAATATAAGTATATTATTTATATATATTTTTTAAATGCTATTTGTGATAAACAAAAAGAAACTATATATTTTTTTTATTTTTCAAGCTGCAGTTCCAGGAAGAATTTGCAGTTTTAATCCATAAAAAATCCAAAATCCGGGAGGGGGGGGGGGGGTGAAGAAGAGGTTGGATTCCCTAACAATCCCATGAATTTGTAACTGTATGCTCTTATACCTTTATGGAATATAGTTCAAAATTATACATTACATGGAACCAAAAAAGGAAAAAAAATACTTGTCTTTATTTTTGTCTTTGCTACTTAAATGTCATTTTAGTTGAAATTTTACACTTTAGTGTGTAATGTTAGTTTCTGGTGCAAATAAATTACAGTTTCGCAGTAGCATTAATTTGGTATGTATGTGTGTATGAATGTGTGTGCAGGGGGGGGGGGGGGGGGTGAGTTCTGTCTTTCATTTGACAAACAATCATTATAAAATATAGCGGCACAGTTAATACATTTTTTTTTTTCTGGAAGTTATATACTTTGAACAATTATTATTAATACAAAGTGGAAAAACGAAAAAAAAAAAAGTTGTTGATTATGCATAAAAATATTTTGTAATGAATACGTCAAATTAAAAAAACAACGTAAAGAAAAACCCAAATATTTAGGATTAACAGCATTCAGTCTAAAGATTTATTATTTATTTAAAATAAGCTAACTGTATAATATAAATTTAGTTATAATTAGCATATAGTCTAAATATGTATTATTATTTATTTAAAATAGTCTAGTCTAATCTAATTGTATAATATAAATGAAAAAAAATACATGAACATTTTATAATTATTAATATTTAATAATAATATTTATTAAATCAATATAATAAATACATAGTAATAATTTTTATTAATAAATGAATATTGATTAAGATATATTAAATAATATAATAATAATATAAAAGCAGAAACAAATATTCTGTGCAATTAGTTATAAATCATCTGCATTTACAAATATAATATCAAATTCATATAATATACATTTGTATTAGAAGAAAATATTTAATAAATAATAACAAAATTTAAGTATACTTAGTTACAAAATATATAACGTTTAAAATTAATAATAATAATAATAAACTGAAGGCAAATATTACTAAATTTGTATTTATAAATATACAAAATACATTAAACAGCATCCTTCTAAAACCAAATCAACTCAATATTGCCTAAGTAAGTACATTCATTAAAGAGAAATTAAATAAATGATTTTATTACAAAGAGCAATTTTTTTTTTTAAGAAAAAGAAAAAAGAAATATTTCATTCGTCTTTATTTAATAAACAAAAATTAATATTAAGTATATACTTGGATATAAAATATAGCGTTCAAAAAATTCATTAAAAATGTATTGAAGAGACATATTTCTAAATCATTATTTATAATTATACAAAATGCATTGAATAACATTCAACAGATTACCATTATGTTATAAAAAACGCATTTTTGCTTTACTTTGTTTGTAATGTAATTTCTCAAAACAAGTGCAAAGTCGCCAAAACTGGTTAAACAACATGTTGGACACTGGGCAACCAACAACCAATAAGATTGCGAGCTTCGGCTCGGAACGACGAACTCCCTTGGAAAAAAAAATTATGCAAGAATATCTTACAAGATTTCCCTTCTCCCTTCTATTACGCAGGTCCTTCTTTAACATTGCTGCATTAAGCTGTCCCTATCCGCTACTTTGTCTACTTAGGAGGATTGTTTTGTTTTGTTTCTTCAAAGGGGAAAAGATGGCTGAATTAGAAGTGTGCAATTTTGCACGTGGAAAAAGAAATTAAAAAAAGTCCAGGAAAACCAGGTAAGATTAATTATATCTATTGCTATTTCTTTTCTTACTTCAGTTATTACTTTTATTTTGCTTTTGCTGTTGTTTTTAAGTATTTATTGACAATAAAAAGGTCGATTTATTGCCCCGATAATCACAAACATAGTAGGATATAGTACTTATCTGAAAAAAAGCATGATTTTCCAATAATGTGTTTTTTTTTTTTTTTTTTTTTTTTTTTTTTGTGTGTGTGTGGGGGGGGGGGGGGGGGGGGGATTTTTTAATAAATAAAGTAGCATTTTACTTTTTAAAGCAAAATTTTATTCGTGATTCACTTATTCATTATAACTAAACCTAATTTTTTTCCCCCACATCACTAGTAGGGTTCGTAAATATCATGATATTTTCAAAAATATCCGATTGATGTAGATCCGAGATTTTCAAACTAGTCAACACACTGCTCTGACAATAAATATTTTCAAGTACACTATAAATTAGAAACTAAAAAACCTACTGAACATTGAAAACTTTAACAATATTCTAAAAATGCATTTCTTTATTCCTTTTTTGGAACAGCTTCAGAATAACACGCGCGCGGTCGCCAAACAAAAATTCTCGCCAACGTTGGCACTAGGCGCCAACGAGAGACGGGATGTTTTGTTTACCTCGCGTGGAAGAGAACTCCCATATGGTAGGCGGGAAGTCTGCGGTTGGGACGCGTTTGTTTAGCTTGCATCATGCGGACGCATGGGGAAGAGGGGTCAGAATTCTTTTTTTTTTCTATGCGCAGAAAATGAACTTGAAATAAAATTGAACTGACCTTTAAGTCATATCCTTTCTTCTTAGCTGAAATAATGATAATAAAGACAGAAATAAAAAAGAATCATTTTGAAATGTCGCAAAAAGCTACATTTTCTCAGAAATAAGAAATAATATTAAAAGACATTGTTCACTGACTTTAACTTAAGTTAGATATAAGATTTTTTTTTTCTTCTAAAATAAGAATATAATTATTTAATGCATGTTCTTAAAATTTACAAATTACGCTAAAGCTAGAAAATAACAGTCTAATAAATACTACCTAAAATTTGTGAAAGCTAAGAAATAATCATCTAAGAGATATATACTTAGCCAAAAATTTAAAATTATATTAAAGCTAAGAAATAAAAGCAGCTATGAAATTATGCCGTATAGAAAAAAAAATAGAGAAGTGAAGTTGATTTGTTGTATTTAGTTAAATATTTATCCTAATTTAACATTTCTCTATTAATAAAAAAGTTTTGATTTAAAATTAAAATATAATAAATTAAAATATTCATGAAAAAAAATAATCTACTATCTTAAAACATTCTCCCTTTTTTATAATTATAAAAATTGTATTTAAAAAGTAATATTGCGCCTTGCGCCAAAGTTCAAAAGTAAATTTTGAAAATCTGCTAAAGCAAAAAAAAAAGGTAAAAAAGACAGTATATTACGTAAAAAATTCTAACACGTGGTGACAAAGATTATGACTGATCTACACGACGTACGAATAAAAGCCATAAAAATCCGCAAAACAAAATTAGATCTAATCTAATAATTTTAAACAGTAATATAAGAAATTACAAATTATTTAATAATATTATGCATGAAAAGTAAAAACCTGTACCATATACAAGAACGGTATGACAGTAAAGTATCCTAGTGTAAAGTTATTGAAAACGTTTACTTAATAGGGGGCGCTGGTTGTTGAAATTCCGAAAGGGATTTTTCCATGGATAAAGGGAAAATATCGCCAGCACTCTTTAGATGAGGAATTTACCTCGGCGTATTTATCACTTGTTTGGCTTAGGATAATCCTTTCTTTTTATATGCGTTCTAGGAGGGGACTACGTGAACGTGAGGGCAAGGACAGGGCACGGCGTGTGACAACTCTAGAAATTTTCAAAAAGGACATTGCCTTCTTGAAAATATAATATTAATAATGGGAAATATGTTTCTTTATCTCTTCAATCGACTTCCGTTTCCTGAAACCTCCAACATCGACTGTGCGCACCAAGGAAGACTTACCGAAAGGGGGAGGGGGGGGGGAGGCCAGCCTAACCATCGGGCAAACAGGGCAGCTGCCCTCGACCTGTGGCAATTGGGTTGTATTAAAGGTCGCGAGTCTCGCTATAGAATTCGGTACAATGTTTTCTCTGTATAAAATAAAAAGGGTAGATTGCTTTAGGTATATTTTTAAATGTGTCTTTGTGTTAAAAAAAGTGAGTATCAACTAAACAAAGTTGGAGGGAAAATTGATAAAATTTTCCAGGATCTATAGGTTTCATGAAAGCGACCTTGAATGTAAAAAATATTTATAATATATTAAAGGATATAAGATTTTGCGAAATTAAAAATAATCATGCACATTATTATGAAAGGAGTGGTATTTTTTATACATTTCATTACCTGTTTTATGTATTACTCTACAATTTAAAATAAAATTTGTTAGTCCAGTATTGCAGTATATGTTGGGCCCCATTAACTGCTTCGCCAGCAGGGCCCGACTATCAAGTTTTTGTGCCCAGTGCACTTTCAAATTTTCGTGCCCCCTTAGATTGATTGATTTACTGATACTACTTTTTTCTTTACATATTACACACTTATTCGAAAAGTATCAACTCAAAAAATTAAGCTTTCCGGAAAATTGAAAAAAAACGGTTCCAGGAATAAAAGTAAAATATTTTTTCTATTATTAAGTGAAATGTGCTTTTAACCATGTATTGAGATATATTTTTGTCATTTCATCGTATCATTATCTCAAATATCACATTTTTTCACAATTATAATTTTTTTAATAGAAATTTGGATGAAATTATGAAAAATTCTGTGCCCCTCAGATATTTCGTGCCCAGAGCACGGGAACCGGGTGCCCGTGCGATAGTCAGGGGCTGTTCGCAGGGCTCCGCGCGACATTACGCCGGCCCTGAGTCACGGGGCGTTTGCTAACTGTCGGGCATATCTAGTCCCTCAACATTTTGACCTGGGTGTAGGGTAGAGGTCTGCACGGGCCGGAATTTCCAGGCCCGGGTACGGCCCGAACAAAAGCAATCTTGGCCCGGCCCGTTTATATTTTCACAGTTCTCGGCCCGGCCCGTGGAAAACCAATTAAATGAGGTTCGACTCATTTTCCACAACAAAACTCAGGTTTTTCTAAACATACAATTAAGAGTCTTTTAAAGAATAATATACAACACATATTTATGTGATAATTTTTCAGTATATTTTAAAATTACTATGTGTTCGCAAGACAGAAAATACACAATAGCAACATTAATGATTACTTAGTCTTAGACGTTCCAACATCCAAATAAGGATTCGTTAAAAAATTAATGTAGTTTAGAATTAAAAAAAAAAAGGAGGGTTAAAAAACATGATAACTTTTAAAGCTGTCTAATAAAAAGCAGATATGTAAAAATATTTCTCTGCATTTAATAAGGCTTTTTCTCAAATCCTAAAAGAGCTACTATCAGATACATTTTTTAATTTATTTCTTTTCGGAAACGCATAAGATTGGCAGGTGTTCTTATTCAAAAACTATGTAGTTGAATAACGTTAGCTATTTTTTGATAAAGTCAATATATCTTTGAGAAAATATTATCAAAGTTAATGTTTTGAATCGTATTTCCAGAAACGATAGCACGGGAAAGGAGAAAAACTTGCAGTCAAGTGACAAGAATCTCTTATATCTCGATAAGTATAATTTATTTATAAAAAATGGAAAACGTTGATAGATTCCAAATCCCTTCAATAGTCAGGCCTGTCACTTTTAAGCCTTTACAGTTAAAAATGAGTCAAAAATTTTCTCACTGTTGAACAGTGAATTTGAGAACCATCTTAAGGTATATTTCCAAAGATTCCGTTAATAGAAGTTCGCTATTAATATTTTTATAAAACATATTGCCTTCCCTACACATCTTGAGAACAATAAAATCCAGTTCGGCCTTACTCGGCTATGTAGAAAAAAAAAAATGCAAGCCTGATCTCGGCCCGGCACGAGTTTGCTGAAAAAATTAAGCCCAGCCTCAGACAACATTTAACTGCCCGATGCTGATCTCTACGCTGGACATGTTACATTTCTGTATTAATGTTTTCAAACTATCATCGGTTGGTGACGCACATTTATACTTATTCTTGGGAAAGGGACCTTTATTGAAAATGGGTTATATTTTACTGGCTTAGATTAAGTTTTTATCCGCTTGAATTTTTTTATCGGTCCGGCCCGGTAGACCCATTCAATTTTTTTGCCGGCCCGGCCCGCTAAAAAAATTGTTCCAATTTAGCCGACCCGGCCCGTTTGAAAATTCGCCTTCACTTCGCCGGGCCAGGTACGGGCCTCCCCCCCGGTAACCTCTGCATATGTCCAAATCCGAGCCGCGTCGAGTGGGATGCAGTTTCCTTATTTTTAAAATGAACCGCACAGTTAGTTTATATATATATATATATATATAAAGCACGTGGGTATTTATTTACTGATTTTTTTTTTTTTTTTAATTCAGAAGTTGGGTTGGCTATAATTGTTTCACTTTCAAGTTGAATTTTGATTTGGATTAACACGATTTTTCAAAAAGTGTCCAGATATTGTTTCAGATTAGAATCGTGCATCAGGTCGGGTAACCCGATTTTACGCATCCACAACCGGCCCATGGTTTTGGTCGGGTCCGATTCCGGACTTAATTTCTAGCAAAATAAGTACCGGAGCTCTAATATTCTGCACTAATAACTACTAAGTGCATACCTCTCCCCTCCATCCGCATATTCCGTACATTATTTGCAAAATTTAAATCAATTTCATCTTCAGTAAAATAATTTTTTATAGTATGTATATATGTATATCTACTATATACATATATCCATTTATTCTGAAAAGAAAAAAAAAAGTAACTAAGCCAGTGCTGCTGTAAATGAATTTTTTGTGACCTCAGGTTTTTCTTCTTTAATATTATGAAAACTACTCAATACAAAAATATGAAAATTGTTGGTATTATAGAGAAATGTTTGACATAAACATTAAACAAGCTGAAGCAGACAGTTTTTAAATAGAAAAATTATTCAATGAGAGATTTAATGTTAAAGTTGGTCAAAATAGTTCCACTAAAAAAGTTGTATAGGAGCAGAAACTATGCATAGGAATTTAATCATTTTTTCTAAGGATATACGTTGGAAGCTCCCGGTGGGCAGACTGCATTTATTTTTTTAATTTGATTCATTTTTTGAGGATTTATTTTTATTTTAAATTCAAATTTTTCAGAGATATTTTTTACATATTTTAGAAAAGGTTATTCTTTTAAATTATTGTCAATTGTAAAAATAGCGCAAATAATAATATTTTCTGTAAATTAAAAATTTTATTTACACGTGACTATTATAAACTAGAAAAAACCCTATTAAATTACAATGAAATGATTTCATGTTAAAAGCGGAAAAATATTAAAATTTTCGTCATAATTTTTTTTATATATACTAGGGGGCGCTGCCCCCTACGAGCTACGCTCGTCAACCCCCGTTCAGACACCGCAGACTCAAAAAGCACGCTAATTTGATCGGCTTAAAAAATATTTCGGAAGATTGAATTATAAGTTTAAAAACAATGGCGATCTTCCTATAAACGGGTTTCTATTCATTTTTCTTTGATTGGGGAATTTTAAATCCGAATCAGCGGCTGTTAAATGATACAATGGCTGTTTCCGTCTTTGATTAAATAAAATCAGTTGACATTTAAAAATAAGCTAATATAAAATGAATTAAATAAACAGAGTCTTTGCCTCCCGGTATTTTTTAGCAAAGCGAAAAGAAAGTGTTTTTTTTTTTTTTTAAATGACACTTTAAATGTATCGTTTTTAATCTGACGTAATTTTCACTAAACTTTTCTTTCTCCTTTTACTATTCACGTGAAAGTAATTTTGTTAGAAATGAAATATTATTTGCGCTATCCTAATAAAAATAGTTGAAAATATCATCTTAAAATATTACATAAATGTCTCGGGCAATTTTTAAATTTAAACTGTTTTGCAATATTATTTTTTGTTCATTTTACGTAATGTGTAATGTGACGTAAATGTGACGTAATTTCTCCTATTTAAGACTTCTAACGCATGTTAATGAATTTATTATTTTACAACATTCTTTCACTTTTAAAATTCACGTGTAATATGGTTTTTATGATAATTTTTAATGAGTCCCTGCTTTTTATATTTTCTTGTTTATAATAGTCACGTGTAAAATAAATTTTTAATTTGAAGCAAATATTATTATTTGCGCTGTTTATACAATTGGCAAGAGTTTAAATTAGTACAATCTCTCTATTCTAAAAAAAAGTAACTACCGCTGTCACCGCCGCCGCCGCCGCCACCGCCGGTTTTGAATTTTTTGTGACCGGAGGTCTTTCTTCGTTAATATTAAGAAAAATAATGCATACAAAAATATGAAAATCGGTGGTTTTATACAGAAATGTTTGATAAACATGCTGATGCAGACAGTTTTCAAATCGAAGAATTATTTTAAGAGATATTTAATGCTAAAGTTGGACAAAATCGTTCCACTAAAAAAGTTTTATAGCAGCAAAAACTATACATGGCAGTCTAATCATTTTTAGATCATTTTATGCGTTAGAATTTACCGGAGTGCAGATTGCATTAATTTTTTTATTTTGACTCATTTTTTCAGGTTTTATTTCTATTTTAAATTCAAATTTTCAGCATTTCTAGAGATATTTTTTACAGATTTCAGAAAATTGTACTAATTTAAACTGTTGCCAACTGTATAAAAAGCGCAAGCAATAATATTTGCTTCAAATTAAAAATTTATTTACACGTGACTATTATAAACAGGAAAAAAACTTTCAAATTAAAATTAAATAATTACGTATAAAAAGCAGGAATTTATTAAAAATTATGTCATAAAAAGTACACACGTGAATTTTAAAAGAGAAAGGATATTGTAAAATAATAAGTTCATTAACATGCGTTAGAAGTCGTAGGAGAAATTACGTCATATTTACGTCACATTATAGTTATTACATAAAATGAACACAAAATAATATTGCAAAAAAGTTTAAATTTAGAAATTGCGCTAGACATTTATTTAATATTTTGAGAGGATCTTTTCAACTATTTTTGTTAGGAAAGCGCAAATAATATTTCATTTCTAACAAAAGTATCTTCACGTGAATATTTAAAAGTGAAAAAAATAGCTTGGTAAAAATTACGTTAGATTGAAAACGATTAATTTAAAATGTCTCATTTAAAAGAACTTTCTTTTCGCTTTGTTAAAAAATACCAGGAGACAAAGACTCTGTTTACTTAATTCCTTTTATATTAGCTTATTTTGAAATATTGTTACACGTATCTACGTCATCAAGTTATTTTTATTCGACGTTTTATTTGTATTTTTATTAATGTTCTACGAATTTATTTGTTCTATTGTTATTTAAAATAAAAAATTATGTCAATTTTTATAATTTGGCGAGTGGTTTGGCGATTTATATAATTTGGCGAAATTGGTCGACGAGATAATCAAGCAGTACCGCAGCGGATTTGGCGTTAAAATTCCCCAATCAAAGACAAATGAATAGAAATTCGTTTATAGGGAGATCGCCACTGCTTTTTACATTATAATTCAATCTTTCGAAATCTTTTTAAAGCCGATCAAATTAGCGTGCATTTAGAGTCTGCGGTGTCTGGGCGGGGGTTGGCGAGCGTAGCTCGTAGGGGGCCGGGCCCCCTAGTTTTCTAAAAATAATTACAAAATATCTTTCGAAATGCTGAAAATTTGAATTTAAAATAGAAATAAAACCTCAAAAAATGAGTCAAATTAATAAACTGAGTGCAGTCTACACACCGGGAAATTCTGACGCATAAAATGATCTAAAAATGATTAAATTCCGAGGTACAGTTTTTGCTCCTATAAAACTTTTTTAATAGAACGATTTTGTCCAACTTAAGCATTAAATATCTCTTTAAATATTTCTTCGATTTGAAAACTGTCTGCATTAGCGTGTTTATCAAACATTTCTCTATAATTCCACCGATTTTCATATTTTTGAATGCAATATTTTGCTTAATATTAACGAAGAAAGACCTCCGGTCACAAAAAATTCAAAACCGGCTGCGGCGGTGACAGCGGTAGCTACTTTTTTTTTTTTAGAATAGAGAGATACGTGAATATTTAAAAAGAAAGAACACTATAAAATAATGAATTATTTAATATGTGTTAAAAGCAGTAAATGCGAGTTTAATTACGTCCTATTTAAAATGGCAAAATAATAAAATTGTTTAATTAACATATACATTTACATGTACACGAGAGATTTATTTCATATGATCTTTTTAACTATAGTTTCCAATTCTAAGACAGCGTAAATAATAAAATTTCCTTTCTAACAATAAAACTATTTTTAGGTGAATATTACAAAGAGAAAAAAAGTTTGGTAAAAATTACATCAGATTTAAAATATTGCATTTTAAATTATTTTCTTATAGCGTTATTACAAATTTCGGGAATCAAAGACTCTAATGCCTTATTTCATTTTACATTTTAGTTAATTTTCGGATGTTTTACTTATGTTATTTAATCAAACATGAAAACAGTGATTAATAGCAGTTGATTTGGCCTTAAAATCCCTCAATGAATGGAAACCAGTTTATTAGGTGATCGCCATTGGCTTTTTGATTATAATTCAACATTCCCTAATCTTTTTAAAGCCGATCAAATTAACGGACTTTTAGATTCTGAACGCGCTTTGGAGATTGTAGCTCATAGGAGGCAGAGCCCCCTAGTACAGGGATGGCGAACTTTTTCACATATGCGTGCCAATTTTTTTTGGAAAATTATTTTACATGGCCATAATGTGCCAAAAATAAACAAGTCGGAAATTGTACATCGAACGTGGCAAATAAGGTGCGTTCGTACTGTAACTAGTTCTGTAAGTATTCTATAGGTGTAACCAGCCTTTAGAGTGGGGGGGGGGGGGGCAGATTTTTTAACCCGAACATATTGGATGCAAACAATATCATATATAGTAAAACCTGCTAAAACAGAACCCCATGAAACCGGTAGAATTTTCGTTTTAGACAGGTTTTCATCTTAGAAGGTATAATTGTGTGGTATTTCTTTTAAAAAGGGCTCAAACGCGATTTTTGTTTGCGTGAGGGGGGGGGGATGAAAAGGGGTTCAAAATTCAATTCTTTCATAGGTAATTTATTCAAAGATATCTTATGATAGGAAATGATTCTAAGTTGCCATGGTGACGTCCTATTTAAGATGGGGTCCTATTATTACTGAATTTAATATATAGAATCGTAATAAATTTTGTATTCATGCATTTTTGCATAAGAGTGCAAGAGCTGTTGCACCAAGATCTGAATATTTATAAAACCAGTTATAGAATGAACGGACCTGATTTGCCACGTTTGATGTACAATTTCGACTTGTTTTATTTTAATGTCAAATTTACTTCTCTTTTCCATAATCGTGAATTTTTTCTTATTTTAAAAAATATTTTCTGCCAATTTTCAAATAGACTGGGAATAATTATGTTGCATTTCAGTTTTTTCAATTCACAACATATAGAGTTTAGACAATCTTAGGTCTATTAAATTTATGTAGCTTTATTTAGAACCTCAATCAATACCGTGCCTAAAATAATATTTCCCGTGCCATTTATGCCACGCGTTGCCGTACGTTCGCCGTCACTGCCCTAGTATATTAAAAAAATCTAATATATTAATAGAGCAAAAAAGATTAAAATCAGGAATGGCGAATATTCAAAAAATCCTACTCGCCAAGGATTTCATTGTATCAACCGGTGGCCGTCAGTATGCAGTATTTATAAGCTGCGATGAGTTCCGACTAATATTTAAATATTTACTAAAAATAACGATGTACTGGAGCATCGCATTGAACTTCGGTGCAAAGTTAGCACCATGTGGAGTTAGAAAGTTGATCAGAGAGAATACGGTAAAAACATGAACAAAAAGCAGCTAGTAAAAACAGCAGATACAGTTTCGAATGATTCTGGCATTCCTCATCGCCGTTCGAAAACTATCGAGTCTATTCTTGTAAGAATAGATAGGAGTATGCTCTTCGAGTACGACACACTAAGACATATCTGTAAGCTCTTTGATAGAAATGAACGCAAAGATTTGGAGATGGGGGGAAAATAAAACTATAACTTGTGGCTTCGGTTTTTAAGAAACGCTGTTGCTCTGGGTTTCGGAGAGCAGTATTTACGAGTTTCAGTGAATTCAGTTCAATATTTAGATATTCACTAAAAACAAAGAAGTCCCGGAGCTCAGCTCCATTTACAACTGTCTTATAATGTATTATTATGTGGATATCGACCGAAAATTCGGTTCAGTTTTCATTTTTAGACCAAAATCTGTTTCCGGCAAGAATGCTGGCGAAAATTCGGACGGATCGAAATTAGCTGCATTCCAAAAATCTTATTTCTTCCTTCGAAAATTTTCCGCATAGCTCATTGATTTGAGCTGTATCGGTTTAAATGAGACACTAATATTATTTATTGCTATGAACTTCACTTCTTATAAACAGTGACATTAGACATGACTAATGTTGCCAGGTGTCCCGCGTAAATTGGGGGCTCCAAATGCTCTGGACACCACTAATTTCTTATAGTTTATTTCTCCATCTGCAGTAGCAAATAATTCTGCCATTAGATTAGGCGAGGAAAAATACTTTAAAATACTGGTGTCCAGAGCATTTGGAGACCAGATTTACATGGGACACCTGGCAACACTATTCATGACTGACTCAAGGCGTGAGTTCAAATATTAAAGCAAGAAATACATGTATGACTAAACTTTGAAGACCCTTTTCACGTGCTTATTAAATGCTGCAGCCTTAACAGTGTAATAGAAAATGTATAGTTTGAAACAGTAGAAGTATTTCGAATACTGTTTGAGAAAGTTCTAATATAACAGATAATCATTTACAAAAATCATTACAAAAGATAAATCGAGGTATGTATACCTAAAACTTTTTTTAACGAGAGGAAAGTCGTATCATTAGAAAATAATTTTGTGTCGTTGATGAATTAATTACATTTTAATTTATATGAAAATAAAGTTTTGGCTAGAGGCATAGACAGTCAACTTGGTCCGCACGTATAATTAATTAATAATTATGTACCGGGTGTCCCAAAAAGGACTGACTGATTTTAAAATTCAATAACTTGCAAACGGTGACAGATATTAAAAAAATTCTTGCAGGAGGGTTATGCATAAGGTCAAAAGTTTTATTACAGTGATTTTCAATTTTAGTTCGAATTACAAACAATAGATGGCGCTGTAAGCAATAGTTGCTAAATTCAGGCTCGATTTTTGGTACTTCATGGCCCGGATAATACATTTCCATCTCCTTTTTCTGCATGGAACAAGATAAAGGACCAAAAATCGAGCCTGTATTTAGCGACTATTGCTTACAGCGCCATCTATTGTTTGTAAATCGAACTAAAATTGAAAATCACTGTAATAAAACTTTTGACCTTATGCATAACCCTCCTGCAAGAATTTTTTTTAATATCTATCACCGTTTGCAAGTTATTGAATTTTAAAATCAGTCAGTCCTTTTTGGGACACCCGGTATATTTATGAATGTATTAGTTAATTAACTTTTTACTTTCTTCTATCTTTACTAAAAGAAAGTATTTTCATTATTTTTAAGAATACCTCCTACATATATATACAAACTTTTTACAGTATACTTTAGATTATTTATTATATGTTCGTAAGACAGAAAATACAAAATAGCAATATTAATTATTAAATAGACTCTTAGACTTTTCAGCATTCAAATAAAAATTCATTAAAAGAATAAATGTAGTGGAGAATAAAAGAAAAAAGAAGATTCATCAAAACATCATAACTTTTGAAGCTGTAGATTTTTGAAAATCTTTTTAACCCTAGAACTACCGGAAATTTTACTCAAGTTTTATAAAAACATTCTACACCAGAATTTTTACTTAAAACTATTTAATTTGTTTATTTAACTTATTATTGTCTGATTTATACATTTAGTTTGTTTTGAAGAAATTTCTGGTTTGAATAAATATTTTGAATGTACATGTCGGGTCCATTGGACCCTTCTGGTAGACAGAGGGTTATAGGCAAAAGATCTGTTACAGAATTCTGTCAAATTTGTCGTTTTGAATCGAATTTCAGGGTGCGATAGCACGGTTAAATAGCAAAATTGGTCGTCATGTGACAAGAATCGCTTGTAACACGAATTATGAAAAATTGGGAAACGTTGTTAAATTCCAAATTGGTTCAATAGCCAGGCCTGTCCTGGTAGAGGTCTGGATGGACTCGTATTGGTCTGGGTCAACAAAAGAAAAGAAAAAAATTAAACGGTACTGCGAGGCAGATAAAAAAAAATAATATTAATAGCGATAATGATTTCTGTTAACGGAATTTTTTTGGAAATATACCTTAAGGTTGTTCTCAATTTCCCTGATCAACAATACGAAACTTTATGGCGCATTTTATGACTCATTTTTAACTATAAAGGCATAAAATTGGCAATCCTGACTAGTGAAGCTATTTGGAATGGAATGAAATAGCGTTTTCCATTTTTTGATAAATAAATTAAATTACTTATGAGTTATAAGCGATTCTTGTCACGTGACGGTAGGTTTTTCTCTTTTTTTTCCCGTGCTATAGTATCCGAAAATTCGATTCAAAACACTAACTTTGACACTAATTTCTTAAAGAACTATTGACTTTATCAAAAAATCGATTAGCGCCATTCTATTGTATAGTTTCTGAATAAGAAAACCTCCAAATCTTATGCATATTCGAAAAGAAATGAATTCCGAAATGGTTCAGAAAGTAGTTTCTTTGGATTTATACAGCCTTCATAAATTTTAGAGAAATATTTTCACAAATCTACTTTTTATTATACAATTTCAAAAGTTATTATGTTTTTAGCCCTCTTTTTTTCTTTTATTCTAAAGTACATTTTTTTTTCTTCTTAAGAATCCTTATTTGAATGTTAAAAACTCTAAAAGTCTAAGAAATCATTAACGTTGCTAATGTGCATTTTCTATCTTGCGAACAAATAGTAATTTTAAAATATACTATAAAGTTATCCCATAAATATGTATGCAGCATTTTTAAAAATAAATAATAATCTAAATAGGCCCAATAAAAATAGGCCATTAAAAATAATCTAAAATAGGCCCAAAAACGATACTCCGGCGACAATTGTAAAAACCGTACGCACCTTGGTGTGTCCATTCACCGCACTTGTGTTTCTCTATTAAAAATGCAATTTTTTATTATTATTGTGAGTTAAAAGTTAAGCAGTTATACCAGTTGATCCAACCTGAGCATGTTTACAGCAGAATATTCTGACCGGCGTAAAAGGATTAATTTGCAAATAAAATATACGTATAAAGGTATCGAGTAAAAGAAGTAAATGAATAAACATTTATGTCTTTCAATATAACCTGTTCTTAAATAGTCTGTAGTGCAATCTCAATTAAAATCTGCGACGTTCTTCTTTCGTTTCAATTTTTCCTTTTTATAAAATATTTTTATTCTAATTATAGATAGTTCTATGAGCTACGCACGTCAACTTTCGATCACATTCCGCATGCTCTAAAAATATGCTCATTTTTGTATTTTAATTAGATTAACTAATTAGATTGAATTATATTATAACGACCAGTGGCGATCTTCTCAAATCGGGTTGCTATGCATCTTCCTTTGACTGGGATAAGGAGAAAAGGGGGGAGACTTTTGGTCCCAAACGGAGTACTCATTTGCTACCTCGACAGCTGACGGCTGTTCTCGCGATTGATTTAGAAAGATCTGTCACACTTTTGAGAATCAGCTTATATAATACGTAGGGAGCCTTAAGGCTGTTCTTAACTGCTCCGCTGAACAAGCGCAAAACGTTCTGACACATTTACAAATTCATTTTTTAACAGAAAGATATAAAATTGGAAAGACTGACCCTGAAAGCGATTTGAAATTGAACTGTTTTTTCAATTTTTTGATCCATCTATTACCCATTGAGTTATAAGCAATATCGATCACGTGACAAACCCGTTTTTCGCCCGCTCTTGAGTGATTTTTCTACTTTTGCGCGGAAATTCGGTTCAAAAGGTCCACTTTGATATTATTTTCTGAAAGATGTATTGCGTTTGAAAAAAAACGGAAAAAACAGCTCGACGACATTGTTTCTGAACAACAAAACCAGCTAGTTTCATGCAATATTTAATATAAATTTATTATTGCAAAAGTAGAATGGGAAAATAAAATTCTGACTATTTACTCTTTTACTTTGTAGAAATCTGTGTATTTGTCATGCTTATTTATTATTGTTATTATTACTATAAAAGAATGAATAATTTTAATACTAAAAGCAAATTATATTTATATATAAAAAGTTTATTTTTAAAATTCTATAAAATGATTTCATTTAGAAATTTCTTTCTAACATTCATGTACAAGAAATGTGGGGAAGGGGGGGGGGATCTCAAAACCTGTCACCGCCTCATTAATAAAGGTTTTTAAAATACAAAAATTAAGGATTTAACAACCAAATATGCATAACTTTTTTTTTTAATTCAATCCCCTTGTATCCCTAATGCTGTTCCCAAATACTGACATTTAAATTTATGACATATTGGATTAAAAATACGTCTGAATTCTTCTATATTCAGACAATTCTGATGTGTTTTAATTTGTATTAATAATTTGTGAATATTCACAAAGTTAATAAATTTTAAACCTTCTATGAAGTTCAAACAAGGTAATCTGCAAGAGAAATCATCTTCAGTAAGTTTGAATAAAGAAAGGGAAAAGATTAGAAGAACCGTACAATAATAGAGCTTTTAGCTCGAGAATTGTAGGAGGAAACACTAGAAAGGTTTTTTTGACTCTGTTCTGGGAACGGCAATGCCGCAAAGTCCGGGAGAAATTGTAGTAAATTTCCTCAAAGATTTGCAATCCTTTTTTAGGGATAACTGGTGACAGCAGTATTGTTTGAGCAAGGTCACACACTAGAAAACATGCAGCACATCCCGGCGTGTGGCCTGCTTAAGTTTGGCGGAGTAAAAATACCAAGATTTCTAAAGCTTTTGTAGCTATCTCTATTCTCAAAAAGAAAGAAAAAAACACCTCATGCCGGTTGAATTTATAGCGACTTTTTTACTTTCTTGTTTCATAATAATAATAATAAAAACACTACTGCATATAAAAACATGAAAATTGGTAGTTTTATAGATAACTTTATTAATAAACAAGCTGAAGCAGACAGTTTTTAAATCAAAGCATTATTTAAAGAGCTTTTTAATGTTAAAGTCTGACAAAATAATTCAATTAAAAAAGTTTTATAAAATCAAAAAGTATGCATAGCATCTTCCTATTTTCGATCGAAAGCGAAAACGTTCAATTTTTTAGGTAATTAAAATTATATAAATATACATAATTATTAATTAACTAGCAAAACCCGCAACTTTGCTCGCGAAATAGTTGAAATATGCAAGTGATATTTGTATGTCTAATTTTTGTTGGAAGAAAATATACTTTTAGGAGTAATTCAAAAATTACTAACTAAGCCAAAATTACTAACTAATTTTATACAACCTTTTAGTCAAATGCGTAATTTATATATTTTATTAATTACAAAATAAGCTGTCGTGACAACGGTGTATGCGGTCTTGGGCACAGTAAAGGATAATGAATGGCGACCCAATTTCAGAAGATCGCCATTGGTTGTGTGTGATAATATCATTTAATCTTCCATAATAGGGCAAATCTTTGTAAAATAGAGCCTCATTAGCATGTTTTTAGATCGTACTCGATATAGAATTTTTAGGGGGAAGATCCCCACAGTTTTTAAAATTTAATAACAAATAATCTTAATCCCTTGAGGGGCGGTGGTATAAAATATATCCCACCTAATTTAAACAAGATTCTCACCAGAAAATTTTAACTAATTTTTTTAATTTTGGAGGAAAATCGTTGAAAAATTGCTTTCCCTTATTGAAAATTAAAATTTTCTGATTATTCCGGTGAGAATTCAATATTAGAGACATTTTTGCTTGTCCCTCAAGGGGTTAAATAACAATTCATCAATTTTAGCATCAAATTATATTAGAGAAAAAGAGACTTTCAATTAAAAGCAATTAAGTTTACCTTAAAAATGATTAAAAAAAATGATTTTTTCTTTTTTAATATTAAATAAAAGCTTGTATCATTGTGAATATTTTGACAACCCATCTTTACCCACACAGTAATAATATTGCGAGATATTGTTAATTTTGTTAATACACTCAGCGCAATTACTCATACAAATTTAAAAGGCTTTTCCTCTATGTTCATATTTTCTTGACTTTCATGTTGAACAAAAATATAATTTTTTAAAAAAGTAGTAGGGATTTTTAAAACTTCAATGTTTTATAAACTTTTTAAAATTTTTATTAAATAGGCAATTAATTTTTTTAAATGTACTTCTACTTGAACACTGAAACGCAGTGAGTTCACCATTTGAATTATATTTTTTGAAAATAAACAAAATTGTTGAAAAAATAAACTGCCCCTTTAAACAGCATTTGAATTAATCAAACAAGCTTTACCTGCATGTGCGCTAAAGAAGGTTTTACGGAAATATTTAACGAAACATCTTTTAAGAATGCAAACAAAAGTAAATAAATAAATAAATAAATAAATAAGACTTTTAAATTGGCTTTTAATTAGCTACACGCGTGCTGGCATAGCATGTGCATTTTTCACATTATGAATAATCGCATTTAGATTGACGAAGAAGCAAAAAAAGCACTGCAGTCTCAAACAGTTTTTCATTTTTCCCACCTACCAACAATCTTTCTGATACATATCTGTCAAGGCATCAAAATTGCAATTATTTCTCTTCACATGCAAAAAAAATTAAATCACATTTTTTATTTTCTTATAAATGTGGTACATCTTGAAATATAATCAATTGCTCCTTTCTTGACTGTCGTCTTAAGGGGACTCTTTACTCACTTGAAAACATCTGCGTCATAATGTTAAACCTATGGGCCGATTGACTTCGAATTTCGTCAGGTCGCCACTACTGTCGTTTTTTTTAAAGAAGCTCAAATAGTAAGATTTACAAACATTTCAATCGAAAACTATATTTTAGACATGAATTTTTTAAAAAGAAAGAAACCTTTAAAAAAAGTAAGCTATTACGTGCGAAAAAAAATAAATGTAAAAAATGTGTCACATTTAAAACTGCATTGTTACTGCATTATTTTTTGTTTAACTATGAATATTTCTTGAAGTGTATTTCATCCAAGTACTAAAATCTTACAAAGTCGATGTACATTTGTTAAACTTATGTAATGTTAAAATAAATAGGAGCAAGATTCGAGTTTGATGTAGATAAGTATTGCTGTAAAGGTCAATTCGTTGTTGCATTTCAAGAAATTGTGTGAACACATCAGGATTTTCTATAAGTAGTTAATGTA
The DNA here is from genome assembly GCA_963932465.1 of Maratus speciosus. Classification (NCBI taxonomy): domain Eukaryota; kingdom Metazoa; phylum Arthropoda; class Arachnida; order Araneae; family Salticidae; genus Maratus; species Maratus speciosus. The sequence goes on along the minus strand of OZ010796.1, from coordinate 76,975,558 downwards.
ATTTCAGTAAAATAGCAGATAACAACTTTTGAATTAATTTTCCAAGAATTATTCTTGGAAAATTAATTCAAAAGTTGTTATCTGCTATTTTTTAAAAGGTAATATTGAAAAGATCTAAGTAATATTTGCTCTTATGTCATGAAAATTTCAAATAGTTTGGTTTGAAATATAGACTATTTCAAATATGAAATGTTTGAAAAATTAAAGTTTGTATTCATGTATACTCTGTATCTTTAAAAAAAGGTCAAGTGCGAGTATTACTCACACACAGAGAGTTCCGTAGAATAAATATTTGAATTTGTAATTGTATTATTAAAAAGAAAAGGTTGCTAAAAGAACATTAAGACTTTGTAAAAAACTATGCAACCTAAGGTTGGGCATAAATATATATACTAGAAAAGTGTAAATGGATATACCATGAAAGTTCAAAGAGGTATGGAACCTAAATAATATCAAATAAAGCTGTTCTGTATAACTCATTTTTTAATATTATCCTAATCTGTTTATGATTATGATTCGGTACTGACAATAAAAGAAGTGCATATTTAAACTTCATTTGGCATTTCATAAAACTAAATTCAGCGTAGTAATAACCTTTCTTTCTACAATGTAGCTAAAACAAAAGTTTTGTTAAAAGTTTAAATTTGGCACTATGCTAAGTGCGCTTCGAAAGGAGATCGCAAAATTGCAAAACCGCCTCGGTCCGTGCCGCGTTTTTCCATATAGGTTTTTAATTAACTTTTTAAATCACTCGAGGCGTATTGAGTGATCCAATGAATGCAAACTAGTTGCGAATCCAATAGTGCTTATGTGATTCATTCTAATTCATTCTCAGGATTCTTAATGCTTCAAAATTTTAGAAATTAAAAATTTTTTAGATGTTAAATTTGTTTAGATGTTATCTTTTCTGAATATTTTAATACAATTGTTTCCGTGAAATTCCCATTAGAACAAAAGTTATGGCTTTTAGAATTATACCCGCTCAATAGCTGAAGTGGCGTATAGTTGAAAAAAAATCTACAGAAATCAGCTTTTTTTCCTTAAAAATTGCTATTTTCCATTTTTTTTACTTAATAATACTTATTAAGATGTTAATCATTTAAAATTCAAACGTATGTTTAACTTTCAACTTTTAAGTTGATATTCCAATCTTGTAGTTGAGAAAAATCTACAGAAATCAACTTTTTTTCATAAAAATTGTTATTTTTTATTATTTTGCTTAATTAGTATTACTTATTAAGGTAAAGGTTGTTCAAAATTCAAATATAAATTTAATCTTCATCTTACAATATGATAATGTAGTCGATCTAACGTTCAATCCTCATGTTATAGCAGACAAAACTCTAAAAACAGAATTTTTCCCGCTAGGGGGCGGTGCTGTGGTGGCTGAGGGACCGGAGGTGGGGATGCGGTGGCATTGGAGGTATCACGAGGCGGTGCGGTCCAGCCTGAGGATGTCTCCGGAGCCCCTTTTCCTACTACTTACGTCGTTGAGCAAGTCAATTGAGAACCTCCACAAGCAATTCACACTCATGCTCGGTGATGCTTACGAATACTTTTGTGTAGCCAAATACTTTTGTGTTTTTTGCACACGCCACCTCTAGTTTTGGGCCTGCGTACAGCCATTTATATTGGTCATGCTTGGAAGATTAAAAAGTTCTGCTTTATCTTTTATACGAGTAGTAGGAAAACAACAGTTCTGGCTACATTTGGGATTTCGTCTTTTTACTATTGAAAATTTTCTATTTTGTAAATATATCTAGAAAACTTTCAAATTATTTTGCGAACTTGTATATTTTTCATTCATCTGTTAATTTTTGTCTCTTATTATGAATTTTTTTAAGATGAGAAAGCGTTTTTTCGTTTAAAATGTTAGGAGATACAGTCCAATAATGAAATGGACTGTAGAAAAATAAACACGTTGATATGTGTAGATAAAAGAATATTTATTATGACCATGAAAGGAATACATTATGAATAATATCTACATTCATGTTAGTTAGAAGAATCACGGATAACAAAAATTTCTTTACATACAGAGTGTATGCCTTCCAAATTATAATTTTGGGATATTGTAGTAAATCTTATGCAATTAGGTTGGGTACATAGTCTAAATCGCTTCCTTGATTGTTAAATTCTTCAAACGTCAGGTTATTTTTTGAATATCTTCACAAAGTTTACATACAACTGGTGATACACTATACGATGTAGTAGGCATTTCAGATTCGCTTTTTCTTGAAAACGGTTTTTGGCAATCATCGCAAGTATAGGCTTTTTCATATGTATGGATCTGTATATGTTCTTTTAAATTCCATTTACTTAAAAATTGTTTGTAGCAAACAGAACACATCTGTAAGAGAAATAAATGTAAACAATTAGAATTTTCTTTATCGATATAGATAATAAACACTTGTTAAAGTATAAACAATAAAATATTTGATTTTAAATTTACTCTAATTACGTTTCACACGTGAATTATAGTATTTCATATATAAGTACTCACATATTTATTATTCTTTAACTCTACATGTGCTAAGGGCGAATCATTCAGATCATTCATTTCTGATAAAGAGGATTGCTGCTGTTTTGATTCATCTTGTTGCAACATCTGTACAATAAAAGAAATATATTTATATACTTAGGAAAGGTTTAATATATAAATAATAATTTATTTATTGTTTATTTTTATTATTAAATATTGCAATGATATACTAAAACTTACTTTATTCACTAACAAAGAAATCGATTCCCCACTTGAATTAAAATCTGGAAATTTATCAGAGTTGTGCACTTAAAGTTACTTTCTCCCTCAAGTCTAACAGTTGAAATGAGAAATGCTGCGCTGCTTTTCGAAAATTTATATTATTCTCAAACGTTATGATCACGTGGCAACTCACGCATGCGTACAAATCAGTAGTATAATAAATGTTATTAAGAAATTCTGTTATAGCAAACCATAGATTATTATATTCTGAGAAGAGATAGTGGTAATGACATTTAAGTTAGGAGTTAAACTTGCAATTTTTAAAAGCTTTTTTAAAAAAAATTAAAATTTTCAATAACTTGTACTTTTTTTTTTACTTTTGTAAATTTTATTTTGCTAATTTACACATTTCTCCTTCATCAGTTGAAGTTTTATATGTAATAGACGGAATTTCATGCAATAGTTAATTATTTTAATTGATTATTAGTATCTTCCTTCTGTGATACTTTTCGTGTATGATGTTTTTTAATATATGCATATTAGGGTGGTGCGAAAAAAGTCAAGTTGATATTTCCTAGTCGCTATAGTGCGGAAAAGTTGCGATTGGTAAATACAAGAAAGACAAAAAAAAATTCTTCAAATCGGACTTTATCTTCCGATCCCGCAAACTGCCTAAAAATTCCAAAAAATTGAAAATTTCCGATTTTTTCAAAATTTTTCTTTTTTTTTACGTTTATACATTTTTTATCGCTATAGGAAAAAATATCTGCAGTTTGTACTGTTTAATAATAATAATAATAATAATAATAATAATTGTGTTTAGAGAATATCTTCCTTTCGCGCAAGCTCAATAAAAATCGGCAAAAATTCAATTTTGAGTGATTTTCATGCATTAAGAATATAATCAACTGAGGTCAGTTTGCCGTCTCAGGTTAAGATTTAAATGTTAATTGATATTATTGAGCATATTAAGTTATTTTTAAACAACCTCGAACTTACCACGAAGAGTTCGTTTCAGGTCTGAAAAGTTTAGTAGTGCACCCAGCTGCCGTTAGCCACGTTGGAAAACAGCGCTGAAGTCGGCGTACGCGCTCCCACCTAGTCTCACCTAACTTCATAAAATTTACAGAAAAGTCAACTGGATTCAGATGAACTACATGGCATATACTATTTTGACGGAAGAAAGGACGATACCCCAGTTAAAGAAAGTATTGCATCTAAACAGGTTCGTAGAACTATTAAAGAGGAACACTTTCCTGTCATAAAAGTACGGGACTCAGTTTATTTAGGCCATGTGCCTCCAAACTCCGGGCCTGCTAAGGACATTGTAGCTTTCATAGTATCATGTCTTACTGAAAAAAGGGTTTCACTAGAATACTTAGATTTGGTAGGCTGTGATGGTACAAATACCAATACTGGATAGAAAGGTGGTGCTATCAGAAAGCTTGAAGTTTATCTCTGACGACCACTGCAGTGGGTTGTTTGTTTATTCCATTTTGTTGAATTACCTTCCCGCCATCTTTTTCAACATTTGAATGTTGAAACTACTGGCCCAAGATCATTTAATACACCATTTGGACACAATATCATTGTTGTGTAAAGCTCTCGGTGATAAATTTTCAATTGACTGATTGTGAAATTCCAGAAGTGGACAGGCAACTGTTGAGCAAGGACCAAAGATATCTTCTTGGCGTAAGTCAAGCAATTAACAGTTACAACTTTCCAAATGACTTATTAAAGTGTGACTCCGGTCCAATTTCACATGCCAGATTGCTCACTTGTGCAAATAGAGCCCTTCGACTTTACGCGAGCGTGGAAAACCCATCGGATGCCTTAAAGCCATATTGACATTTATGTTAAAATCTTACTTGCCAGTTTGTTTTGACATAAAATGCTGTAAGTACATTACAGACGGGCCTATTCATCTGTACAGAGCAATTGAAACATCTCGATACTTTCGTGACAACCTGAAGAAAGTGTAGTCTTTGAAACTGAATGAAACTCGTTCTTTGCTCACCCGGAAAACCTACTGATGGCAATGGTCTTTTATAAAAGGAGGCACATAAGAGAGCTAGGGCTGTTAAAAGCCAGGCAGAATGTTTCAAAGGGTAAAGGCATCTGAATCTTTATCAGTCCTACAATCCAAAATTAATTGATTGTAATGTAGCAAAATTAACATTTCCACCGCTTTTCCGGAGATTAACCCATGAAGAAATACATTTCTTCGTTCAATCAGGTCATAGCTCAGTCTAGGATGATAAAAAGTTTTTCAACCACACGTAAGATATCCATCGGTGCATTAAATCGGTAACGGAAGCATCATTTAAGATATGTGGGCCCCAATCAAGAGAGCATCAGGGCCACACTGAAATCAATGTCCATAATACCAGACATTACCACCAAATCGCAGTACAAAGTTGAGTCTAAAAGTCAGACTTAAACAGATGACAAATTGTATATCTCATACTGTCACGACACTAGTTTTTTAATACAGTGTTTTGATTCTATTATAACAAATTATGTAGTTAAGTATTGTAAATAGCAAACACCCTCATTGGTTGCATGGAGAATAGGGTGTGGTTTGAACTCGAAGTGCAGCTACCTTCCCGTGGGGAGTTCTGGTTTGTTTAAACTTTATCAAATATCTAAACAAGCAAAGAGTTGTACATTGTACAATTTATATGCAAATGTTAATATTGGAACGCAAACTGATCTCATGTGATTATTTTCTTTATTCATCAAAATCACTGAAAATTGAATTTTTGCCGATTTTTATTGAGCTTGCGTGATTGGAAGCTATTCTTTAAACGCAACTGTTTATTTTTATTATTATTAAACATTACAATCTGCAAATATTTTTCACTATAGCGATAAAAAATATATATAGATAAAAAAAGAAAAAAATTCTGGAAAAATCGGAAATTTTCAATTTTTTTAAATTTTTAGGCGGTTTGCGGGATCGGAAGATAAAGTCCGATTTAAATAATTTTTTTTTGTTTTTCTTGTATTTACCAATCGCAACTTTTCCGCACTATAGCAACTCGGAAATATCAACTTGACTTTTTTCGCACCACCCTAATGCATATATGTATATATTTTACATTTTCTTTATTTATTCATATGGTAGTAATATTTCTGAGGAATACATAGCTAATAATTATTAGAAAAGTGTGAAGCATAAATCGTTCTGTGATGATGATAAGTGTTGTAGTAAAAACTCATATAGTTTGATTTTGAAATAGGTTATTTGAAATATGATATGTTAAAATTAAAGATTGCGTTCATGTATGCTATGCATCATTAGAACTATAAACGTTGTATTAATATTTTAAGCAACTTGATGGATGAAAATTCAGAAATCTTCGATGTGTAAAATGAAACATACGATAATTTGATTAATAATATGGATACAATAACTCAGACTAGTCATGTATACTATGTATCATTAAACTATAAAGACAGTATTTATATTTTACGCAACTTGATGGATGATAATTCGGAAATCTCCGAAATGGAAGGTGAAACATAAAGACAATTTGATTAATAATATGAGCAGAATAACATAGACTAGTCCGAATTTCACTGAATCATAAAGTATAGAATTTGATTAAATAATGTTTTGTGTATAAAAATTAAGTTCGAATGTAATGAAATTATGGAAATTGGTTTGTAAACTCTTATTTTTAACTCTACAATCAATGTTTTTTGTATAAAAATTAAGTTCGAATGGGTAAAATTATGGAAATTTGTTTGTAAACTCTTATTTTTATATGTACAATCACGAAAAAAAAATTTTTTTAATGTGAAATTGCCAGTTAATGATAAGATTTTTTTTGTTGTTGTTTAATTATGAATATTTCTTGAGGTGTGTATGTCATCAAAGTGTTAAAATCTTACAAATTCGATGTAAATTTGTTAAAATTATGTAATGTTAAAATATATAGCAGCAAGAATAGAGTTTGGTGTAGATAAGTATTGCTGTAAAGGTCAATTCGTTGTTGAATTTCAAGAAATTGTGTGAAAACAGGGTTTATATCAATAAGGAGTTGATGTAATTTCAGTTACAGTTCTTGGAAAATTAATTCAAAAGTAGTTATCTGCTATCTTTTAAAAGGTAATAGTGAAAAGATCTAAGTAATATTTGCTCTTACGTGGGAAAATTTCAAATAGTTTGGTTTGAAACCTAGACTATTTGAAATATGAAATGTTTGAAAATTAAAGTTTGTATTCATGTTATACCCTGTATCATTAAAAAACTGTAAAGATAGTATTCATATTTGAAACAACTTAATGTGTGATCGTTCTGTGATTTAATGATTTTCTTATAAATGAAAAAAAACAGTTGTTAAAATTATGTAATGGTAAAATATATAGGAGCAAGAATCGAGTTTGATGTAGATAAGTATTGAAATAATTCAGAAATCTTCGATGCCCTTGTAGCGCAATTGGATAGCGCATATGGCTGTTAACCATGAGGTTGGTGGTTCGAATCCGTCCAAGGGCGAATTATTATTATTTTTTACTTAATAAGTTTGGAGGTTTCAAGAATTAATTAGGGTAATGGTTGTTCAAAAACTACAATAAATGTTTAAATTTCCTTTTTTAAGTTGAAATCCTCGTATCTTTCCTCTTTTAAGTTGATATTCTGATCTTTTTCCTTAAAAATTGATATTTTCCATTGTTTTGTTTAATAATACTCATTAAGGTGTTGTTCATTAAAAATTCAAATGTATGTTTAACTTTCCTCATTTAAGTTAATATTCCAATCTTGTAGTTGAGAAAAATCTACAGAAATTCGTTTTTTCCCGTAAAAATTGATATTTTCCATTGTTTTGCCTAATTATTAATACTCATTAAGGTAAAGATTGTCTAAAATCAAATATATATGATTTACTTTTATCTTTAAAGTTGATATTCTGATCTTATAGTAGAAAAAATCTTAAGAAATCTTCTTTTTCCATTAAAAATTGTTAATTTGCTTAATTAATAATGCTCATTAAGATATTAATCATCCAAAATTCAAATATATGTTTAGCTTTTCTCATTTAAGTTGATATTCTGATCTTGTAGTGAGGAAAAAAATCTACAAAAATAGCTTTTTCCATTAAAAATTGATATTTTTCATTGTTTTGCTTAATTAATAATACTCATTAAGGTATAGATTGTTCAAAATTCAAATTGCACAAGCACATAAAGCTCATCGTTTAAGATCATTTAAAAAAATAATTTTGAAAAATATAGATTTATATAGTTCTAAAAATGGTCGTTTAGAGAGGTAATGTCCGTTGTGGGGAGGGAATGTCTGTTAAAGAGAGGTATTGACTGTGTTGAGAGGTGATTGCTGATAATTGAATAGAAGGTCGTTTACCCCTCATGTTAGAGCAGAACTTTATTTTTCCCGCTAGGGAGGCGGTGGCGGGGGGGGGGGGGTAACAGAGGGGGTGTCGGAGGAGGTGCCGCAGGGGGTGCGGAACCCCAGCACTCCCTGCGGCTGACCCAGAACTGTTGTTTTCGCACTACTTATACGGTTTAAGAAGGGAAGATTGGAGCCTAGATCATCTACATTTTATTCTTTGACTTTTCTGCATGCCAATTCGATGCGTAAGTATAATTTCTAATAAAGAAAGAAAAATACATAGTTCCTCCAGTTAAATCCATTTTACACTGGTTCACAGAAGCCCCTATTACACGAAAATATTCATATGGAATGCTAATAATGCAAAAAAAACAGCGTTAAAACCAATAGAGAAATACTCTTTTGATATCAGAAATGTGATGCCAGCAGGGACCTTTGTTTTAAAAAGTGGAGCAGGGCCGAAACTAGCCTTTTTTGCACCCGGGCCAAACATGGATTTTGGCGACTCTCCTCCCCCCTTTTTCCGAAAAGTATATTTACAAAGAGAATTTTAATAATTTTCTAATACTCGACTTATTTTAAAATTTAAAATATGTAATACTGAACTATGTAATCTACAATGGCAGATCGAATGGGGAGGCCACGGGGGTCATGACTCCCTTCTGAACACCAACAAAAACATTCTAAAGATCATTTTCAATTTTTTTTGAAAAAGAAAATTATGGACATTTTTTCTCCATTCTGACCAGAAAATCAGAGTTCTAACTTTTTACGGCTGCTCTTTCATCTTGATCTAACACTTCATTTATAATGGCTATTTCCTAATAATGGAAGCCATCAATCTATCAGAAGAAAATGATCCATTCCAAAGGTATAATCCTTCATTTGGTGCCCTTTCGTTCTGGCGCTCGGGGCACTTGCCCCCTCTGTCCCCCCCTTAGTTTCTGCCCTGAGGTGGAGGCTAGATATAGTGAGAAACCTCCATCTGCGATTATCACTTATAGGTCTCTATTCACTCCTTCAAATCATTCGCACACAAAAAGCTCAATAATTCTTGTTTATTATCGAGATATGCGAGATAATTTCGTTAAAAACATCTCTTAATTTGGTGCCCCCCCCCCCCCACAACCTCTTTAGCTAATGCTATTGCACGAGAATAAGGCCCCGACTAAGAAAGGAGGGGGGGGGGGATCGTCATTTAATCTGGATAAGGCGTTCGTCAATGACCGATACTAATAAAAACGAAGGGAAGGCAGACAACTTAGAAGAACGATTATAATAGGAATTTTTTAGATAAAAATTTAGGGAAAAAATCAATGGAAAATTAAAATATTTTGAAGCAACTTTTGCATTTAAGGACCTTACGAATCTTGTTTACCCAATTACGGATGATGGAAAGATATTATCACGACCAGTGGCGATCGTCTGTAATAGGGTTGCTATTCATTTCCCTTTGAGACTTTTCGGTCCCCAAGGTCGCATCCACCGCTGCTGTCGCGATACCCGATTTCGAGATTGACAGTGCATAGTTTTCGATCCTAAAAAAATGAACTATCTTGACCTGTTTCAACATTAAATAGCGTTTAAAATAATTCTTCGATTTTAAAACTGTCTGTTTCAATATGCTTCATATAAAAAATTTCTCTGAATCTATTCTTTCTCATATTTTTATATGCAATAGTTTTTACTTTTTTCTATCTTCAATAGAAGAAAGTATTATAATCGAAATTTTTTTCGACGGATTTACATGTTTTAGGGATCAGAAATGCCAAAAACATGTTTTTCGAAAATGTCTGTCTGTCCATATGTCCATCTGTCTGTCGCCAATGTACCATCAAAAAGATTATGAAGTTATACATAGTATTGAACCAAATTTTTTGTATGTTTTTGGCCATGGCAAGAAGGTCCTCCCTGAATGTGGAAAAATTCCACCGGAAGGGGCGCTGTAATAGCGATTTTTGTGTAATCTTCTTAATTTTTATAGTTCTATTGTACACCAGTATCTCGTGAATCGACGGGAACTTCCCATCCTGCACTGTAAAAAAAAATCTGTAGTTCTACAGATGTATATTTACATGCTTACTAAACTTTCACCTGTAACTCTACGAAAAAAGCTGCAAATCTACAAAACTAGTTTTTGTAAAGCTACAAAAATCTGTAACTTTACAAATGAATCTGCTAAAATTTCAGTAATCTTACTAAACTTTTATTTGTAACCCTGGCTGCAGTTACATGAAATGTTCTCGGAATCCCAGTTTCCAAAAAAATTCTTAGTAACCTTACAGATTTTTTGATTTTCGGCGCAAAAGTGTGTCTGTTACATGAAATTTTGTTGTTGCCGTTACATGAAAAGTTCTAGGAATCCAAGTTTCCTAGAAAAACTTTAGTAACGTCACAGATTTTTTTTTACAGTGTGATAAGCCGACCATTCGTGATTTTAGTAAATATCAAGATTCCTTGATATTTATTAAAATATCAAGGATATTATTTTATATAGGATATAGGTTTATATTCATATTAACGCGTTTTTACTCCGATTAATTGACTGCAGCAGAAATTTAAGATGAAAGTCAAAGTTGATATAATATTGAACTAATAAAAATGAAATATTGACATCTATTACAACATTTTGAAATATTAAAATATATCATTTTTAAAGGTGACGAATAAGGGGGAAACGTAAAAAAATTTTATTATTTCAAAATCACCAAAAAATAAAGAACAAAATTTAAAATAATGTCAAAATCTCGGAGGACAGACAAGGAGAATTTCCGGTGCCTATGATGTATTTATTTAAAAATATCAATATGTGAAATAAATAAAGTATATGTGTCGTAGGCTAATTGAGAAATCAGGCTCTTTGCAAACAGCCTAGGCTCTTTCCAAAGAGCCGGGCTAATTGGAGAATCATCGCGCTTTTTCCAATTAGCCTGATATTTTTCAGGCTTATTGCAAAAAGCCTAGAAAGCGTTGGGCTAATTGAAAAATGACCACTTATTATCCAACCAGAGGGATTTTTTTAGGCCTATTAACCCATAACCCGACCCGAACCCAAAAAATAAATTACAACAGACAGTACCCCAATCGGAGCAAGACAAAATAATTTCAGTCTACATGCAACCCGACCCGAACCTGAAAATTCCAGTTGAAAAAAACCCGAAATCTGACCCGAACCAAATCTGATAACCGACAAAAATATTCTAAACCACCATAACCCGATCCGAGTAAGACAAAATAACTTCCGTGAACACGCAACCAGACACGAACCTAAAAATTTCATTACATAAAATCGTAGTAACCAAAGAACCATAACCCGATCCAAGCAAGACAAAATAATTTCCGTGGACACGCAACCCAATCCGAACCTGAAATATCTGTTTGAAAATTCCGAAATCTGACCCGAACCAAATATGATAACCAACAAAAATATTCTAAAGAACCATAACCCGATCCGAGCAAGACAAAATAATTTCCTTGGACACGCAACCCGAACCGAACCTAAAAATTTCCTTTAAAAAAAAACCTGAAATCTGACTTGAACCAGATCGGAATCCAACAAAAATATTCCAAAGATCCATAACCGGATCTGAGCAAGACAAAATAATTTCCGTCGGCGTGCAACCCGATCCGAACCTGAAAGTTCTACTTTAAGTTAACCCGAACAGTACCCGAAATAAAAATACATCAGGCCATCCCCCGATACGAGCAAGGCAAATTAATTTCCGTTTACACGCAATATAACCAGAATCTGAAAATTCCATTTGAAGTTAACCTGAAACCCGACCAGAACCCGATCTGAAAATTACAAAATTATTTTAAAGAACTGTAACCCGATCCGAGCACAATAAAGTTATTTCCGTAGACACGCAACCGGATCTGAACTTAAAGGTTCAATTTGAAGTCAACCCGAAAACCAACCACAAACAGGTTTCGGATTGAGTTCAATTAGAACTTTCAGGTTCGGATCGGGTTGCCGGTCAACGGAAATTATTTTGTCATACTCGCATCGGGTTATAGTTTTTTGGAATATTTTTGTCGTGTTAAGATTTGTTTCGGGTCGGATTTCAGGTTGACTTCAAATGGAATTTTTAGGTTCTAGTTGCGTTGCGGGTCCATGGAAATAATTTATCTTGTTCGGATCCGATATGAATCCTTGCAATATTTTTGTCGGGTTCAGATTTGGTTCATGTCAGATATCAGGTTTTTTTCAAATGAAATTTTTAGGTTCGGTTCGGGTTGCGTGTCCAAGGAAATTATTTTATCTTGCTCGGATCGGGTTATGATTCTTTAGAATATTTTTGTCGGTTATCATATTTGGTTCGGGTCATATTTCGGATTTTTTCAAACAAAATTTTTAGGTTCACATCGGGTTGCATGTCCACGGGAATTATTTTGCCTTGCTCGGATCGGGTTATGTTTCTTTGGAATATTTTTGTCGGGTTCAGATTTGGTTCATGTCAGATTTTGGGTTTTTTTAATTGAATTTTATGGTTCGGGTCTGGTTGCTTGTTCAAGGAAATTATTTTGTCTTGCTCGGATTGGGTTATGATGCTTCGGAATATTTTTGTCGGGTTCGGATTTGGTTCATGTCAGATTTCGGGTTTTTTCTGATGGAATTTTTAGGTTCAGTTCGGGTTGCGTGTCCAAGGGAATTATTTTGTCTTACTCAGATCAGATTATGGTGCTTTAGAATATCTTTGTGGGTTGTCAGATTTTGTTCAGGTTTTTTCAAATGGAACTTTCTGGTTCGGGTTGGGTTGCATGCAGACTGAAATTATTTTGTCTTGCTCGGATCGGGGTACGTTGTTAGTTATAATTTATTTTTCGTCGGGGTTTTTGGTCGGGGGTTTCGTCGTTCGGTCGGGGTAAGTTATAATTTATTTTTCGGGTTCTGGTCATGTTATGGGTTAATGAGCCCCTAAAAAATCACCCTGATCGGATAATAAGTGGTCATTTTTCAATTAGCCTAACGCTTTCTAGGCTCTTTGCAATAAGTCTGAAAAAGATCATACTAATTGGGAAAAGGGAGATGATTCTCCAATTAACCCGGCTCTTTGCAAAGAGCCTGATTTCTCAATTTGCCTACGACATGTGCATTCATTAGATTAGGGTGTATTTTGATTAATTAAAAAATTATTATTATTATTATTAGTGCTAAAAATTGTGTTATTTCAATAGTAGTAAGCTCACTTAATTAAAAGTAATCATGTGAAAGATTATGAAAATCAAAAAGTTAAGTTAAATATTTTGCTTAAAATGATATCTAATTAATAATTGTGCTCTTCCATCTATTCTACAGCATTAGAAGCACATTTCATTTCAGTAATGTTTTGTACAATTAATTCATCAACAAAAGCACGTTTTAAAAGTGCTTCCTTCATTGTCGCTCATCGCAAAAAAATAATGAAAGAAGTAAATGCAATCCGGCCCCAAGTTATGCCAAAAAGGTTTGCAGCATAAAATTTTCGTCCGCCAAATACGTCACAATAAATTCCCTGCACAACTCTTGAAAGTTTTCCCCTTCTCCTAAATTTCCCTAACGATATTTCGAGCAGAAACATTGAAAGTTGTAACTGGTTTCGTTCTACCTACCAGTGACGTCACGCTGCGGCAGGGTTAACAGACGCAGTAGCGAGGACACCAGATATAAGTGAGTATCGCTTTGGCGATCGTGCGCGTGCAATTCTGAAGCTAAGCCCCTTTTTTTTTCACTTAGAACAAAACTGAAGATCAACTAACTGAAAACAGATGCTATTTGCTTTATACTACACTTAAAAAAATGCATAATATAATTTTCAATATCAAGAAATCGAAAATTTATAAACAAAATTTTAAATACAAAATAGTTTTTTTTAATTGAAGAATTTTAACATAAATGTAAATTTATCTTATTTTTTATTCCCTAACGTGTTGTACAGTTTAGACACAAACTAAAATCAGAAACGATTGTTTTCAAATGAAGCTGTACATACTAGTTATCTAAATTAAACAGTTTATCTCTCAATGGCAGTTCTGAATTAATTATCTCGCATAATTATTAGTTCTAAATTTAAAAATAAAAGCTTCAAACTTAAAGCTCGCAAAAGATATTTGTTGTTTTTGGTTAAGAAAGCCACTGCCAGAGACAAAAGTTCTTTATGATTTACGTAAATAGTAAATAACAGTTTAAAACTTCATTTACATTTCTTTTGTCTGAAAATATCAAAATTATCTTGCACAGTGATATTTAAAAAATATTAAATGAATCTAAATAGGGTCGATGTGCCAATAATGGATACCCCTTGGATGTTTTTGGTTCATAAAAAATAACTAATAAATATTTAGCTTTATTTTTTTTTTTTAATTCCCCTTTGCATGTTTTATAAAACTGGGTTATTCTTGACACTTTTAATCAAACCACTCAGGAAGCAGAAAATAATGTTTCAAAGTTTCGCTGTCTTTCTGTGAAAATCTTAATGAAGAGGCTAAGAGCTGGCTTCGTTTAATTGATTTATATATTATTTCTTTTCTTGCAAAATTTGAATGTTTTTGTTTGAGTAGCAATAGAAAACTTAGAATTTTATAAACTAACGGCCATTTACAAAATTTCATTTATTTTTAAGGTTTTAAGAGGGGGTGTGCACTGCTGGGATGGTTAATTAGTCGTTTTCCAGTGATGGACACCCCATGTAGACATTGCTAAAAATGCAATTTCAGTAATGTTTACATAGTGCATAAAATATTTTGACTTAACTTCAAACCTAAATAATCAAATTTAATTTTTAAATTATACTTACCAAAGTGTAATAACACCAAAATTTTTATAAATAGCTGATTTTAAGTTATTTTATGTGATTAATAAAATTTCAATATTTTATTCTTTTTTTTTATGCATATGTACCTTGCATATTTTATAATCTGGCAATCAAACCAGCAGAAAATATTGTTTAAGAATTAAGAGCACAGTCAAAGAGGGGCTCATGGGGCTTAATCCCTCTCTGTTTAAATAAAAACAATTAAGTTACAGAAGCTATTAAAAATCTATTTTCTGCCTTAAATGTTTCCTTATTTACGTCTGCCCCCCCCCAAAAAAAAAAAGTAATATTAATGAAAGTTATAGGTAATATTCATGAAATTAGTAAATCTGCAGATCAGTCGCCTCAAATCTCAGTTCTACAGTTTTATTTTGAAATTATTTTATTTAGCATTTAAAATATTCAACTCACAATATCATTTCTTTCATATTTGTAATATTAATTATCCCCATAGCAGAAACTGTGCAGCATGGCAGCAGAGCTGCAGATTTTTTTAGACCTTGCAGATAAATTTACCACCTAAAAATAAATACTGGACTTAAAAAATTTACTTTGTTTTAAGAATTATTGTGTTTCTTATTACATTTTCTTTGTAAAATGCAATTTTTGCTTATTTTATGGGTTACTATAAGTATTTAAATAGTAGCTTGATTCAGCATTGTTGGGTCACAGATGAATTTTGGCTTGCTGCAGATTGCAAATTCTGCTACTGGGTTAATTATTATAAATGATATATTAAGTAGTCTCTGAAAGATTGTTAAAAATATTGAGACAAAACTAAACATTAATATTCCAAACAATTTTTTTAATTGCCCGATATTTAATATTTTAAACTATCCATCTAAAATAATTAAAACATTGATCTTTTGATTATTGCCATAATTGATGCAAACAGAAAATGATTATTAGAAATATTTTATTAATTACTGGTATCCTAATTGTTAAATTTATCTGAAAATAACTAATTTGTTTCATTAGTAAGTATTCATTAAATTCTGGTTCTAAGTACAGTCATAAAAACAATATATTTATTACTTTTTATGGGGTGTCCATTACTGGGTTTTTTGGTGTTTTAATATATTTCTGTTGTTTAAAATTAAATTGCAATTCATATTGGGAAATGAGACTATAAGAATGGAAATATTGTTGATAGTTTAATATAATATTGAAAAAACTAGAATATAATAATTATAACTATTATTAAAAAAATAATTTTAAAAGAAATTCCTTAAGGGTGTCCATTATGGCACATCTACCCTATCAAGTATTTGAAAATATCGAACGTATTAAAAATCTTGATATTTTAAATATAAATATCTCACTAGTCAAGTTTATTTCATTTAATATCATAATATTCATGTTATTCTGCAGATTCCAATTGATTTTAAAGTTTAAGGGACCAAAAATAAAACCTTTTTTGCCTAAGTTGAAAAGGGAAAATTTTTATGGCTAAAAAGATAAAATATTTTGGGAAATTTAGTATATCTTTAAATTATAAAATTTCCGAAATGTGTAATATTGTGCATTTTCAGATTTTATATGTAACATACATAAAACTTTTAATATAAAACAGTATTAACAAAATAATATTATTAGCTTAAAAACTGATTTGAAGATGTGTAACTAAACAATTAATAATTATGTGTTCATCTTTTATCACTGTTTCCTGTTTTATGAAAGAAAAAAAAAAAAAAAGGCATAATTAAAAAAATTTCTTTAAAAATCACTAAACTGAAATGCATGTATATTAATTGTATTTTGTACCCATAATGCATGCACATGCAAATTTTGTGATTTTTTTTTTTTTTCATATTTGCATATGTTTTAACATAAGCAACGGTCTGTCCACATTTTTCACAGGGTCCTGTTTTTGTAGAATTGTGAAACTGAAATTAGCGTTGTATTAAGGTTTCTATTATTTATTTATTTTTAACAAGAATTTTTATGTACAAAAAAGCTAGATAATAAGTTCTTTGTCGGCTTCAGCTGTTTATTGACAGATCTGATTTTGTTTTTAAAGATTACATTTGTGAGAGGTTTTTTTAATGGAGCAAAAACATTTTGTCAAAAGTCAATTTTTTAGGTAAAAAAAAAATATATTGGGAAGGATTTTGTTTAAGGTGAAAAAACTTGTAAAAGGTTCTGTTTTAAGACGAAAAATTGTGAAATTGTGAACAGCATTTTACATTTGTGAAAATGAAAAATCTAGTCATAATATTGTAAATTTGAAATAATCGTTATATTCAGGTTCTTGTTAATACATTTTTAAGAAGATATATCTGTATGTAAAATACACATATTTTCTTTACATAGGTAAAAGTGACGGGTCAGATTTTATTTTAAATGATTAAATTTGTCAAAGATTCAGCTTAGAGATGGAAAAGTTTTGTGAAAGGCCTATTTTTAAGATAAAGAATTTTGTGAAGGGTCCTGTTTTGAAATGAAACATTTTGTGAAGGGCCCTTTTAAACGACCCACTTTCTTGCTAAATAGATCTCTGATGGTATAAATAAAGGAAATAATGAGAATAAAAATAGTGGTAAATAATATTTTTACTTTCGCAGCATATCTGTTTTCAGAGTTTCCCCCAGGTTTAAAAAAGGGCAGGGTACTGTTTGTAGGAAAAGGGCAGTTTTAGATTTGAAGGGCATGTTGTGGATTCTTAAGGGCATTTGTTGAAATTTTTAAAGGCGTTCTTTTGATTTTTAAAACTACTTTTTAATATTTAATAGACAGAAAACTATTTTAAAGACAGCAATGAGTCAATTTTTGCTATGCAAGTAAATTTTTTAATAAACAAAAGGAGTAAAGGCATTTTTTTTCAGGTGGGGGCAACAAGGGAGCTAATTTTTTTTATGAGGGGCAAGAAGGGTGCTATTTTGTAAATCTAAGGGCAGTCAGGGTGCAGCATCCTCCTGAAACTGTCTAGGGGAAACTGCTGTTTTACATGTTATGTAATGTCTAAATATGTTATTTTATTTATTTGTTTTGTTGATAATACAGTACAGCACCGATTATCTGCGAAATTGGGTGGCAAGGCCACCGCGGATAACGAAAATCGTAGATAACTCGAAAAAGACTGAAAATGGGGTGCAAACACGAAAAAGAAAAAAAGAAAATCAACATAAAAACTATGTTATAGTGTACAAAAAACATAATAAAACATTTAAAATACATAAATAAGCACTGTAAAGCAGAAACCTATGCTTTTCATTTAAATCACTAAAACAAAAAACAGTAAATAAGAAACAATGCCATACACACTGTACAAAAAGAGTTGAGTTACACATTTTTAAAAAAATCAGTCACTTGTTTTTGCTTCTTTCTTTGGAAACACCTTTTCTTTATTCTAAATTGTTAACTATTGTTTTTTTTTTTTTAGTATGGAATAATTTTTATCTCGAAAATGAGGATATTCTTGATATGCGCTCCTGGATTTTATTATAATAGCCTTATTTAATTGTTAAATATTTTAATTGCTGTGTTTACGTTTGGTTAATAAAATCTAGAAAAGACATCAAGATTTTATATCTGATATTTAAAACATGGCAACCGAATCTAGAAATATTATTCTATTACTTTTGAATATATTAATTTTTCTGTTTATATTTATTAGTAGGGCTTATTGTATTTTCCTTGATTTAAAAAAAAAAAAAAAAAGTTTCGCGGATAAACCACACCGTGGATAATCGGGGCTTTACTGTATTTATTTTTGCATGTTGTGCATTTTTATTGCAATATTTTAGTTTAGTATAGTATTATGTGTATAGAACAGGCATGCATAGACTGCATTTCGAAACATATCACAGATTGAGCTGATGTGCATCTTATTATTATTTTTTTTTAATATAATAATTCACTCTTTGAAAAAATTAAGATGCACTTAAAAGGTTTTATTTGATCCATCCCTGTAGAAAGGTTGCAAAAAATCCAAGTTTTTTATTTAAAAAACCCAGCCCGGTAGGGCTTTTTGGGTTTTATTGAATTTTTAAGAAGTGAGGGCATGAGGAGTCCCTTATTTTTTAAAGTATATGTATTAAATTAAGAAATCTTATTATATTTTTATTGATTAACTTAATATACAAGTAATTTGAATTGAAATAGCATAAATAAATCAGTGTAAAAGTCTGGAAAAAAGCTTTTATTTCTGACATCATATAATATTATGTAATAACCACATATCACATATTTAAAAGTTACTTTAATAGATTACTTTTTATCTGTATTCCTCACTAACAACATATTTTTGAAACAAATCTTTATTATTTATTAATCAAATAATGCTTCATAATATTTTCAAAATATCTATGGTTCACTGTATAGAACAGTTTATTCTTTGAACATAATACATAGCTGTTACTAAAAATATTTAAATTACAAATGATTTCAATTCCTTACATAACTGATTGTAATTATTTAATTTCGATATTTTAAAATAAAATGAAGTTATACTATTTAGTTAATGTCCAACACTGTTTATTTTTATCAACAAACAATCTATATGTAATAGGAAATGATATTTAAAAAACCCAGTTTTAAACAAACAAACAAAAACTGGTTTAAGGTATATATAAATATTATGCATACAATAAATCCAACTGGAGTGAAAAATTAGCCAGAGCCAGGAATCGAACCTGGGACCACAGTATCCACACGTGTGTCTGTATAATATTTATATATACCTTTAACTGTTGAATGCAGGCATTATTTATGTGTGTATGTGTGTTTTAATGTATATTGTAGTATGTGTGTTTTATTATAAAAAATGGTTTATTTGGGGGGGGGGGAGTTGTAAAAAGCCCTCCCCCCCCCCCTTTTTTTTTGCCAGCCCTGGCCAAAAGTGAATAAGTGAAATTTGTATCCAGTTGGGAACTTATGTTATGAAGTTTTATATTGTTAAATCTTGATAAAAAACCTTGTCATTTTTTATCTAATGTGGAAATATTATGATTAGCTAGCTGTATATTAATTTTGGCTTCTTTTTTTCATAATATTAAGTCTTTTTTTTTAAAGACTTAAAAGCACATTACTTCATTTTGACATTGTCACATATGTATTTGGCAGTACAACCACACAATAAGTTTTAATAGTGTAACTCTTTAAACACAAAGGTTAAAAAAGTAATATAAAAGTTACTGAATATTAAGTAATAATATCATGGATTGTAAAAAAACCCAATAAAACCCGCTTCAACATGGGTTTTATTGGGGTTTTTTGAGTGGGTTTTACCAAAAAAACCCACCCAGGTTTTTTGGGTAGGTGGGTCTTTTGCAACCCTCGCAAGATGGATGATGGGCGTTGCAGATTTTTTTTTTTTTTTTCTCTGTTGCAGATTCTTTTTATATTGAACCTTTATATGGCTTTATATTACATTTAGCTTTTTATTACTTAAAAATAGAAAAGATTATTGTAATAAAAATGAATAAAATGCATAAAGATGTTACAGGTAAGTGATTGTTTGCCTAATTAACACTTCAATTGTGAAACATTTTACCTTCAGATTATTTTCTGCCCCTGCAATATCTGTTGCAGACACTGAGAATTTTTTGCTCCTGGGGTTTTCATAATTTTTGTTATGGAAAGATAAAATCTGGCCAGTTGTATAATTAATTTAATATGATGCAAAACTGCCAAAACATTTCTTGTTTTGTTTAGTCAAAACTTAAAAGTTTTTTTTACATGTAGTCCTGTTTGTGTTACAGTGGTATATATATTTCTTAAAGTTCAATACTAATTGCACATTTAAAATTAGTTAAATTTGCATTGCATATTTATTATTTTTTCCAGTGTAAGGGCCTTGGCAAGAGAATGAAATTTGGCAATGTAAAGTAGATGTGCCAGTAGTAGACACCCTTCAATGTTTTTGGTTCTAAAAATGCAATTTCAGTAATGTTTATATTCCATAAAATATTTTGAATTAACTGAAAACCTAAATAATCAAATTTCATTTTTAGTTTATACTTACCAAAATGCAATAACATCAAAACTTTTATAAATTGCTGCTTTTATGTAGGGATGCACCGAATATTCGGTATCTATTCGGTATTCGGCCAAACTTTTAAAACATATTTTTAAAACCTTATATAACTTCTACGTTTAACAGTCAACTTATACAGATATTCAGAATAATTAGAAACAGAACCATGTTTTAATAAAAGAGAATGTTTTTACATTATTTATTTGCTATTTGTAAGTATTATTTAAGAAAATTAACCAATCATGAGGATTTTCATAGGAATTAATTATGTACAAATGCAAGTTTCTGAACATTGTAAATAACCTGTTTCTTGCTAAGATTTTAAGAACAACGTTTACAATCTCTGGAAATGGTCGCCCACTCCAGACACCGATCTAGGATTCATTTAAAATCTTCCTTGCTTAATCAAAAGGAGTAGAACAGTTATTCTTGCTGAGTTGCCACCCTATAAAATTTGAATAGATTGTATTATTTATTTACTTTTACTTTAGTCTCTTCCTAACAAACAAATAATATATGATCCTGTACAATTTTTTCACAATTTCTCTTTGATTTTAAAATATCTGTTTTAGAATTTAAGAAAAATTTATTCATTTGTTTTAATTCCAGAAGAACCTATGAAATTTAAAATTTTATTAATTAAAAAAGTTTTATAACTATCCTCTTCTTAAATAACTCAAAGTAGATTTTTTTCAGCATTAAGTGTACTTGAAAAAAGATCTTGTTTATCAAAATGAAAGTTTCTGTTTTAAATATTATGTAAAGTTGTTTTTTAATTTAACATTTTTAATGCCTTTAAATTTTGAAATGTAAAAATATTTGACAAGCTGAATATTCGGTATTCGGCCGAATAGTTACTATTCGGTATGGGACCATTCAAATATTACGTAAGCACCTAGAGGGGGGGGGGGGTAGCAATTTGCTTATTTTTGCTGACAAAGGGGAGGGGGGAAGGTTGAATGATGCTTACGTAAGACATCTTCTAAATCTCTTAACTTGTGAAAAAAAAAAACTATTAAAAATTTCAAATTGAAAAAAAGAAATAGCAAAAGAATATTAAACTGAAGTTCTGAAGTCCGCTATTTTGACCGTACTAGGAAAACATAAACAATCTCTTTTTTCTAGAGGTGACTGTTCATGTTTGATGCATGAGGACTTATTATTTCTGAGAACTTGCTACTATTTCCAGGGATGCCGCGGACGCGCTATAGCGCGTAAATGACGCGAAAAATCGGGGACGGGACGCAAAAAAATAGCTCTTATGCGTCCCGTGGGACGCGTAATTCCATTAAAAAATCGCGGAAAACAGCCGATGTTCGCCAACAAATCGCGAAAAAAGTGCAAATCTCATCAAAATATCGCGGAAAAAACGCGGTTTTCGTAAAAGGGCCGCGAAAAAATAGCGTATTTCGTCAAATAATCGCGAAAAAATAGCGAATTTCTTCAAAAAATCGCGGAAAAAAGCTGATTTTCGTCAAAGGGTTACAAAAATAGTGCAAATTTCATCAAAATATCGCGGAAAAAACGCGGTTTTCATAAAAAGGCCACGAAAAAATAGCGTATTTCGTCCAAAAATAGCGAATTTCTTCAAAAAATCGCGGGAAAAAGCCAAATTTTGTCAAAGGATCGCGAAAAAATAGTGTTTTTGTCTAAGGATCCCCCAAAAATAGTAAATGTCATCAAAAAATAACGTAAAAAAGCCGATTTTCGTCAAAGGATCGCGAAAAAGCACAAATTTCATCAAAATATCACGGAAAAAACGCTATTTTTGTAAAAGGGCTGAGACAAAATAGTGTATTTCGTCAAAAGATCGCGAAAAAATGGCGAATTTCGTCAAAGAATCGCGGAATAAAGCCGAATTTTGTCAAAGTATTGCGGGAATAAACACGATTCTCGTGACAGGCTCGCGAAAAAATAGCGAATTTCAACAAAAGGATCGCGGAAAAACGCGAATTTCATCAAAGTAACGCGGAAAAAACGTGAATTTAGTCAAAGCACCAAAAAAGATGTGCAAACTAAACTTATAGGTAGAAAATTCATAAAATGGGATTTAATTTTTTTTTTAATGAGATTCTTAAAAATACAGCATGATTTCAGTGTACTTTGATAATATATTCAGTAGGTAGACCAGTGAAAAATCCCCCCCCCTCCCCCCTCCTTCTTACTGCATTGAAATGTTTCCCGCCTTCAGAACATTTAAGATTTGATGCTTCTTAGTGATTTAGATGTAAATTTCCCTTCCAAGGAAAATGTCTGATTCCAACACAGATCTATGCTGACAAATAATTCAATTGGGAAGTATAATGAAAGCACCCATTCATTCAACAAAAAGTACACCTTTACTTAACATAAGTATTATTTTTTTCAGCAAAAATATCTTTTTCAATAAACCCGTGTTGCCCCTTTTTAAAAGAATGCGAACATTAGTGATACTTGTTAGTGGAACTTTGTATCTTCTACTCTCAAATAAACATTATTTTACAATTAAAATTGTATCTTGCATTTTTACTTTGAAAAAAGTAAAGAAAATTTCTCTTAATATTTTTTAAAAATATCTTATTTGAGTGCAAATAATACTGGTTTTAATTCATTATTTAATTATTGTTAAAGCAATAATTAATGCATTTCATTTATCTTTTCCAAATAAACAAGTTTCATTTATTCCTTTAAAATATAAATTATTATTGATGGGGACCCGCTTTTGTAAAAAAAGGACCCAGGTTTTTTCAAGTACAGCGGCATCACTGATTTCCAATTGTGAGAATAGAATAAAATAGAAATTAACGGACCGATGTGATACGTTGTATTGTGACAAAGCGAGTTTTCCGGGAAAGTTTCCAAAACTTAAGTAAAATTCCATCTTCTTTGTTTAAAAAAAAATTAGCTTTGAGAGAATCAGTAGGAAGACCAAGTTTGAATGTAGATCAACCATTACTGCTTAAGGCAATAGTAGGCACAGCTATTTGTGGAAGCGCTGCAGATGTAAAAAGAAGAAACGAGCCTATACGAAGAGTCAAAACTATCAGTGTCTTGACTGCAGAACTGAAAAGGTTTGGTTTTGCAATAAGCAGGAGTGGAACATATCTTAGTTTGCTTCCAAAAAATTCCTCAACCATCAAGGGTCGAAGACATGTCACTACAGTGCCGGTAAAACTTTCTCTGTCTCAGGCTGACTATCACCGATCTCACATTGATACCCAATTTGCAGTACATCCATCCGCTATTTAGAAACTTTAGTTTCAATTCTTGGACCCATGCAAGTGTTTTTTCTTTCACAGGATGACAAAGCATGTGTACCTTTGGGAATTACATGAGCCAGTAAACAGGCTCCGATACTGATGCATATGGAGTATCATGTGTCCTTACCCAGCCATGACTGGATCTCGCTGAATACCCCAAACTTATCCCATCTGTTTACGTTGGTATTGTGATTGCTCCCAAAATGGCAGGTCAAAGTAAAGCCATAGGTTATTCTGGTCCAACGTTTATAGTTATAAGAAGGGGGTAACACAGTTCTTCCACAGAAAATACTCATGCTCAAGATTTTCAAACTCTATTAACTCTCAAAGACTTTGAAAAATTAGTGAAAACAGAAGAGGTTTTCATCAAACCTGTAATCAGTTACGATTGATGGAGATCTAGACGAGAATCGCCGCTACCAGAAAGTTATATTGTTTGCTATTAACCATTTCAAAAAGCATGATTTAAATAGAATTTTCATAGCGTGCAATTCTCCTGGAAGAAGTGCTTATAATCGAGTAGAAAGACGAATAGTACCATTCAGTCGAGAACTGTCTAGTCTTATACTCCCTCATGACCATTATGGTTCTCATCTCAATGAGAACGGTTGCACTATTGATGAAGAAATGGAGCAAAATAACTTTGCATATGCTGGTAAAACTCTTGCAGAAATCTGTAACTCATTAAACATTGACGGTTATCCTGTTAATGCCACATATGCTGATTTCAGGCGAACCAGACTCTCTTGGTTATGACTTGGATTGGTATTCGAAACACATACAAGAAAGTCAATACTTGCTGCAAATTGTAAAATGTGAAGAAAAGAATTGTTGCTCTCCTGCACATAGTGGATTATTTCATATATTAAAAGGACAATTCATTCCTCCTCCAATTAAAATGATGCAATCATCAAATGACATCATTACAAGTGAGGAGGGAGAATTTATAGATTTAAGTCTCTGTCTGGCCTTAAATCGGAATATTACAGCAAAGGGATTTTTAAAGATGCTGTGTGACTATTTTTTCCCTTCCATAAAGTCGCAATTATCCACAAGAACTTGTGGAAGTTGTGGCCAATATCATGCATCTCAGAAATCAGCAAACAGAAAAAAAAAAATCAACACAGTGAAAAAAGCGAGAAGGCCTACCTTATATGACTATTGAGAATTGCTGCTCGTCGAGCAAATGAACTTATGTGCGTCATAAAATTCATGGAAGATATTGAGTGGATCAATGAAGATGAAGTTGATCAAGGTTGCATCCAAAAAGAAAGCGATGAAGATAATAAAGTAAAACTGGAAACCAATATCATAACAGATACGGAAAATGGCTTGAGCAACCGTGGTCAGCCTCGGAATAGATATGGGCATGTTCATATTTAAATTTTACAAACAGCTAAGTTCTTCAAGAAATTTTCTTAAATAGAATTGTAAGGAAATAAAACAAGCATTTTTTATTATTTTTTTTAAGTCGAGTAGAGTTTTTTTTTTTTTTTTTTTTAATTTGAATTACCATATTTTATGGAAGAAACGCCGTACCGTTTACGAGTTTAACAGTTAATTTTTTTTCTAAGTGCGGTGTTTATGATTTTTTTAAAATACCGACTGATTTTCCTTAATTTAAAAATTCATAAAAATATTTAAAATCTGATTTAAATACTTTAAATAAAACCTCAGACATCTTAAGATATTAAAAACAAGGCATCCTACACTGCTCAGAAAACTTTGATTAAAGTTAGGTCAATGTGATGCTCTCGACAAAAGTAGTGTTCCGACGGATACAGCGAATATGATATTATGAAACTTATTCAGGCCAGTTTGAGGAGTGTGCCGTTTCTTCCATAAAAAATGGTAAGTCCTAATTTCTTAAAATTAAATTATTACTGTTAAAAAAAGGTGGGGAGGGGGGGGTTGCAATTTTCTTACGTAATTATTAAGGGGGGGTTGCGATTTGCTTATTTTTTCTGACAAGGGGGGGGGGCAGTTAAAAATTGTCAAAAACATGCTTACGTAATATTTGAACAGCCTCTATTCGATTCACCTGTAGGCTGAATATTCGGTGTTCGGTTAATTGGAAAATGACATTTTTTTTTTCCTAATTAGTGTGATAGTTTTAGGCTTATTAACCCATACTAACTAGACCTGAACACACACACACACACAAAAAAAAAAAAAAAAAAAAAAAATTACAACAGATGGAAAAACCCGAAATCTGACACGAACCAAATCTGAACCTGGTAAAACTATTCCAAAGAACCATAACCCAATCCGAGACAAAATAATTTCCAAGGACATGCAACCTGAGATGAACATAAAAATTTTGTTTGAAAAAAAACCCGAACCAAATATAACTGACAGAAATAGTCTTTAGTACTATAACCCGATCCGAGCAAGACAAAATTATTTCCGTGGACACGCAACCCGACCCAAACCTAAAAATTCCATTTGAGAAAAACCTGAAATCTGACCCAAACCATAACCCAATCCGGGCAAGATAAAATAATTTCCGTGGACATGCAAAACAACCAGAACCTGAAAATTCTATTAGAAAAAAACCTGAATCTGAACCCGACAAAGATATTCCAAAGAACCATAACCCGATCCGATCAAGACAAAATAATTTCCATGGACACACAACCCGATCCAAACCTAAAAATTATTTTGAAAGAACTCGAAATATGTCCTGAACCAAATATGATAATGAACAAAACTATTCCAAAGAACAATAACTCGATCCGAGCAAGACAAAATAATTTCCGAGGACATGCAACCTAACTCTAACCTAAAAGTTTTGTTTGAAAAAAAAAGAAAACCTCGGATCAATTATGGTTCTTTGCAATATTTTTGTCAGTTGTCAGATTTCAGGTTTTTTCAAATGAAACTTTCAGGTTCGGATCGTGATGCTTGTAGACTAAAATTATTTTGTCTTGTTTGGATCGGGGTACGGTTTGTTGTAATTTATTTTTTGTGTTCTGTGTTAATAAGCCTAAAAAATCATCCTGATTTGGAAGGTCATTTTTCGATTAGCCTAACGCTGTCTAAGCTTTGCAATAAGCCTGAAAAATATCCAGCTAGTTGGGAAAAGGGAGATGATTCTCCAATTAGCCCAGCTCTTTGCAAAGAGCCTGATTTCTTAATTAGCCTACAACATATATAAATTATTTAAATACATATAATTCATGTGTAAACAATCATTAAAAGTTCATTGGATTTATCTTCATAACTGTTTATATTATTTGGCGTAAAAAAAAAAAAAAACCCTCATTTAAATTGAGTTATTTAAAAAAGAATATCAAGGGGCTACAGTCGTAAAGTAACTGCATATTTTAACATTTTAATAAGAAAAAAGATTTTGCAATGAACCATGTTCTACATTATTATATTATTACATTATAAATAATAATGATTTTTTAAAAATTCAGAATCTTTCTTTTGTGACTTATCATTGTTTATTTTATTTTAAATATTAAGGTCAGTTACTTATTGCATACAGCACTGTAAATGGAGCATCGTACAAGTGTCCCATAGACAGAAAAATTAAGCCTCACAGATTCAGGTTTGTGCATTCTTTTTATATAACATATCAAATTCTTCTTCCTCTTTTTTTTTTTTTTTTTATCATAAATGTATATTAATGTAAAAAAAAAATTAT
This sequence comes from Maratus speciosus, assembly GCA_963932465.1. Classification (NCBI taxonomy): domain Eukaryota; kingdom Metazoa; phylum Arthropoda; class Arachnida; order Araneae; family Salticidae; genus Maratus; species Maratus speciosus. The sequence goes on along the minus strand of OZ010796.1, from coordinate 76,947,836 downwards.
ATTTAAAATTATCGAATCATATTTAGATGTAGAGGTAGCCATTAATGAGAGTTTATCCTAGATATTTTCATGAGAATGCTGCAACCTGCTTGCCATTTGGTTAAAAAAAAATTGCATCCTTTTTTCTCCTCATTTCAAAATGTAGTACTTTTCTTACTCCTTGGTCAAAATAGTTGTGGACTTACTGGCTTATTTATATATTAATAAGTTTGCTTGTAAAGTAAAAAAATGGCTTGTTGTATCTTGAAAAGATCAGCTTGAATTTTAAATATTAAAAGTGCTCCGAATAATTATGCTACTTTTATTGCAAAAACTGACATTTCTTTGTTATAACCCCACCCTCCCCAGTTACGTTTATGCAAGGCATGGCTTAATTTGTGCCGGAGCTCAGCTCTTTTACTTCTCTGTTTTTGATAAATATTTAAATATTGGTTGGAATTCACCAGAGTTAATAAATTACTACCCTTTCCTTTCCCTCCCATCTCCAAGCTTTTACAGTTTTTTCTATCAAAACCCTTATATGTGACGTAATGTACCACACACGTAAGATAGGGCTACTATAATAGGAGCCTTAACATAGGATGTTGAGATGAAATGGGCTCAATTTTTACATCAGTCTTTTGGCTTCGGTGGCAAGGAATCTATTATAGTTTAAGATATGCACCTTTTATAGGAATTTGAAAAATTTGAATGTTCGAATCTACAACATATAAATATTAGTCTTTAAATTTCAGGTTAACAGAATTTTCCTATCATAATCCTTACCATGTTTAATCACAGAATTCTGCGATTAATTAACATTAAAATTAAGAAAAGCTTTCTATTCGGATGGAGGGATAAAAGTGGAATAGTTGACACCTAAGTTATATGCAGATAGATATATTTAAAATTTTTATTTTGGTAAAGAAAAAAATGCTTTAAATTTTTGAAATGTATGAAATATAAATATGCAGATTGAAGTGACGGAGAAGGGGGGGGGGGGGGCTAAGTTACTGCTGTTAGCACTGCAGTATATTAGGGCTCCGTTACTTTTTTTGTTTGAAATTAAGCCCTGGTGTAAGGCTCACATTCCTGTTTAAATTTTTGGATTTTTCTAAAATTATATTAAAAATTTTATCATTTCCTAAAAAAATTTGAAAAAATTCATAATTGCTTTTTTTTTTTTTTACAGTGTATAATTTTTATTGAAGAGATCTTTAGAGCATTCTAAACTCCCAAGGACCAGTGAGCATGAGAATTTACTGGTTCGCAGTTATCATCACTGGCCCGCTACATAAGATTCTATTAAGTCCATTTAACCATTTGAGTTACCCCCCCCCCCCCCCCCTCCTAGAATATAAACCAAACTTCTTTTGCAGTTATCCAAAATTTTCAGAATAATAAAATGTAAAATTATAATTTATTAAAAATTAAATAAGCAGTACATAAAGAAAAACTATAAAATTGTTAATTAGACATTTTATTTTTGGTTATTTATTTCAACTGACTAAGGTTTAATGCATTTTTTATTTATTTAAATAAAATAGTGTAATTTGTGTTTGGTTGCAGTTTTCTTAGGGACAGGAAAATTTAAGTTTACCTGTGAGAGAGGGGAAAAAATTACTAGTCCTTGAGGACTACTAAATTTTTCAAATTAGTGGTCTGATTGAATTTTTGGTGGTCTTGGACCAGCAGACCACAAGAATTTCGAACGCTGACAAATATTACTTTACCCTAAAGGTCACTGCTCTTTTACAAATACTCCAATTTTTTTTGTAAAACTTTGCATTTTATCAGTGAGTGATTTTAATTGCGTTATTTTAAAAAATGCTGCATTTCCACCTGTGAAAGAATTTTAAGCTACTGGAATTAAATGATGCACTTCTACATAAAACATATTTCAGTTTTAAGACTTAAAATATGTGCTTTTATTTTATATAAATTGACATCATTTGCATCCATTAAAGATTTCCACATTGATGATAGTCAAAGTAACTAATTGATTACAAAAATATATAAATTAATGACAGTAATTAAAATTATGCTGTGCTTAGGTAAATTGATTATTAGTAATAATTTTGATAATGAAATTATTTAAAGTACTGTACTAATACTAGTGCTTTAAATCAGAACTTTTAAACTAATATTTTGTTAAGGATAAAGTATCTTTATTTAATTGAAGTGATTGTCTATATATAATATGTTTTTGTGTTTGTGATAATTACACATGCATATAGAAAATTAAATTTCAATTATTTGTTTTTAAAATTGTCATTGGGAGAATGAAGACATTTTTTTCCTCGAGGTGGGGTGTGATAAATTTTACGAGTGGTGTACTGATATTAAGAAATGTATTACCTATGTAATATAAAGTTAAAAATTTGAAAAAAAACCCTTTTTTCAAGTGTGGTTTATCAGAAAAAACCCACCCGTGTTTTTTGGGTTGCTCAAAATCATAACAACACTGCATGGATACTGAAAATTATGGTTTATAGAGTATTCTGTTTTATCAGAAATCATTCATTTATATATTTTTTTTCAAAAGAGCATTTATTTTCATTACATTTTTGTTAGTTGTTATGAGAAACGGCAACTAAAAGATATACAGGGTTGCTACGCCACCTGCAGAACCTGGAAAAGTCAGGGAATATGGAAATTGGCCTAATAAGTCAGGTAATTTAACAAAATTTCATCATGATCGCCAAATAAGTACATGCTTCGTCAGATGACGGATAAGAGAAATCTTTTATGTTTATGCAAATTCCAGCTATTAGAAGTTTCATTTAAATCACCTTTCTCTTAAAATTTCCTCAGCTACAATTAATATAACTTATACAGTACAGAACCATTTATCCGGAATGCTTGGGGTCAGATGTATTCTGGATAACTGGTTTTTCCGGTTAACTGGTTGTGTATGAAAGCAGCATCCATTTGATAAGTTTTGTGGAATATATGTGGTTGTGGCATTATTTCTGATATTAAATTATTAGATTACTTGGATATCAATGCAAGAAAGATCAAAAGTTAACCAGAGTTTTAAAAGGGAAAATTATGGGAATCCCTTAGGAACAAAAATTCTTCTGTTTCCTCTGCACGAAAATTAAAACATTTTCAAATACAATAAATATGTTTTTATTTCAAATACTAGATGTTGTCATCAAATTATACAATTGTTTAAGCAGAACCTATGTCAAACTGGCAGTGTGTGATACCTTTTTCTGCAAAGATTCTGAAATCAGTCTAACAGAAATATCATTCCGGATAACTGGTTTTCCGGTTAACTGGTTTCCGGATAAATGGTTCCATACTGTAAATCATTTCAAATCTCCTCAACCCCCACCCTGAAATGTTTGCTCCTCCGCTCCCTTTGCCTGAAGTTGGACAAGTGAGATTGTGATAGTTGCTCTAAATGAATTGTGATTCAATACAAAATATTATTGATTTTTTTTCAGTTTGAGGAAAATTTTATTTGAAAAACACTCATACATTTTTAAGGAATCTATGTCTAATTTCTATGTCTCTTGGTGTTGAATGTTTATGTCTACATATGTGAAAATTTCAATCGATATTATCTATAATTAGAAAAATTTAATATTTTCGAGTGATACAATATTTATTTTACTCTCGGTGTGTCTAGTTCACACTACATAGCAAGAAAAAAAAATTTCTAAAATACACCTGGAAAAGTCAGGGAATTTCATTCTCCTATATAAGTGTCAACCCTGGATCATAATCTATCTATTTTTCCTTTTACTTTCAACAGAATTGGAGTACTGCAGTAGTACCAAAGTTAGCAAAAACCCAGGTTTTTGGGGGGTTTATTTATTTTTCTATATATTTATATCATATATGTTTGTATTCATTTAAAAATATATTAAGTTACATTTTTTAAATTGCATTTGAGGTATTTATTATTAATTAATATTATTTATAATATCAGTTAATAAATTTATTCTATTCTGATATTTGTATTAACTTAATACTAATATCAGAATAAATGTATTAACTGATATTATAAAATAATTTATTAATACTATTATTACTAATAATAATATTTCTATTATAATTAACTTAATACTATTAAGTGATAAAAGTGAGTTCTCATCTTATCGCTTTTAAATACATTTTAGTTGTCATAATGAGTAATTAATTTTTATTTTCGTAGTAACTATACCAATTAAAGTTGCTATAGTAACTAGTAACTATAATAATTAAACTAGTTGGCTTTGCTCGCTAGCGGGGCCTCTAATAATACAGGGTCCCCAGCATCATGGAAAGTCAGGGAATTTCAAAGTAGTCGGGGCAATTTCAAAATATATAGGAAAATTCAGGGAATTTACAAATATTTCCTAAAAAGTCTTGGAGAAAAAATGAAAAATGACACGAAATTCATCTAATAATCTCTGGAAAAAAAAAAATCACAAAATTCATCAAACAATTGAAAAAACTGGAAATTTGAAGAACGGTCGCAGAAAAAAAATCTCTAGTTTTGACAAGGGATTGTGAAAATAAGTAGCAAATTTTGTTGTATGCCCGTTTGATCAGAGAATTTTTTGTCAGGGAAAGTCAGGGAATTTTTCGAGATTAGGTCATGGAAAGTCAGGGAATTTGCCAGTCATGTTTTGCTGGGAACCCTGTAATATGAAATCTCGAAGTGAACAAACCTTAACCGAGTGAGTCCCCTCTGCCTATGGCACAGTATAGCAAGCATGCTGTGCATGCACTGCAAAATCTTGTAAAAAGGCCAAGCACGCTCTAATGAACCTCAAAGCGGGTTCACGCTGCCCTACGGCCCTGTATAGCAGGCATGTTGGGCATGCACTGCATGCCTTTAAAATGAATCTCTGATGTATAATACATAACCTCATTCTGTTGAGATTTGGAAAAATTTGATGGAATCAGAAGAATTGAAACAACACAAGGAAGTTATACTGAAACACTACAAACAGATTATCGGGCCTGATCATTTTTTAGCTAACATAACGGATGCAAAGTTTAGAAGGGAAAGGTTTAATTCAATGGAAGAAGCTGAAGCATGGATAAATGCTGTATCATTCACAGTGGTTTCCTGCAATATCTGGATTTAAAATTAAAGACAGTCTATTTTCCTAAATTACTTTTCTTAGAAAATATTGTGCCACAATTTTCAGCTTCAAAATGGTAGGAAATTCTTAAAGAAAAAGTACAGAAAAAGAAAAACAACAAGTTAGATTCTGATTTTTGTAATTTTTTTCTGATCTCTGTATTCTGTTCCATCGAGAGGATTTTCTCTACATTTGGATTTATATGGTGTAAATTGCGGAACAGACTAGTCTCAGAGCAGTGTGAAAAACTAGTAAAGATTTATAAATATTACCGTAAAAATCAAAGTTAATATGATTTTGATAGGTAAACTATAAAAAAGATCAATTATAATTAGTCTGAAATGAACTACCACCTGATTACCACAAATACGACTGATTTTTGTTTATTTATTTTTATGTAATTTTGATAAAAGAAACCACCTAGGTTTTAGGCTTAAAAGGTATTTTGTATTTCTAAACACTATAGGGGAGATTTGCAGACTTAGAAATGATTTTTTTGGTGGACCTACCCAGAAAAACCCAGGTGGGTTTTTCTGGGTGGGTCCACTTTGCCCAACCCTGGTTGCTATCATTAATTACTGAAACAATAATAACTAAAAAAAATAATATCTCAAAAATGAATTGATGCAGATTTCAAACAAATTGCAATTAAAAGGGACTCCCCCCCCCCCTCCCTATACGAAGATGTAAAAATTGAAAATGTGCAATGTTTAAAAGTTTAAAAAAATTGCAGTGGAGATTATCAATATTTAACCATACAATGATACATCTGCTTCATTTTATGGCTATTTTCTGTAATGTAATTTTATTTTTTAGAGGGGACACTTTAATTGTTGAATGAAAGAAATAAAATAACGGGTGCAAGTAATCTATATAGAATTATGTATAACTGTCCATATTTAGGATAACATACCAGTTTATTTATTTATTTATTATTTTTTTTTTCCCCAGTTGCTGTATGTTCCAACTGAGAATTCAAGGAAGTGCCTATAACTTTGACAACAGTTGCATTATGCTGGAAAGATTTTTAAAAAAAAAGAAAATTGTGTGATGAAGAGGATTTAATTAAATAATGTTATTTTAATTTATGTATTTTTAAAATGTCTTCAATGGATTATGATTTAAATTGTTTTGAATTTTAAATTGTTTTTGATTTTAGATATGTTTTCGTCTTTTTTTTTCTTTTAACTAGCAATGCTTATTTTCATCTTTTTTTTTTTTTTTTTTTTTTTTGCTTTCAGCAAAAGCTATTGTGATTGAGTCAAAAACACTGTATTACAAAAAACTAGTGTTGTGAAAGAATTTTCACATTATTATTAATATAAACTTTAAAACACACAACAGTTTTAAAACATTTAACAGATTTTAAATAATATCTTTATATGTTTGCTCCACCTTTATGTAATTATAGTATGTTTTAAAGTTTATAATCTGTTTAAAATAGCAAATTTGTCATTTACATCTTATTATTAACAGTAATTGGTAAGCTTCACAATTCTTATTGTTTTAAAATATTGCTCAGCTATAGAAGTGTAAAAAAATAACATTAAAAATTTTTGGTGCTTTTAACGTTCTTTTTTACACTTCTATTATATAGCACCAAGCTCCTTATTGATAATTATTGCTCAGCTATTTCAGAAACTGTATTTCAATATTTGTAGAAAAGGACCAAACATAAAGTGGGGATAGACAATAAATGATATAATGCAGCTTATTTATATTACTAACACTGACAGCAAAATTTTGAGAATCTAATAAAATATTTCTCCTACAGATAACAATTCTCTTTTGAAAGTATTTTTAGATGATTCTAAACCATTTTAAAAAAATTAGACTGCATTTTTTAAATTAAAAAGCAAGGTTTCAGTTTGTGAATAAATAAAATTTTCACTTTGAGCCCAAGTATTGTTATAAAAAATCAAGCTTGTGCCAAAACTGTCTCATTTGTAATATATTCCTGTAATTTACAGAAACAAACATTTTTTGTGCATAATCCTTTAAGACCGGACCCGCATGATCGTGCGGGTTAGGCATTAACTAGAATTCTGCCTTTCTGGATTATCTATTCTATAAATGCCGGAATCGTGTGATTGTGTTGGTTAACAGAAACTATAAATTTTGTCAACAGATACTGAATTATCAGTTACAAATTTCAGTTATATCATGGTTTTCAAAGAAAATCAAAAAGCAATCTGGTGTTAAAGGGATATATTATGCAAAACTTGGTTTTACTTTAGTTATATATTTTTCTCATGTTAAGTTTGCTATAAACTACAGTTGTTTTTCACCATTTTTAATGGTGTAGATACAAAATCACTTGAAACCATATGCATAATATTTGTAATTTTTTTTTCTCACTTTATCATTTTAACGCAGCATTGTTTTTTGAGAGGATATCTTTGATAAATGTGGGTGCAAGGGCAAACAGATTTCAAAGTTACAGTATTGCTGAATTAAAAAGTGAATATTGGGGGAGGGGAGTAAATGCAAAAATACCACTCTGGGGGCACATGCAAAGTATCATATGATCTAACAATCTTTTTTTTTTCTTTTAAAATCAGATATACATACTTTTTTGTTTAATATCTTTCCTTCCATGACATACATAGTTGTATGTATTCATTCATTAAATAAAATTTTCGTTTGAAATATTAATTTCATTTGGAGGTGAAAAGAAAAAAAGAGGAAGACTGACATCTATGTAAGTGTATTTTTTTTTTAATTATTAAAGCAAAAATATCATGTAGTAGGACTTTATATTAGTTGGTAGATATTGTAAAGGTACATTAACAAATGTTTTTATTTTTTCATTAAAGTGATCCAAAGTAAAATATGGGTAGTCTAAAAACCTATTTATTTATATATTCAACTAGTTGGGGTCTAAAATATAGATAACTCAAATGCCATTCTTAAAATTTGCTCTTGCCAATCTTTATTCGCAGAAATCACAGCTGCTAATCTAGCTTTTTCCAAATCTAATAAAATCAGAAATTTTATTAAATAGAAGAAATTAATTAGTAATAACATAGAAACAAACATTCAAAGAAGTAACTTTTCTGACTCAAATTGTTAGATTTGAAAAAAAGTTTGAAGTTTTGAAGAAGAATTTTTGTAACCAAAATTTATCGTTGTTCTCCTGCTCTCCTTTCATTTATTTGTATGAACTATTAAGGAAGCTAATTAATAGGCACTTTAATGAAAAAATAGGTGAGAATTTTGTCAATTCTTTTATTTGTCTAGTGGTTAATAGGTAAAATTCAATTAATTATATTGGATTTGTCAAAATATATATAAAAAATAATTTAAAAAATCTCATTACAAATGATATAAAGTTTTTAGACATTAAGATTTTGCATATAATATGTGGGGGCACATGGCTTAGCAAATTCTTTCGAAAATGTTTGTACATTGAGTTGTTTAATTGCCAGTTTTACACTTATTTTCTATCATTATGCTGGTATTGCAGAAATAAATTGCTAAAATGAAAGGGGATATTTGTATTAACATGTTGGCCGAGGTAAATATTATTGGATAGTTTAGAAACACATGGATTGGGATATTAAATGAAGTTATGGTAATAATTCAAAAATGCTCTAAAACAACAAAAGAGAAACAGCACCACTTACTTTATGCAAAAGCATCCTGCTTTTGCATAAGCCAAAAAAAAAAAAAAAAAAAACTGCAAATGAGTAAACTGAACCCTGCTTAATATATGCTGTAACTGCTTATTTAGCTTATAAAATATGAAGAGTGAAAAAGTTTCTTTTATGTGAGATGGGGGGGGGGGGGGGGTGCAGCTCAAACGTGAAAAATGAAATTTCGCCTTTTCTAAAAAGTAAAAGAAAATTTAATTAAAATCATGTGGGGGTATCCCCTCCAGACACCATTTCTGCTGCTAGTGCCCATGAGAAGAAAATGTTATATTTATTTTAGAAAAATGAAAATTGAAATACTGTCAAAACAAGATGGTGAATAAAAATGTCTAAAACGGAAAAAGACACTTTTCTAAAGCAAATCACTTTTGTACAAAGCAAAGAAAAATGATTTTGCAGAAGACAAAAAAAACATTTAATGCCTGCTTAAATATATGTTGTATCTGCAGAAACAGTTTTTGTAGTACCGGAGGTCAATATAATGATGAGAGGGAGTGGGGATTGCTTAAACGCAAAAAATTAACTATCATTTTGAGAAAAAAAGTGATTTAAGAAAAAATTTATTAAAATGAAGTGGAGGTTATGCTCCCCATCCCCTGCTGCTAGCACCCATGCAATGAGGGTGCTTACGGTATTTTAATGTTTGCTGATATCGGACCATATTTGGCAATAGTAAGCATAGTTATCGGGGTACGGTCGGCACAGTATCGCTGCAGACCTTGCCGGTACCGGACCGTGTTCGAAATGTATGTGGACTACGGTCGGCACGATATCTCGCCGGTGTCCACGTTGCCGATACCAGACCATATTCGGTAGGTGTGCGGACAACTGCCGGTGTGCAGTCGGCGCAACATTATGCCGACTGTGCTATCGGCATTGCCGATACCGGACCGGCTGCATGCCGGGCGTCACTTGCCCGGCGTGTCGAAAAAGATACGGAACCGGTACGGCAGTTGGTATCGTGCTGATACCGTCGGTAACAGCAAAGCGGCTGTCGGCCGATTGTTTACCGATAGCTCTGTGTTTGCTGGGTAGGCTTATTGAGTCGCAGATAAATTTTTGTTTACTGCAGACTGATGCAGAAAATTCTGCTTCTGGGTCTGCAAGGGTACATGGTCTTAAAATTAAAAGTAAATAATACCATTTTTCAGACATAACATTTTTATTTTGTAATTTTTATTGGTACTTTTGTAATAATTTTAACTGGATGTCTAAACTCATTATTAATTTCAGTACTTCTCCGTTATCCCATCAATCACTTTTCTTAAAAAAAAAATTATTGCCAAAAAATTTCAACAACTAATAAATAAAAAGTAAGAATGTTACCATTGAAATTGAAAAAAAAAAAAATCAGAAAAGCTCTGTTTACTAATTTGCTAACTATCAATTTTAAACGATATATTTTATAATATACTATTATTGAAAACCAAAATAAAAATCTTGGATATTTAATACATTATTTTTCTTAACTATCCCTCTCGTCTGGTGAATGTTTTGATATCAATTGAAACAAATCTATTATATGAAACTATGCATCATAAATTTTGTTCAATAGTTTTTCCTCTTTTAATATCATTTTGTTGCTGTTTAAGAACATAATTGTTATTTTAATCAACAAAATATCTAATAAATCAGTAAAACATCATTTATAAACAGATATAAATACATTTGACATCAAGTAAATGTGCCGCTATGATCATGTAATTTTGACATTCAATTTTATAGTTTGATGGTAGCTTTTTCGGTACTCCTCCATTATCTTGTCGGCTGCGTTCAATAAAAATAACTTTGGCCAAAATAGGATTAAATGCCAAAGATATATGATTGTAGCGTTACATTCACTTGATGTCAGATGTTATTTTAATCCATAATATTATATATAATGTGTTTATGTCATCTTATATGTGTTTGTCATCAGGGAATTTTTAATTTGACCTTTTTCTGTATTTTTAATGGTGTTTTATTGGTTTACTAATTATCTCATTAATTAACATAAGAGTAAAGCTTTTAAATGGTGGCACTATGATATTAAATGAGAAAGAGCTTGAAACATTTGTGATTCATAGTTACCTACAATAGATCCATTTCAACTGACCATTACAAACATTCACCAGCCGATAGAGATAATTAAGAAAATAATGTAAACAAATAAATATCCAAGATTTCTTTTTCTGTTTTAAGTTATTGTTAATTTATTGTTTAACATTATTGATAGCTGAAACTTTAGTGAGTGAGTCTTTTCCAAATTTTTTGTTTTTGTTTAATTTTGGGTTTTTTTGTGCAGGGGAGAGGGGGGGGGGTGTCCAATGGCTTCATTCTTCCATTTGTTTACTGTGTATTACAAATTTTAAAATTGGAGTTTGTTACGATAGAATAGTTTTTTTTAAATTTAATGAAAAGGGTCAAATATCCAAGATTCCTTTTTCTGTTTTCATTAATTTTATTGTTTAAAATTATTGATAGCTGACACTTTAAAAAGTGGGGCTTTTCCAATGCACTAATTATTTCAACCCTGATCGTGAAAGATATTTGTAATTTTATGCCAGAAGTTTAATATGAGTTTTATTTTATTACTTTATTGAATAACAGTTATTTGTTCACTTATTTTAAGTATATATTTGTGATTTAATAAAATAGTTTGAAAAAGTCTGTAATTTTCAAATGTTATATTTTTAAAATGCTCACTGTACTATCAATTGTTTCTTTAATTTTTCAAATGTTTCAATTCACGTGATTTTCATTTTGTGCCAACTATTATGCTTGGAGACAGTGGTGTCTGTATAACGGAAAAGTACCCCCATTTGTTTATTAGGCATTACATACAGTTTGTTAAGATACAATAGTTTTTATTATTATTATTTTTTTTTAATGAAAAGTTGTCAATGTCTTTTTTTTTTTTTTTTTTTTTTTTTTTTTTTTTAAACCTCGCACAATATTATTATTTTACGACTTTATTTATAAAATTATATACACAGATATGAAAATTAATGGTTCAAATTTTAATGTAATAGGTATCACTAAAATCAAGAATTTCTTTTAAGCAAACAATGATGTTGATTATTTTCTCACAGCTTGTTAGTTTCTCTCCTGCATAATGCAAAAGATGGGATAATTAATCTGTTAGTCACAATGCTTGTTTGTAACGAGCAAAGTCATATAATTTTATTTTACTTAAACTTGCAGAAGTTTTTCTAAATACTATATTAAGTAATCAAAATAAATATTCCTATATTTAATATATTCCTGTTTATATTTCCTTACTGTTGCTAGTTTATTTTACAAATTGATTCAAATTAAATTTGAAACCATTTCTTCTATTACATTGTACTTTACTTGACAAAAATTTTAATCTTATAAAGCTTAAAAGCCTTATCTTTCTAAAAACTGATTCATTATCTGTATTATATAAAACTAAATATATTTAAAAACATTAATATGTTTGTTTACATCTTGAATTTATTTAAACATAATTTTAAAAAAATTAATTTATTTAAATCACGATGAAAACTAAATTGATTTAAAATAAATGAACCCTGCGATGGAATAATGGAGAAGTACATATTTTCTTTGAATTTGTTTAGATCGAATGTAAAGATAATAGAAGCTGCTTAATGCCACGTGTGATCATTTATATTAAATTTTATTTTGAATTGATTTGACTTTTGTATCTTCAGTTATTTTATTTATTTTTTGTAGGCACAAATTGTAGGATCCAAAAAGTCCCAGCATGGATAAATGAAGGTTAAAAAGATACTGCAAACATCCAGCAGTCAAAGCTCAGTTCTACATAAAATGTTAAAGAAATTAAATTTCAAAATTGGTAAGTTTTTTTTTTTTAAGTATTTCTGAATAAGGGTCCATAACAATAAAAATTCATATCAAGTCTATGCATATTTGTATCTCCCTGTTATATATTCTTTAATTATACTTTTCTGCAGCAAAATTATAATTGATATTTTTTATTGATTTTTTTTAATTGATTATAATTAAATTACAATTGATTTTTTTTTTTTTTTTATTGACATAACTGCAATTTTAATGTAATCAAATGATAAACATAAAAAAACATTTAACTATTTTTAGTTCAAATGTATCTATATATTAATTAAATTAAACTTTACAAAGAAAATATAAACAATTTTTTGCAACAAATTTAGTCGAAAACAACTTTTATAAGTAAGTGAAAATCCATGTTTTATAATTTTCATTAATAAATATATTGAGAAAATTAATTATTATTTATTAACATCTATATTGAGAATCTAAAACTTAAAGTAAAATGTAGTTTTGGTTTGGATTTAGACTTGGCAGTTATATCAAAACTAAATATGTGGGAATTGAAAATTATATATTATATGCGTTCAATTGTGGTGTCATTTTGGTGAGAAACCAGGTTTGCCGGCTTTTTGGGGAGGGGTTTTAACAACTTTAAAAAAGTTGGCTTTTATTGAAAAAAAGCCGGTTTTTATTTTTTAAAGTTGGTTTACAGCTAATTCGTTTTAAATTTGGATCAATTAATTTATAATACGTTTATAAATATTTTCTACTGAGTAAATTATAAATTTCTATTAAATTTTCTCAAATAAATAAGTCTTAACTCCTAGAAAGCAACTGTGAAGGCATGTCTGAAAAAATATGTACATAAATATTGAAAAGAATATAAGTTAGACTCCAAAAAAATAAAAAAAAATTCTCTAAATAAAATTTTGAAAAGCTTGTTGCTAAACATATTCATGCATATGCTATTCATAATATTTTTAATAGTGAGAAAATGACGTTTTTATTATGACTATGCATAATTTTAAATGTTTACTAGAAATAAAATAAGACTTGTATATTAATAGTTCTTAAAATTAATTAAGTAATAAAGCATGTAACTAAGTAACCATTGTCCTCTTTAATTTTATAAAGCTGTAAAAATGAAAACATTCGGCAGGGGGGGGGGGGGGGTTGAGGGTCAGTCAGTGTAAACCAGATAAAGCAGTTGGTATGGCGCTTTTCAAATTTACCTAACATATTTGCAATTCTAACTACAAATCACTCGCAAAAACATCTAAGTTTTATTCCAGTATTAATTAATGTCTTCATTATTGAGAAATTGGGTTACTTATTAAATTCTAAATCAATTAAATGTCATTAAAACTAATTAAAAGCACTTTAAAATGTGTAGTGTATAATTACAATGTTTCATTGTATAAAAGCCAATTATGGCCAAAAAAAGCCGGTTAAAACCAGTAAAAGCCACCGGTGTGGCTTTTTTGCAGCCCTGTTAGAAACCTACTCTAAACAAACAATTGCTAGATGTTGTATTTTCTATTTTGATATCTCACAGCTAAGTGTTTTAATATTATATGTGGGGGTAACATTTTCTATGAATTATAAGAAAAAATGAAACACAGCAAATGTTTTTGAAGTCAGTTTCTAACCAAAATGTTAAATACTGACATCATACTAAAGCGTCTTTTGAAAGCGGGGGGAGGGGTAATTGGCTAATTTTTATAGAATGAAAGATTTAAAAATAACATTTATAATAATGCCAAAACCACAATAATTTGTTCCTTTAAAACTGCATCATTTTTGTACTTAAAAAACAATATTATGTAGATGAGGGATCTATAACACAATCCAAATTTGTTTTTGAACTGCAGGGATATTGATTGAAACTCTTTGTATTATTATTATTATTATTTTTTTTTTTAACTAGTTCTCCTGGAAATTAGTCAAATGCAACTGAAAAATAATTTCAACAGAGACATGATATATTACAAAAATTGGTATTAAATTAAGTTGGAAAAGCTACTCTCAAAATTCTGAGACTGAAACGCTAAACTTTTAAAAGCTGGCGTTTTCTTCTTTTTTTAGAGTACATTCATATAAAGTAAAAATCATTTTGTTTTTTGAGAAATTAAAAAGTTTTTATTTTATATTTTTTTAATTAATTTTAATTATGATCATGGCGACGCAACTTACAAATAAACTGTTTAAGATAAAAGTTCCAATCAAGGGGAGAGGGGGGAAGTGATAGAAAATGTATGTCAACTGGGAACCTTAAGGCTTCTGTCCCTGCCAGCGAAGGCACTCAAGAGCTAATGTGAATCATTTGGGGGGGGGGGGGATTTTTCTAATATCTCGTTTGCATTTCGACATTTTAATATAATTCTTTTTGTATTGGATAGCCAAGTTTCCATCTCTACAACGCACATTTTTTACTTTTTCAATTTGAGTTTCAGATATTTTTTAGAAATACACTTTCATTTTCAGAACCGGTTTAGAAAGTGAAAGTAACTTTATAAAAAATTTCTGAGACCAAAATCTATGATTTATATTTAAGAAAAAATGAAACAGAGCAAATGTTGTTTGGTCAGTTTCTAACCGAAATGTTAATACTGACATTATACTAAAGCGTCTTTTGTAAGCCAGGGGGAGGCGGGGGGGGGGGGGGGGTAATTTGCTAATTTTTTATAAAAATTACAAATTTTTGTAGAATGAAAGATTTAAAAATAACATTTATAATAATGCCAGAACCACAATAATTTGTTCCTTTAAAATTGCATCCTTTATATACTTCACAAACAATACTATGTAGATGGGATCTATAACACAATCCAAATTTGTTTTTAAACTGCAGGGATTATTGATTAAAACTCTTTGTATTTTTTTTTTAACTAGTTTTGGAAAATAGTCAAATGCAACTGAAAAATAATTTGAACAGAGACATGATATATTGCAAACATTGATGTTAAATTAAGTTGGAAAAGTTACTCTCAAAATTCTGAGACTGACAGGCAGACCTGCCAACCTTTGAAAATGAGAAATCGTAGCACACAAAATTAAAATTAATCTGGAGGTTGGTTGGTTTTTCGTGTTCTGCAGTCATGTTTTGACATTCGTAAAAGGAATAAGGTTTCAGTCTTTCAACTCAATATAGTAAATTTTTTCCTCTGAAAATGTTTGTACGATTTTTAAAGTTTCTTCTCGTTTTGCAGTGTTTTTTTTACATTTGTAAAAGGAGCTTGGTTCCAATTTTTTTAAACCGGTACGGCAGTTGGTATCGTGCTGATACCGTCGGTAACGGCAAAGCGGCTGTCGGCCGATTGTTTACCGATAGCTCTGTGTTTGCTGGGTAGGCTTATTGAGTCGCAGATAAATTTTTGTTTACTGCAGACTGATGCAGAAAATTCTGCTTCTGGGTCTGCAAGGGTACATGGTCTTAAAATTAAAAGTAAATAATACCATTTTTCAGACATAACATTTTTATTTTGTAATTTTTATTGGTACTTTTGTAATAATTTTAACTGGATGTCTAAACTCATTATTAATTTCAGTACTTCTCCGTTATCCCATCAATCACTTTTCTTTAAAAAAAAATTATTGCCAAAAAATTTCAACAACTAATAAATAAAAAGTAAGAATGTTACCATTGAAATTGAAAAAGAAAAAATCAGAAAAGCTCTGTTTACTAATTTGCTAACTATCAATTTTAAACGATATATTTTATAATATACTATTATTGAAAACCAAAATAAAAATCTTGGATATTTAATACATTATTTTTCTTAACTATACCTCTCGTCTGGTGAATGTTTTGATATCAATTGAAACAAATCTATTATATGAAACTATGCATCATAAAATTTGTTCAATAGTTTTTCCTCTTTTAATATCATTTTCTTGCTGTTTAAGAACATAATTGTTATTTTAATCAACAAAATATCTAATAAATCAGTAAAACATCATTTATAAACAGATATAAATACATTTGACATCAAGTAAATGTGCCGCTACGATCATGTAATTTTGGCATTCAATTTTATAGTTTGATGGTAGCTTTTTCAGTACTCCTCCATTATCTTGTCGACTGCTTTCAATAAAAATAACTTTGGCCAAAATAGGATTAAATGCCAAAGATATATGATTGTAGCATTACATTCACTTGATGTCAGATGTTATTTTAATCCATAATATTATATATGATGTGTTTATGTCATCTTATATGTGTTTGTCATCAGGGAATTTTTAATTTGACCTTTTTCTGTATTTTTAATGGTGTTTTATTGGTTTACTAATTATCTCATTAATTAACATAAGAGTAAAGCTTTTAAATGGTGGCACTATGATATTAAATGAGAAAGAGCTTGAAAAATTTGTGATTCATAGTTACCTACAATAGATCCATTTCAACTGACCATTACAAACATTCACCAGCCGATAGAGATAATTAAGAAAATAATGTAAACAAATAAATATCCACGTTTTCTTTTTCTGTTTTAAGTTATTGTTAATTTATTGTTTAACATTATTGATAGCTGAAACTTTAGTGAGTGAGTCTTTTCCAAATTTTTTGTTTTTGTTTAATTTGGGGTTTTTTTGTGCAGGGGAGAGAAGGGGGGGGTGTCCAATGGCTTCATTCTTCCATTTGTTTACTGTGTATTACAAATTTTAAAATTGGAGTTTGTTACGATAGAATAGTTTTTTTTTTTAATTTTAATGAAAAGGGTCAAATATCCAAGATTCCTTTTTCTGTTTTCATTAATTTTATTGTTTAAAATTATTGATAGCTGACACTTTAAAAAGTGGGGCTTTTCCAATGCGCTAATTATTTCAACCCTGATCGTGAAAGATATTTGTAATTTTATGCCAGAAGTTTAATATGAGTTTTATTTTATTACTTTATTGAATAACAGTTATTTGTTCACTTATTTTAAGTATATATTTGTGATTTAATAAAATAATTTGAAAAAGTCTGTAATTTTCAAATGTTATATTTTTAAAATGCTCACTGTACTATCAATTGTTTCTTTAATTTTTCAAATGTTTCAATTCACGTGATTTTCATTTTGTGCCAACTATTATGTTTGGAGACAGTGGTGTCTGTATAACGGAAAAGTACCCCCATTTGTTTATTAGGCATTACATACAGTTTGTTAAGATACAATAGTTTTTATTATTTTTTTTTTTTTTTAATGAAAAGTTGTCAATGTCTTTTTTTTTTTTTTTTTTTTAACCTCGCACAATATTATTATTTTACGACTTTATTTATAAAATTATATACACAGACATGAAAATTAATGGTTCAAATTTTAATGTAATAGGTATCACTAAAATCAAGAATTTCTTTTAAGCAAACAATGATGTTGATTATTTTCTCACAGCTTGTTAGTTTCTCTCCTGCATAATGCAAAAGATGGGATAATTAATCTGTTAGTCACAATGCTTGTTTGTAACGAGCAAAGTCATAATTTTATTTTACTTAAACTTGCAGAAGTTTTTCTAAATACTATATTAAGTAATCAAAATAAATATTCCTATATTTAATAGATTCCTGTTTATATTTCCTTACTGTTGCTAGTTTATTTTACAATTTGATTCAAATTAAATTTGAAACCATTTCTTCCATTACATTGTACTTTACTTGACAAAAATTTTAATCTTATAAAGCTTAAAAGCCTTATCTTTCTAAAAACTGATTCATTATCTGTATTATATAAAACTAAATATATTTAAAAACATTAATATGTTTGTTTACATCTTGAATTTATTTAAACATAATTTTTAAAAAATCAATTGATTTAAATCACGATTAAAACTAAATTGATTTAAAATAAATGAACCCTGCGATGGAATAATGGAGAAGTACTTTAATTTCTTTGAATTTGTTTAGATCGAATGTAAAGATAATAGAAGCTGCTTAATGCCACGTGTGATCATTTATATTAAATTTTATTTTGAATTGATTTGACTTTTGTATCTTCAGTTATTTTATTTATTTTTTGTAGGCACAAATTGTAGGATCCAAAAAGTCCCAGCATGGATAAATGAAGGTTAAAAAGATACTGCAAACATCCAGCAGTCAAAGCTCAGTTCTACATAAAATGTTAAAGAAATTAAATTTCAAAATTGGTAAGTTTTTTTTTTTTGTTTTTTTTTTTTGTTTTTTTTTTAAAGTATTTCTGAATAAGAGTCCATAACAATAAAAATTCATATCAAGTCTATGCATATTTGTATCTCCCTGTTATATATTCTTTAATTATACTTTTCTGCAGCAAAATTATAATTGATATTTTTTATTGATTTTTTTTAATTGATTATAATTAAATTACAATTGATTTTTTTTTTTTTATTGACATAACTGCAATTTTAATGTAATCAAATGATAAACATAAAAAAACATTTAACTATTTTTAGTTCAAATGTATCTATATATTAATTAAATTAAACCTTACAAAGAAAATATAAACAATTTTTTGCAACAAATTTAGTCGAAAACAACTTTTATAAGTAAGTGAAAATCCATGTTTTATAATTTTCATTAATAAATATATTGAGAAAATTAATTATTATTTATTAACATCTATATTGAGAATCTAAAACTTAAAGTAAAATGTAGTTTTGGTTTGGGTTTAGACTTGGCAGTTATATCAAAACTAAATATGTGGGAATTGAAAATTATATATTATATGCGTTCAATTGTGGTGTCATTTTGGTGAGAAACCAGGTTTGCCGGCTTTTTGGGGAGGGGTTTTAACAACTTTAAAAAAGCTGGCTTTTATTGAAAAAAAGCCGGTTTTTATTTTTTAAATTTGGTTTACAGCTAATTCGTTTTAAATTTGGATCAATTAATTTATAATATGTTTATAAATATTTTCTACTGAGTAAATTATAAATTTCTATTAAATTTTCTCAAATAAATAAGTCTTTATAACTCCTAGAAAGCAACTGTGAAGGCATTATGTCTGAAAAAATATGTACATAAATATTGAAAAGAATATAAGTTAGACTCCAAAAAAATAAAAAAAATTTTTCTAAATAAAATTTTGAAAAGCTTGTTGCTAAACATATTCATGCATATGCTATTCATAATATTTTTAATAGTGAGAAAATGATGTTTTTATTATGACTATGCATAATTTTAAATGTTTACTAGAAATAAAATAAGACTTGTATATTAATAGTTCTTAAAATTAATTAAGTAATAAAGCATGTAACTAAGTAACCATTGTCCTCTTCAATTTTATAAAGCTGTAAAAATGAAAAAATTCGGCGGGGGGGGGGGGGGGGGAGGGGGGTTAAGGGTCAGTCAGTGTAAACCAGATAAAGCAGTTGGTATGGCGCTTTTCAAATTTACCTAACATATTTGCAATTCTAACTACAAATCACTCGCAAAAACATCTAAGTTTTATTCCAGTAT
The DNA here is from genome assembly GCA_963932465.1 of Maratus speciosus. Taxonomy (NCBI): domain Eukaryota; kingdom Metazoa; phylum Arthropoda; class Arachnida; order Araneae; family Salticidae; genus Maratus; species Maratus speciosus. The sequence goes on along the minus strand of OZ010796.1, from coordinate 76,927,932 downwards.
TAATTAATGTCTTCATTATTGAGAAATTGGGTTACTTATTATATTCTAAATCAAATGTCATTAAAACTAATTAAAAGCACTTTAAAATGTGTAGTGTATAATTACAATGTTTCATTGTATAAAAGCCAATTATGGCCAAAAAAAGCCGGTTAAAACCAGTAAAAGCCACCGGCGTGGCTTTTTCTAAATTTTAGCCGGCTTTTTTGCAGCCCTGTTAGAAACCTACTCTAAACAAACAATTGCTAGATGTTGTATTTTCTATTTTGATATCTCACAGCTAAGTGTTTTAATAATATATGTGGGGGTAACATTTTCTATGATTTATAAGAAAAAATGAAACACAGCAAATGTTTTTGAAGTCAGTTTCCAACCAAAATGTTAAATACTGACATCATACTAAAGCGTCTTTTGAAAGCGGGGGGAGGGGTAATTTGCTAATTTTTATAGAATGAAAGATTTAAAAATAACATTTATAATAATGCCAAAACCACAATAATTTGTTCCTTTAAAACTGCATCATTTTTATACTTAAAAAACAATATTATGTAGATGAGGGATCTATAACACAATCCAAATTTGTTTTTGAACTGCAGGGATATTGATTGAAACTCTTTGTATTATTATTTTTTTTTTTTTTTTAACTAGTTCTCCTGGAAATTAGTCAAATGCAACTGAAAAATAATTTCAACAGAGACATGATATATTACAAAAATTGGTATTAAATTAAGTTGGAAAAGCTACTCTCAAAATTCTGAGACTGAAACGCTAAACTTTTAAAAGCTGGCTTTTTCTTCTTTTTTTAGAATACATTCATATAAAGTAAAAATCATTTTGTTTTTCGAGAAATTAAAAAGTTTTTATTTTATATTTTTTTAATTAATTTTAATTATGATCATGGCGACACAACTTACAAATAAACTGTTTAAGATAAAAGTTCCAATCAAGGGGAGAGGGGGGGAAGTGATAGAAAATATACGTCAACTGGGAACCTTAAGGCTCCTGTCCTGCCAGCGAAGGCACTCAAGAGCTAATGTGAATCATTTGGGGGGGGGCGGGGATTTTCTAATATCTTGTTTGCATTTCGACATTTTAATATAATTCTTTTTGTATTGGATAGCCAAGTTTCCATCTCTACAACGCACATTTTTTACTTTTTCAATTTGAGTTTCAGATATTTTTTAGAAATACACTTTCATTTTCAGAACCGGTTTAGAAAGTGAAAGTAACTTTATAAAAAATTTCTGAGACCAAAATCTATGATTTATATTTAAGAAAAAATGAAACAGAGCAAAATGTTGTTTGGTCAGTTTCTAACCGAAGTGTTAATACTGACATCATACTAAAGCGTCTTTTGTAAGCCAGGGGGAGGGGGGGGGCGGTAATTTGCTAATTTTTTATAAAAATTACAAATTTTTGTAGAATGAAAGATTTAAAAATAACATTTATAATAATGCCAGAACCACAATAATTTGTTCCTTTAAAATTGCATCCTTTATATACTTCACAAACAATACTATGTAGATGGGATCTATAACACAATCCAAATTAGTTTTTAAACTGCAGGGATTATTGATTAAAACTCTTTGTATTTTTTTTTAACTAGTTTTGGAAAATAGTCAAATGCAACTGAAAAATAATTTGAACAGAGACATGATATATTGCAAACATTGATGTTAAATTAAGTTGGAAAAGTTACTCTCAAAATTCTGAGACTGAAAGGCAGACCTGCCAACCTTTGAAAATGAGAAATCGTAGCACACAAAATTAAAATTAATCTGGAGGTTGGTTGGTTTTTCGTGTTCTGCAGTCATCTTTTGACATTTGTAAAAGGAATAAGGTTTCAGTCTTTCAACTCAATATAGTAATTTTTTTCCTCTGAAAATGTTTGTACGATTTTTAGAGTTTCTTCTCGTTTCGCAGCGTTTTTTTACATTTGTAAAAGGAGCTTGGTTCCAATTTTTTTTAGTCCACTGCAGTAAATTTTTACGAAATTCGCGCTTTTTTTCCTGCGATCGTTTCAGGATATTCACAATTTTTTCCCACAATCGTAATTCACATTTTTCTATCACGATTCTTCGGTGAAATCCGCTCATTTTACTATGAACTTTTGACGAAATTTGCATTTTTTACCTGGATCCTTTGACGAATTTTGCGTTTTTTATCACGATCCTTTGACGAAATCAGTGCATTCTTTCTGCGATCTTTCGGTGAAATTTGCCTTTTCTTACTGATCTTTCGATGCAATTTGCATTTTCTTACTGATCTTTTGACGAAATTAGCATTTTCTTTCTGCGATATTTTGACAAAATTCACGTTTTTACTGCAATCGTTTGACATAATTTATTTTCTTCTGCAACCAATTGACAAAATGGATTTTTTTACACGGTCATTTTTCGAAATTCGCGATAGTTTTTTGCAAATCGTGCGATTTTGCACACTAATTCAAACCTTGCCCCTCAAACCCCCGGGCCCCCACCCCTTCCAGAAATTCTTAAAATGGCTCCCTTGTATCTAAGGGAAGGCATTCCTGTATAAATATTTACGGAAAAATGATTCACTCGTGGTTAATATACATGCATAGTGTTTTATGTTAAGAAGTTTGTTTTGCAGCCCAGATTCCCCCCCCCCCCCATGAGCATTTTTTAATGTCCGAATTTTCGGACTAATGGCCAATTATTTAAAACTTCCGGAAATGAATACTTTGAAATTTTGGAAATTTCAAAACTGAATCACTCCTGAAAAATATGCTGCGTGGGATAAAAATCGCAACTAGAAGCAAAAAATGCGTTTGTGTTTTTTTCTAAAAAAAATCGTAGTTTAAGACCGATTTTCGTAGCATCGTAGTTTATAGGTCCAAATCGTAGCAACTACGATTTTTTCGTAGCAGTTGGCAGGTCTGGAAAGGCTAAACTTTTAAAAGCTGGCTTTTTCTTCTTTTTTACATTCATGTAAAGTGAAAATAACTTTTTAGATTAAAAAAGCTTTTAATATTTTATATTTTTTAAATTAATTTTAATTATGATCATGATGACGTAACTTACAAATAAACTGTTTAAGATAAAAGTTCCAATCAAGGGGGGGGGGGGGGGGGGAATAGAAAATGCACGTTAACTGGGAGCCTTAATGAAGCATAATAAATTTGATTATGTGAATAACCTTAAATATGTCAAAGCAATTCAAATTTTCTTACATATGTTAATTCTCAAGTAATTTTTTATGCATACATTTTTTTTTTTTTTTTTTTAATTTAAGTAAAAAGATTGGGAACTTTTATGTTTGCCAGGTGCAAATCCTGCCAACCGCAATTTTTTTCTCGTCAGTGACAGCTTTTATTTTTTGCTATGGAAATTAGAAATAGTACTTTGATCATGAAATTAAATATTTTGCTTTGTGGTCTTCTTTATAAATTTTTGTTTTTATAAAACTTCTTTAAAAAGACAGTGTGAGAATTTTTTTACTTTTTCTGTATTTTAACTGATATTAGTAAAAGGCATGTGTGTAATTTAATGAAAATTATGTATTTTAAATGAAATAAGTGAAGGGTTTATATTTAAAATTAAATGAATTCAACACAAAGTAGGGCTATAAAAGGAATTTTTGTCAATTTATTACCTGATATACTAACATAAAAGTAGTACCAATACAAAGTTAGAAATTAAAAATTCTCTTATTTTCTTTTACACAAAATTTTCTTTAACTCCTCTAGCCATAATGATATTTTACTCTGAATTTTAATGTTTTGAAAATTATTTGTTTCAGATGCTGTTGAGAAAGAAACTTATATCAAGGGCACACATTGAAAGAGTATTAAAGGCATAGTTACAACATGTATAAGAACGTAAATGTTATTTAAAAAAAAGTCTATAAATGTAAATTAAAGTACTTTAAATGTATTTGTTGGTGTTGTTATTTTACAGTATTTTTTTCTTTCTTAACAGTGATTTAAAACTTATGTACTTCAGAAATTGCATTGTTTAAAACTTAAAATTCATGCATTCTAAAGCAGCGAGTAAAATAATTGTATAATTATTTTAAAATATTACATCCATACTGGAATTGAAGATGTAAATAGATTTAGTTACAGGAGTTTATTAAGTATTTTGTAAAGAATAACATGATATGAAGTGATTTTAATATATTTTTTATGTGTTTAATGGCAAGCTTTTCATTTATTTACTATAAAAATAATAAGGAATTCAATGGATCTCAGACATAGAACAACTAGATTGAATGTACTATTTATTATTTCATTAAAACCAAAACTTGACAGAACAAGTTATCAAGTAAGAAGTTTTAGATATAATAGAATCTAATGGTATAAATATTATGAAACTTTTATGATCTTGTTTGTTTTTACTTCAAGCTAAAGGGAAGAGAAAATATGCCTAATTCTACCCTACCTAAAAATAGAAGTTTTTATTGCACTTGAAAAGAATGCCTATTTAATTGCTTTCATATTTAAAATCTGACATCATAAAATGTTATCATTATTTTCCTTTGATTTATCCTAAAAATTAAATACTAAAAATTTTTTGGTTTGTTTAAAGTAAATGTAATATATATAATTGATTATTAACAGAACTTATTAATATATTATTAACAGTAAATATTGAGCTAAATGCTTACATACTTTTAAAAAATGTAATGTATTTCTCTTGAATTTTAATTTAAAGAAATGTAATTAGTTTAGAAAAAAAAATATAACAAATACAAAACATATTTGTTACTTGAGAATGAAGTATTTTCATTCTGAGTTTTCATTATTTCTTCGCCATGGAGTAGGTAATGTTCTTTATCTGTTTTTATAAATCATGAAAAAAAAAAAAAAAAAAAGAGTATGAGAAAATTGATACTGCAGAAGAATCGATAAAAATTCTGAGAATTTTTTTGTTAAAATGTCATTTAGTGCATACTCAAATTTTTCATTTTAAATGAAAACTTCTTGCACATTCACAATTTCAATTTTGAAACTAAATACATGAAATTTTTAATCAAGTTTACTACATTTTTCAATTCTCTCAAATGAGACATGTCTTAAATTGTGGTTGTCTAAATACACGTACACACATGAAGTTTGCAGACATTATTTTAATACGAAATTTTATTTCTTTTAAGTAGGGTCTGTATTAAGTTGTAACCGATGTTTTCGGTGGTGGCCTTTCCCCTGTTGTATCTCAAAAATCTGATTAAAATAAAAATTTTGACAGTGTTAAAAAACAAAGATTTTACCCTCTTATTTATTTATTTTTTTAGAAATATTAAAATTGCTATTTAACTTTATTTTTACCTACATTAAATAAAAAAAACTGCAAATTTGATGTATTTATGAATTTAAATGACTGTGGAAAAGTATGAGGAATATCAAAAGAATAAAATTAAATTTATTTAATACATATACAGGGTGTCCGGTCTCAACGGTGTCCAATGGCTAATTCCTAAACCGTTAGACATAGACATATAGTTCCAATTACAAAAATGTTTTAAATCAGGTAAAGAAATATTTTAAAAGCGATTTGGGTCAATAAAAACATTTCTTAAAAAATTACGAAATTTAAATTTTTATACGGTCCCCTGGTCCTATAAGTTATATTTAGTAAATTTTTCCTTTTACACTGACAAGTAAGACAAAAAAAGCCCCATTCATATAACTCTAAAATTGAGCAAGTTATGAAACTTTAAAAATGCATGACTTATGCCACTTTTCTGCTCTGAAAACAAATGAGTTCGGCTTGGCTTTGAAGGATCATATAACAAGTGCTTAAAGTATTCGAAGATCTTATTTCATGCGTATCTGCACTTTGAAAAAAATCGTACAAGCATTAACATTAAGTTAACTTTTATTAAGTTTCAGATTGGCTAAAATAACATATGTTTTATTTTGTTAGGATTTGAGACTGTTTCTTTTATAATATTTTTTAACACAAATTATGTTATTTTTATAAGTTTTTATGTTACTTCAATGATTGTATGTATATTTTTCCAGTTCAAAATTTGTACTCGTACAAAATTTGTTCAAAACTTTAACTCACTTTCAAATATCCGATTGAGATTCCATTTTACATACTGGCGCAAATCCGATAACAATCTAGTATTATTATGATTTTCGGTGGTTACCATTTATACTTATTTTATAGAATAACACATAAAATTTCGGATAGATTACCGCCAAGAAATTTAAGAAAAAGTTTTAGATTAGGTAATACAAGACTGCAATTGTTGGGGTTTTGACTTTTATGTTTTTTTTAGCACTGAATCCGAAAATTACATAAATTTTTAACCATCATGTCAGGATATTTCGAAAATCATAATTTGTCAAATGTAAAGAATAACAAAAATCGGATACTATAAAGTAGAGGTGTGTTTTTTAACTTTTGATAACTGATTTTTACGTACTTTTTAACACTGAATCTGAAAATGACCTTCATTTTTAACCATCACGTTAGAATTTTTTTGAAAATCGTGTAAGTTAAAATATAGCGAAAATCTCATACTATAAAACATATGTAAAACATGTTTTTTATTTTATTTTATTCAATAATTTATTTGATAATTTTGCTTATCCTGCGATTATTACAGGTAAACAGCTGAGTGGCCCGATGTGATGGGAGATGAGGTTGAATTTTGCCTTTGAACTTTTTAACTTTGAAATTTGCAGTTTGCGAAAAATCCTGATGTGATGGTTAAAAATGAAGGTCAATTTTGTATTCAGCAGTACAGAATACATAAGAATCAATTATTAAAAGCTAAAATACATCACATAACCCAACTTTTGCAATAATATTTTTCTAATAATAGTTTAAAATACGTATCATTTTGTAAAGAATTGAGGCTGTTAATTTAGCATCATTTTATTTATCAAAAATTCTGTTTTTTTCTTTCTTCTTAAATGTTTATTATAAATTGTATATTTTGTATCAATATGTCAGAATGATTAAAGATTTTAAATTTATATTGCAATGTTAATTTTACTCTCAACCATATTCTAATATATCTGACGAAATTATATTTTGACTAAATTTGTGAATGGCCTCCCAATTTGCAGCAAAAAATATGCTCCAACTTTAAACGGCTATTACTCGGTCAATTTTAATAGTAGAATAACGGGACTTTTTTTGCCTTACTTGCCAGTGTAACAGGAAAATTTTACTAAATATAACTTATAGAACCGGGGGACCATATAAAAATTTAAATTTCGTAATTTTTTAAGAAATGTTTCTATTGACCCAAATCGCTTTTAAAATATTTCTTTACCTGATTTAAAACATTTTTGTAATTGGAACTATATGTCTAAGACTAATGGTTTAGGAATTAGCCATTGGACACCGTTGAGACCGGACACCCTGTATAACAATTGGTGTTGAATTCAGAGGGTGGCCCAGGAGGGAATCCTCCTCTTCCCCATATAGAAGGTTTGCGATTTATTTATATTTTTTAATGAACGAAAGTGCAATTTGACCCCCCAGATCTCTAAAATACACCTTCCTCCCCTGCCTGGAGCCACAGAAATCCCTCCCCGAGAGGTCTGAATTCAATACCGATAACAATATTTAACAATTTTTTAAACTGTTCTAAGAAAATGAGAAATTTTTTATGCATTCTATTACTGATAAAATTTGTTATTTTTCAAAAATTTCAATTCGGTTACTTTTTCATCACTAATTTTAATGCAGATTTTGCTTAGGAGTAAAATTCATTTGTTAGAAAAGTATATTAAGTCTAGACCAATAGACCCTTGCAAGGCTTTCGCACTGTAATCTTTACTGTAAATTAAGTGCATTTTTCCTAAATTTATATTTGCAATTTTTTTTTAAACCAAACAAATTGTACTAATAGGAGTATACTACACTGCTCAAAACAATTAAAGGATATTTGAAGTTTTATATAAAATAAAGATATAAACGAAATTTTTTTTGCCGAAAATAGAAGAAGAGAATCACAAATGCAAATTTTTCTGGTTTTCAAACTGTGGAGTATGCAAATTTTGAGTTCGACGTCAAAAACGTCGCTTCAGCGGCAGCGAATGAAATTTGACTTTCAACTGGATAAAAGAGAATGAGGACAAGGATGATCGGCATTCAGTGATTGCTTTGTTTCGATGAGTAAGATGTCTCAGCGAAGTCATTTGACAGATTCAGAAGCTTTGAGAATTGTTGGTAGGTTAGAAGGGGGCCAAACTCAAGCCGAAGTAGCGCAAGCTATTGGAGTGTCACAAAGTGTCATTTCCAGGATCTGGAACCGTTTTTTGGAGAGTGGATGTGCAGGGCAAGGTCGTAGACGGGCAACAACGCCCAATGAAGATCGGTATTTAGCGTTAACAGCTCGGAGACACCGAACCATGAACGATACTCTTCTCCAAGAACACCTTCTCTCGGCTACAGGCACCACGATTTCAACTCAGACTGTCCGAAACCGGCTCCATGCTGTAGGTCTGCATGCTCGCCGACCGATGGTATGTGTTAGATTAACATCAAGGCATCGTCACGACCGCAGGGAGTGGGCAACCGAGCATGTCAACTGGAGGAGAAATGAATGGAGCAATATTCTGTTTTCTGATGAGTCCCGTTTTTCTGTGCATCCGGATAATAGGCGTATTTTCATCTGGAGGGACCGTGGCAGTAGGAATAATCCTGCGTTCGTGCACGAAAGTGTCAGATTTGGCGGTGGAGGAGTGTTGGTGTATGGTGGCATCTCCATTGACGGGCGCACTGACCTCTACATCATTCGAGATGGAGCTCTGACTGGTCGCCGATATAGGGATGAGATCCTCAGACATATTGTAGTCCCTTACACTGCAGCAATCAGAGATAACTTCATTTTAATGGACGATAACTGCAGGCCACATCGTGCAAACCTGGTGGAGGATTTCCTTTTCGAGGAAGGAATCGTTCGAATGGAATGGCCAGCGTGTTCTCCAGACATGAATCCAATCGAGCACGTTTGGGACGCTCTAGGAAGACGAGTTTCTGGCCGCCAACAACCCCCACAAACTCTCCAAGAACTGGAAAGAGCTCTTCTGGAAGAGTGGGGCAGAATACCCCAACTCGTCATTAATAGCCTCATTGAGTCCATGTCTCAAAGGTGTTCAACATTGCTGGCCGCCCGTGGAAACCATACCCCCTACTGAAAATGATTTTCTTTGAAGAAAACATCTTTTCTTATTCTTTTTTCTCATATGCACAAATTGTGTTTTTTTCCTTTAGTACACAAATGCGCAATAAAATGCATTTTTTTCTGCCAAACATGTGTAATTTATTCTCATATAACCTACTATGTCTGTCGACCATGTATCAATCAGCTAAACAGTTTACCAGATACAAAATCCACCTAAAACTGCAATATCCTTTAATTGTTTTGAGCAGTGTATGTCAAAAGCTTTTCATATAAAATCCAACTCAACTTTGTGTATTTACCTAAAAAAAGGGGTGTTGAAATCAGAAAAAATGTGTATGATGATATTAATCTAAAAGTATAAAGAAAATTCAGTTTGTTATATTAGATATGGGCAAAGAATCCTATCCAATGATACCCCATTCATCGTATACTACTTATTAGTTGAAAAAAAGAGATGTTGATAACAGAAATAAATAATTTTTCTCTTGAAATGAACTAGTATTTTCTTCGTATTCATTTTTCATGCTTATTTTTAAATATTTTTAGTATAATTTATTTATATTGAAGGATTCCTATATTTGCGAAAAACAACAGGAAAAATAATCATACAAAAAGAAATCTATTAAAATATATTTTTCAATAATATAAATATAAGATTTTAAAAATCAAAAAATGAAGGGGGGTTGCAATTGCGCCACCTGTCCTTTTTAAATGATGCTTCTGATTTTTATTAATTTTATTGTACACTGACATTTCTATTAAAAAATAGTGGTAACCTGGACAACAATTGTCCAGGCTACCACTATTTTTTAATAGAAATCTTTCAGTGTGCACCGTCGCTCAGTTTAAGATAAAATTAATAGAAATCTGAAGCCTCATCTAGGAAAAACAGGGTGAGGTAATTGCCCTCCCTGCCTATTTATTTTAATTTTTTATATAAAGCATCCGCTACTGATCCGAAGAGCATCCTATGAATGCCGCATGCCAGACGAGCAGAGGATGCAAATTCTATTTGTTTTATCTGGTCCTATGAGCGTCCTACTGTCATCCTATGAATGGCTGAAAATGACGTCCGAATGACATGATTAGGTGTCTCTTTCTGCTCCCCCGCAGACGTCTGCCGAATAACGATGGGATATTGTAGGACGTCGGACAGACGAGGCAATATACTGCATAGGACGTCTTTCGTATGTCCTCAGGACGTGTTTGTGTTGTATGGGTAGAAACACTATTTTTAAGAAAAAGAAAAGAGGACCTTAAAACATGCTAGAACAGGAGTACTGCACTAGCTTACAGCATTATTACTGCAGTAAGACTAAGAATTCTTTTAAGACCACTGCAAATATAGCGTCGCTTCCTACAACAGAAGATGCAACTTGATACACATGTTTAAGAGTTTACCACCAGTACAGCTATGGCTAGGCAACTGTAAAAAAAGCTAAGGAATGGGATTGGAATAAGACTAAGAGAAGCACAAGAGAACACAAATAACAACTGTCAAACTCACGCACCAGAAGCTGTTCTGCGAAAAAAATCCTGCAAATTCAAAACAAACTTCAGTCAAAAAAGTGGCTGTAGGAATGCAGGTTTGTTTTGTTCGCTGTTTCGTTTGAACTACGATGGCCATTGTGGCAATCTCAGTTCCTTCATTGCCGAAAATGACTTGGAAATAGAGGTTGACAAGTCAATTCTTTAGGCTATTTTAAGCCAAGTGAAGTCCCAACCTGAGCAATCAAGATAAAGATGAGCCTCCTTTCGAAGAACATCAACCAGTCTTGCAAAGTTAATTTTTAATTAAGGCAATAAATCTACATTATATTCACTATAAAAATTGGTGTATATGCCGTAGAGTTCCAATTATCTTAGTTAATATGGGTCAAGTTCACCTCAGATAAGCAAAAAACTTGGTAAATCGGATTTATATAAATCGTCATTAAGGGTGTTCTCAAATATAAAAGGGCAACTTTATGACATAAGTTTTAATTTATTTTTGTCCGCAAATGCATGAAACTAACGGATGTTGTTGTTCAGAAACTATGTAATCGAACTGTTTTTTTTTTTTTTCGGGTTTTTTTGCAAACACAATAGATCTTTCAGAAAATAGCGTCAAAGTGAGTGTTTTGAACCGAATTTCCACGCGAAACAAGAATAAGCACCCAAGAAAGGGCGAAAAACGTTTTTGTCACGTGATCAAAATCGCCTATAACTCAATAGGTAATTTATTTATCAAAAAATGGAACTTACAGTTCGATTTCAAATGGCTTCCATGGTCAGGCGTTCCAATTATATCTTTCCGTTGAAAAATGAATTTGTAAATGTGTCAAAACGTTTTGCGCTTGTTGAGCAGAGCAGTTAAGAGCAGCCTTAAAAAAATAGATGAAATATAAATTTACACACTTTATTAATTTTTATGGTACTACTTATAATTCTTCGATTGCAAATTACATTGCTTTTATAAAAATTGGGTTGAAATTGTTCATTTAAAAAACTCCTTGATAATTTTTGATGGTTGGATAATAAACTTTTTTTTTTTTTTTTTTTTTTGCTGCAATAGCATGCCATTCTATAGTTGCCATCTTGTATAGTTTTTACTTACCACTAAAACTTAATAGTAAATTTTGCTTAATTCAATTGCCGAAATCTAGTGATTTTTAATGATTAAATAAGGCAAAAATTTCTAAATTATAATGGTAACAAAAGTCCATACAAGTTGGCAGCTATGCCATTGTATTGGTGTCATCGGAATCGCAAGCGTATCCTCTTCTTGGAGCTCCATGTATTTAAGGCTGTTCTTAAGTGCTTCGCTGAAGAAGCGCAAAATATTCTGACACATTTACAAATTCATTTTTTAACGGAAAGATATAAAATTGGAAAGCCTGGCCATGGAAGCCATCCTCTTGGAGCTCCATGTATTTAAGGCTGTTCTTAAGTGCTCTGCTGAAGAAGCGCAAAACATTCTGACACATTTACAAATTCATTTTTTAACAGAAAGATATAAAATTGGAAAGCCTGGCCATGGAAGCGATTTGGAATTGAACTGTTTTTTTCCATTTTTTGATCAATCAATTACTCACTGAGTTATAAGCGATATCGATCACGTGACAAACCCGCTTTTCGCCTGCTCTTGAGTGATTTTTCTACTTTCGCGTGGAATTTCGGTTCAAAAGGTCCAATTTGACATTATTTTCTGAAAGATCTATTGCGTTTGAAAAAAAATGGAAAAAACAGCTCGATGACATAGTTTCTGAATAACAACACCAGCTAGTTAGTTTCATGCATTTTCGAACAAAAATAAATTAAAACTTATGTCAGGAAGTTGCCTTTTTGGATTTGAGAACAGCTTTAATAGTTTTTTCAATCGCACTCAAACTTTCGGAATGTGTCATTTCTTTTTGATGGACACCTAATTAATCATTAAGAAAAAGTCATTGTCAATCAGGGTTCGCAAAGCTGGGCCCAGTTCAAAAAAACCCGGTGGGTTTTTTTTTCAGAATGGGCCCACTTGAAAAAGCCCACTGAAATACCCATAGTGTGGGTTTTTTCAATTTTCAGAAATAATTTAAAGATTTAAGCAACATATACATTTAATGAATTTAAGTCATTTCAGTTAATTTTGAAAAAAAATTAATATATAAAAGCCATTACATACACATCTGAAGTAAAATAAAAATGTATTTCAACACATTCAAATACTTTACTAACATAGAACCTAGTAGGCAACATACATAGTACATAATTATAGGTAAAGGTTATATCATAACCATAAGAATGTCTTTATATGAAAAATTCAAATAAACTATATTCATGAAAATAAAAATATGTATTTTTACTTTCTTCTATAATTCTTCTTCTTTCTTCATATAAGTATTGGACTCGTGAAAAATTTCAACTTCCAGTTTATGATGGATTTATACGTGTTAAAATGGTCCTGGTCCTAAAGACGATTTGATGGTTTTTAGAAAATGTCTGTCTGTATATGAAAAAAATTTTGTGGGTGCTCTATCTCAAGAACCTCAGAATTTCACAAAACTTTAGATTGAGTTAGACCGTGATGTAAACTGGTGCTGATTAGTTTTTGGTGTATACTGCCCAACAGCTGCCACTGCTATGCTGCATGTATCTCAATTTTTGCAATAACTTTATCTCAAGAACTAATGCACAGATTTTCATAAAACTTCAGATTGAGTTACAAGTTAAATTGTTGCTTATTGAATTTTGGTGCATGTGCATATCGCCCAACAGGTAGTGCTGCTATGCTGCATTTTTTGCGATTTCAGCAATAACTCTTATCTCAAGAACTAATGTGCGGAATTTAATAAAAATTTAGATTCAGCTAGACCTTGATATAAACTGGTGCTGATTAGTTTTTGGTGTATATCGCCCAACAGTGGCGCTGTTGTGCTGCATTTATCTCACTTTTTGCAATAGCTGTATCTCAAGAACTAATAATGCATGGATTTTCATCAAACTTCAGATTCAGTTAGACATTGACGTAAACTGTTACTGATTAGGTTTTCTTGTAAATTGCACAACAGGTGATACTTATACCTCCTCTCCTTGTTAAATGCATCCAATTCAACAAATCTATATTTTACAATCCTCATGATGGGCATAAATTGTCATTTAATTTTGGCACTGTGATAGCGAATTTTGAATTATTAACATGTATGAGATGGAAGAAACTTTTGGGATTGGCACATCCGACTAGTTTAGCCCCTTTTTTCTTCCTATTTATATATTTTAAATTTTAATATTCTATTCATTATTTGATTTAAAGAAAATTAACAATTTTATATCTTCTGTTATATTTAAAACTAATTTGTGAGAAACACTGACATTTAATTAACTTAAATTCCTATAATTTATAACTTGTAAAATAGCATTATAATTATATTGTATATAAGGGAACAATGTATTTTTTTATGTATAGTGTATATAATATATAGAAAATATAGTATACAATAATGTAATTAAGCATATATTATACTTTTGAAAAAACCCCGATTTTCCCCGGGAAAAATTGGGTTTTTCATGAAAAAACCCATCTGGGTTGGGTTTTTTCAGAAAAACCCGGGTTTTTGCGAACCCTGTTGTCAATAAACAATAAAGTGCTGAGTGAAAATGAAAGAGTATCGTAAAAATTTAGAACTCTGATTTTCTGATAATAGGAAAAGGCGACCACAATGTATATTCAGTAACTAGGTTAAGCAGTATATGTATTTTTAAAATTTTAAAAAGTGCTTCTTTAATTTTGGTATGTCTATCTCTACATCTGTCCTGTTTTTCGAGCTTCAATTTTCGCAGATATGTTTTGATTGCAATGAAATATATTGCATAAGTTTTCTGTTGAAATTAGTGTGGGTAATATTTATATATCTTTTACTGGAACACAAAATAATTCGTATGCATTACAATCAGGGGTGCACTGGTGCCGAAATGCCATTTCTGTATTTATTTTCTTTACTTTGAAAGAAAAAAACTTCTTTCTGATAAAATATGTATTAATTTAATATTAAAATTAAAAAAAAATGTGCCAGACATTTAATTATGCTATTGTATTGTATGGTTATTGCATTTCGTAGTGAAAGATGCAATTAAACTATAAAAAAAAACAAATCGTAAGAAAATAGTCTAATATTTTGGAATTCTGTTGGCAAATTGACATTAAAATAAATTGTTAAAAATCTAATTCATGAAAAACAGTTAACCCTTTTTGGTCGACATTGCATGTCGTTCAGCTATTTGGCGCCGCTTCCATGCGACGAAGAGAAAAATTGCATCGCTGAAAGCGAATTCGTCGCTAGTTACACATCGGGTTATATTTCGCAATTATTTTTCTACATTTCTCAATTATTGCTAAGAGATTGTGTAACTATAGTCCTGTTATTTTATTTTTAAGTCGTACTTTTTTTTTTCTGTTATGGAAGCTTTCTTTAGTTATTGTTGCATGTCAAAATTTATTTCCTGATGGATTGAGAGAGTAATTTCAATATGTCTCAGTCAGGGTGTAATAGTTTTCATTTATCCAGTGATGACATTTATTCAATCTGGTGAATCAGAAGACAATGATATGAGCTCAATTGGCTCTGGGTAGAACAAAAATCAGTATGCTCTTCTATTCCTCGCTTCAATTTTACAGAAAACTTTTAACTGAATAAATTTGATAAATATATTTTTTAATTTAATGCTTGGGTGCATTGCACGAAAAACTGGAGATCAGTGAACGGGATATTACATGTACGACCACAAGTAGGTCAAGAAAAAGCTGCTTGCTTGCGTACTACCAAAAATGTTTTGCGTTTTCGTATTCAGGATATATTAATTTTCAGCAATAAAAATTATTTTTTATAATTGGATATCCGAAAAATAAAAAAATAAGTCGAAGAAGGAAGGTTAAGCATGTGACATGATAAAGGTATGTTTTGCTTCTTAGCAATGTAAACGTCGAAATGAATGTGCATTTTTCTTAACAATTTTTATATAGCCAGCATAGTGAAAATCATACGTTCCGAGACTGGGACATTTACGAATGCACGCCTAATTATTATCTACATGTGGTAATTATTTAAAGTGCATCTTAATTGATGTTACATTATTTCAAATGAAATAAAAGTTAGCTTAACGCACACCGGTGTATTACACACATCATAATTTGAGAAAATATTTTTCTACGTTTACGCATATTTGCCGCATTACGAGCACCCCTTTCTTTGTGTCATAGTGCTATCATTGATTAATTCTCACACTTATATTTCCAAATTAAAGTTTATTTGAACTGTTTTAAGTATAAATATAAATAAAGACGAACTCTTAAAAATTCGACGAGAGGTGGTAAAATAAGCTAATTTCTTAGGAGGTATGCCAGTGTGGGGGCAGGGATCAATAGGCTGAAGCACTTGCATTTTAGGAATGTAAGTTATTTACATAGCTTCCAACATTCCAGCAAAGTCAAGCAAAAATATTTCGAATCAAAAATTTAATTTAATAAAGGAAATAAAAAAGAACTCTATAGAAATAAGACACATTTCCTTAAATAAGTTTTCTGGTTCAAAATTCGTTTATTTGACATGGAGGAAAATCCCTGAAGATTGGCTTGTCAGATATGCATTTATACTCATTGAAAAAAAAATTTCTTGTCAGTGGGGGGGGGGGGGGGCTTAGTGATATGGGGCGCCAATGGAAGTTCTGCACACAGGCGCCGGATACTGCTGGCGTGCCCCTGATAAAAATCATGTTTTTTTAGGGAAAAAGAAATAAAAACCTATTTGACGATGGGTTTATAAAAACACATTTTGTATTTGTTATATTTCCGGGGATGAGGAGGGGGGGGATATTTTGATTAAATATCGTAATTAGTCCACATGGCAGATATTATTATGACAGACACTAGCGGGCTTCGCCCGTTATGGCGCCCCATGTGTCCAGCTTCCATAACTCAGAAACTACCTTTCGGACATCAATGCAACAGATTCCAAACGTTATAATTAACTTAATAATCACCCTATATAGCATTAAAGTAAATTTATGAGTAGTTCATACTATTTTTTTTATCGTAATTTCTGAAGAAAAAAATTATTTCGGTTCCATTCTTAGGTACTTGTCCAAAAAATTTTGAAAAAGGGGGGAAGGAGGGGACATGAGACTACTGTTTGTCAAACATTTCTTTGGACTTTGTTGAATATATCTGAGGAGCACTATACATTGCATTATTGAACAGAAACATTATTGATACAATTTGATTATCACACAAAATACTCATTAATAATGTGTGCATCTCACTTTGAGAATCTTCCAATAACACGGTTTGAGAAAATATTATTGATAATTGTCAATTTCAGTCCTTAAACTGCTTTTTTTAGTTTTTAAGTTTTTTACTTTTTATTTTCGAAAACTGACGTTACTTTGCCTTTTGTGCAATTTCAGAAAAAAAAAAAAAAAAAATAAGCAACATGTGATGACTGATACATTTGAAAATATTAAATTCCTTGAGGGGGGCAATTCCCCCCCCCCCTAGCCTCCCCCAAATGGCGCCCCTGCCTACAGGTTAGGTTCGGATTAAGCCAATTTTTCTAAAGTTAGTTCTGTATATTCTTTCAGATTAAAAATTATATGTATCATAATAATGAACATAGATTTTTGTTTTGGTGTAATGTTTCCTGAAGCGTGCACAGAGCAGAGATGATTCTGAATTTAAAAAAAAAAATCAAATTCACATAATTTTTTTTGAAAATTTATAGCAGTAGGGAGTAGATTTCTTCTCGGCGCTAATTATGAGTTTTTTTCCGCGGCCCTCTCACGAAATTCGCGGTTTTTTTTCGTGATGCTTTGGCGAAATTAGCTTTTTTTCTGCGATCTTTTTACAAAATTCATGTTTTTCCGCTATCTTTTGACCACATTCACGTTTTTTGCTCGATCCTTTGGCTAAATATAGGTTTTTTTCGCGATCCTTTGAGAAAATTTGGATTTCTTTTCCACGATCCTTTAACAAATTCGCTTTTTTCGCGATCCTTTGACGAAATTCGCGTTTCGTTCGCGATCCGTTGACGAAATACGCGTTTTACCGCGATTTTTAGACGAGATTCGCGTTTGTTTTTCGCGATTCCTTGAACAAATTTGCGTTTGATTCGAGATTCTTTCACTAAATTCGCGCTTTTTCGCGATCCTTTGACGAAATGGACGTAGTTTTTCTCTGCGAGAGATTTTAAAGGCCATGGAAAAAAGGCAAATAAAGCAGGGTTTTTTTTTAAACATCTGGCTAAAAATGCCAGATGATAGTTGTTGTATTTATGACGGCCAATTATCTGCACGAGGGATATGGGCCCAGGGGGGAAGTGCCCTTCGTGGGGGTCTTTCTAGGGGAACCTAACCCGTATTAACGCTTGGAAATCCAAGGTTCGAAGAAAACCACGAAAACTCCGAACGATTAGGCCGACGGGCGCGATTGGGATCGAACCCAGCACCTCCCGTCTACCAGCTTCGAGAGCCAGATGATAAGGCGAGATTTAAAGAACTAGCAGAAAAATAATAGATAAAATATTGAGATATGTATCATAAATCCGAACCATGACATTTTACTGAGAAAAAAGTTCATTTTTTTCTGCCAGGAAGGTAAGTTTCTGCGTGAGGGGAGGGGGCGAGGAGTGGCGCGTTAAAAAAATTGTAGATTCTTCCAATAGTCCAGGGGAAATGTACATTTTACCTTGCAAAAAATCGGGTAGAAGATTTTTTTTTCTGACTTGTTTATAATGATGCCAACATGGAAAAACCAAGTTTTCCAACAAAATTTCTTAAGGCTAAATTTTCTGTGGCCAAAAAACAACAAAATTTTGGGACGTTTTTTGATTTTTTTTAAATATCTCTATACCTGTTGCCGTAGCATGATTTTTGTCAATTACAATATTAAAGAGGACCAAATTCTCTACAACTTTCATATTTACAACTTTTTTATACACTCAACAGCAAGCGCAATACGCCGTTTCAAAAATAAGATAATTTTTTCAATTTTCTTAAAAACCGTGAAAACGTAGTTCTCCCCCCGTAGTTCCCCTTCCGCGTTCTCTGCATCGAGTGTGTATGTAAGTTGAAAAAATAGCCATATATATATATATATATATATATATATATATATATATACACACACACACACATCAGTGCCGAAACTAACCTTACTTGCACCAGGGACAAACATGCATTTTGGCACCCCCCCCCCACACACACACACACACAAACCTCCGCAAAAGAAATTTACAAAAAGAATTTTACTAATTTCTAATAGCCGAATTATTTTAAAATTTAAATGTAATCATGAAATACGTAATGCTGAACTGCGTAACCAGCTTTGTCTAATATTGATTCATTAAAACCTTTAAAAGGGAACCCAAAATATTCCGCTTTATACAGGTTTCCCTCTCAGCAGTTGCAATTGCTAGTATTCTTTCTGTACTTTTTTCATTTAAGACAGGATTCCGTTATCCTATTTTAATGCATTTGTTTCAAATTTTCTTTTGGATTAACATGTAATTTTTTCATTTAAAACAGGATTTTGTTATCCAGTTTTAATGCATTTGGTTCAATTTGCATTTTGGATTTTCCGGCTGTGAGACAATTTTAGCCAAATTTCATACTATATATTTTTGGTATCATACGACAAAAATTTTTTTATTTGGCGCACCTTCGCCTTCCACTCTGGCGCCCGGGGTGCATGCTTCCTCTGTCCTTTCTAGTTTCGGCCCTGATATATATATATATATGTGAAATTTGGATAAAAAAGTCTCGCAGCCGGAAAACTGACCAAAAATAAAAAATAATAAAAACTGTAATCAAAATAGAAAAAGTAAACACTAATACGGTTGGAATTCAAAGTCAGCACTTCTAAGCCCCTCAAAAAAAAAAAAATCATTTAAAACTATTAAATTGCAAATGAGAAATTGTAAAAGGAACGCTTCCATAGGTTTAACCTTAGCATTCCAGGGTCATTCCATGTCAGTTCAGGCAGGCATGTAACCCACCATCACAGATTTTGATGAAACTGCGTGTGTTTGTTCCTTTTATTAAGATATGATTCCCAGTATTTTTTTTTACTCCTTGGTCAAATAGTTTCTGAGAAAAAAATTGTCAAAATTTTAAAAAACTGCCATCAGTTGGCATTCTTGACTGCTCGATTTTCAAATGTAGCATGACATAAATATGATCATATTTCAATATCTATTCCACAAATCATCTTCAAATAATTTATGCATAATATATAGGGTACGTATTTTATGAAAAAAAAATACTGTTACGCTTATATAACATTTTAAGTGTGTCTAAAAAAATGTTTAATCTTTGAAGTCGTGATTTTTTTATGAAAAATAATGCATTAACTAAAATAGCATTATTAACAAAAGGCGGTATTTTTATTAAATTTATTTTTTGTGGGGGATATACTTAAAGGTGTCCTTTACCTGATTCTGAAATAAAAGTAGTGGGATTTTGGGTGTTTTTAGTAGTATTTCATATTTAAAAATATTTTGAGGCGTATTTCAAATCAAATCAAGCAGAGTCATTCCATGTCAGTTCGCCTAAGACATTTAATTCACTGTCACAAATTTCAATGAAACTGGGTATGTTTATAGCTCATTTTAAGACAGGATCAAGGAAATTAAAGGTGATTGCAAGTAAAATATTTTTTAAGATAAAAAAAAACCTAAATTTTGAAATTTTTTTAAAAATGTTTTTAATGTCAGATCTATATTCAAAGACTGCATAAAAAAAGTCATTTCAATATAAAATCACTAAATAAGTTTCAAATAATGTATATGTGACAAATAATGTAGGCAGATTATTATTTATTGTTGTTTGTCATGTTTAAATGCTAAGAGTGTGTTTAATCTTGTAAATTCTTAAAATCAAGAATTTTGTGAAAAATAATGTGTTAATGAAAAATTTATTATTAACCAAAGGCAGGCTGTTATTACTTTTTTTAATTGTACGTAAAAATATCTTTTCAATAGTTATAAAATAAAAATAGTGAAAATATGAGCAATTTTAACAAAATTTTCATAAAATGTGAATGTTTAATGATAAATATTGAAGCTTTTCATGCTAAGATGTACTAAAATGACTACGATATCGTGTATTTCTACTGTTGCTTAAATATAATACATACAATAATAAAATAATAAATATTATTTATAGCAATAAAAATTAAATTAAATAGCATCAGTTCCTTTACCAACACTACATTGCTCAACAGCCGACTTAAAATCAACAGCCCACTCTTATTGAAAAATACTTTCAACTGTTCAAATAATAAATAAAATGCATTTAAAAATTTTAATATCAACTTATTATCTTAAGACGATAATAATAACTAAACAACATGATGAATTTATAAATCAGCTTTTAATTGAAAAGTCATGAAATGGTCCCTTTAAATATTGTTGTTCATCGAGTCAATCAAAACAAATTATCTAAAAAAAAATAGTGAGCCTAATATGCTGACTGCAGTGACACTTCTAACAAAACTAATTAATTCATTACCATCTGAAATCAAACCCGAAAGATCAAAAAGAAAAAAAAAAATCATCTGTAGTGTGAATGTGACATACTCGGTGGTTGTTGAGGTAGGAATGTCTTTGTGACATTTTCACCTGTACTTCAATAAAATATAAACATGTAAGCTTTTTTCATTCATCCAAATTAAGTAAAACAATTATAAAATTTTGTTGTCATTACACCAGATGTTAAATTTTTCGTTACATACTATTAGATAAGTTCTTTACTTTTAGACATTATTGACATAATATCATAAAATATCCTATATGTATTTTCTATAAGTGTATAAACAATATATATAGGCTTTATTAAACATAAATGAATAATTTTTAAATAATTTGTTTGAGAACAGGGATATATATACACACATATATATGTTGAAAATCCATCTTTCAGCAATATTGTGATGAAATAAATCAAATTACCGTAATTTCCGGTGTATAGCCCGCGGATCAAACAATCGTGTTTCGACCCAGAAATTTTTTAAAATAAAATGTAACTTTTTAGATCACAGTAAATATTGGTCTTCAAATACTGAATAAAATTTCTGGGTCCAAACTGAATTGTTTGATCTGCGGGCTATACATCCGAAATTACGGTACATATCATTAGAAACTGAATAAAGTTACAAAAGTGCAACTCATTAAGTTTTAAATATTTTTTTCGATATAGTTATTTGAAAGATAGAAATATAATGGATTATGCATTTTTTGCATATATTTAAAGCACAATACGTCAAAATTTTCTTCAAAAGAGTGAAATTTGTTATTTTTTTTTCAATATTAGCAGCTCAATGCTAAATTTTCAATATTAACAGCCAAATATGAGTTTAAAGATTAGGACTGTCATTTTGAAAATTTCTATTGGGCGGTGAGGAGCTAGTGATTTTTCTCTTTTTTGGAAAGGGATAATTGCTCTTCGCCCTAGAAATTTTACTAAAAAACAATATTGTTTATTTTTTTTCCTTAAGAAACGAACATAAAAGATAATTTGAAAAATAAAATAAATGTATAAATAAAAATATTTCCAGGGATGATACATTGGATAGGTTTTACATTTGAAAATATTGATAATTTTAAATATGATTTAAATACTACTAAAACCAACCAAAATCCCACTATTTTTATTTCAGATCCAGTTATAATGTAGTATTATGTACAATTTAAAATTAAAAAAATAGTCATAGAAACTCCGCCTTTGATTGATAAAGATTTTTTAATAATTTCATTATTTTTTGTAAAATATTTTTGATTTCAAAGATTATACAATTTTTTAGACACATTTAAATATTTTTTAACATTACAGCAATATTTTTTTCATAATCTACATACTTTATTTACCTTGCTTAAATTATTTGAAGAAGATTTCTTTATTAGTTATTGAAATATGATTTTATATATAAAATGAGGCCTTTGAAACTTGAACAATCATTAATGGCAACTCGTGGCATTTTTCCAAAATTTTGATAATTTTTTCTCATATGTTCACTATTTTTATTTTATAACCATTTAAAAGATATTTTTAAGTACAATAAAAAAAAAAAAAGCAATAACACCCTGCCTTCGGTTAATAATAAATTTTTGATTAACACATTATTTTTGACAAAATTCTTGATTTTAAAAATTCATAAGATAAAAGACACTCTTAGTGTTTAAACATGATAAAAAACAAGAAATAATAATCAGCCTACATTATTTGTCACATATACATTATTTGAAACCTATTTAGTGATTTTATATTGAAATGACTTTTTTTTTTTTTTTTTTTAATGCAGTCTTTGAATATCGAACTGTCATTAAAAAAATTTAAAACTATTTTTCAAAATTTTGATATTTTTTATCTTAAAAAATATTTTACTTAGGATAAAAAAAATTAAAGGTGATTACGTCTTAAAATAAGCTATAAACAAACCCAATTTCATTGAAATTTGTGACAGTGATTAAATGGCTTAGGGGAACTGACATGGAATGACTCTGCTTGATTTGATATGAAATGCACCTCAAAATATTTTTAAATAGGAAATACTACCAAAAACACCCAAAATCCCACTACTTTTATTTCAGAATCAGGTAAAGGACACCTTTAAGTATATCTCCCATAAAAAATAAATTTAATAAAAATACCGCCTTTTGTTGATAATGCTTTTTTTGTTAATGCATTATTTTTCATAAAAAATTCGACTTCAAAGTTTAAATATTTTTTTAGACACACTTAAAATGTTATAAGCGTAACAATATATTTTTTTCATAAGCTGCGTACCCTAAATATTGTGCATAAATTATTTGAAGATGATTTGTAGAGTAGATATTGAAATATGATTATATATATGACATGCTACATTTGAAAACAGAGCTATCAAGAATGCCAACTGACGGCAGTTTTTCAAAATTTTGACAATTTTTTTCTCAGAAACTATTTCACCAAGGAGCAAAAAAAATTACTGGTGATCATATCTTAATAGTAAGAACAAACACACGCAGTTTCATTAAAATCTGTGATGGTGGGTTACATATTAATATTTTACTGCCTGATTTGACGTGGAATGCCCCTCCAGTTTTTTCACGTGAGTAGTGAAGTCTCACGCGAAAACATTTGCACGCTCATGCTAAATCTACAAAAGTGTTCTTTTCAGAATTCTTACTTGAATTTTAATATTTATTTATTTTTTCATATGATACCGAGGTCGATATCTACGATATCTTTGTATGACTAATTTAGTCTCATAATTCATATAACTATGACATTAAACGCCTCAATACTACAACTATCATAAAATTTTTGAAAATAAAATCTTCATATACGGAATCCGGTCCTTAAAGAAAAAATTATATATATTTTAAGAGAAAGAATATGACCAGTTATACCTCTAAGATGGAAACCTGTTTAAAGCGGAATATATTTCGGTTCGGTTTTCAAGGTTTTAATGAATCCATATTTAAAAAATCTGATTACGTATTTAATGATTACACACTTAAAATTTTCAAAATCTGGCTATTAGAGATTTATTAAAATAATTAACGAGGGGTGGGGCAAAATATGCATGAATTTTGCCTCCCCCCCCCCGAAAGGCTAGTTTTGGCCCTCAAACACATAACTTACTGCTACCAATATATAGAAGTTGACATACATGATCAAATCCGTGGGAAACATGAATAATCGGGGGAGAACTACGTTTTTCACGGTTTTTAAGAAAATTGAAAAAATTGTCTTACTTTTGAAATGGCGTACTGCGCTTGCTATTGGGTGTATAAAAAAATTGTAAGTATGAAAGTTGTAGAGAATTTTGTTTTCTTTAATATTGTAATTGACAAAAATTATGCTACTGCAACGGGTATTGAGCTATTTAAAAAAAATCGAAAAAGTCCCAAAATTTTGTTGTTTTTCGGCCACAGAAAATTTAGCCTTAAGAAATTTTGTTGGAAAACTTGGTTTTTCCATGTTGGCATCATTATAAACAATTCAGAAAAAAAAATCTTCTACCCGATTTTTTGTAAGGTAACCCCCCTTTTTTTGTACATTTCCCCTGGACTACAAATCGTTACATTGTTAGCTTATATATTATACATTGAGGCTTACATATATATTTCTTTTAATTTTCAACAATTGTGATCATTGGAGGTATAGACGGGTTGCACATGACGTCACATGTCTGAAATCGCTTCATATGGCGTCCAAATATAAGGCAAATGTGGTGCTCTCCATTTGATTTATTAGACTTATTTGCACTATAATAATAAAAATAAGGAAGATCCAAATTAAACAGAAAGATAACATGTGCTTTTAACGGCAAACAGGGAGTTCTGTGCTCCACGTGTGTGCTCCAGATGCTATAGTATCAGTCGTTGCTAATAGCAACGTGACATCAATGGAAGGGGACAAATCTTTAAACTCCCTACATAAGTAGCTTTTATATTGCGCTAGTTAATATATATATATATGAGCACCTTTACTTATATATGTAAGCTATACATGTAGAGAAGTGAAAGAATCTATAAATTACCTACCCCCCCCCCCTACACCTTAAAAATTAGGTAATTTAAAAACCTACCCTTTTACTTAGCTATATTTCACCCCGTTTAAAAGCTCTGTAATATAAAGATTTTTTTTTTACTCCTTCGCTGCCTCCCCTCCTTTCACACACACACACTCAAACGTTATTCTTGATCAAACTTTTAAAAAATATATAAAAGCTGCATTGCTTTTATATATGAGAACCCCAGAAGCCAAGGGATACAAGTGACAAAATTTTGATTTGGGGTAAATTGAGTTCAAAGTTTATCATCAATAGTAATTGACCAAATTAAAATAAAAACTGCTGCTTATTTCACGGCGGTCTTTGAACTTATTTAAATTACTGTGGAAGAATAGTGAAATGGAGTATCTTTAAAAATTTAAGTACAGATTAAAGATGTTAAGTAGTTTAACGGGCTTAAAGTGACTCTTCACTCACTTGAAAACACCAGCATTTACCCATACAAACATAATTTCAATAAAGGTTACTTAATTTACTTTTACTTTATTAATTTGTAATAAATTTATAAAAATGGAATTTTTTTCATCTCCACAGAGCAAAAACCACCTTGATTAATATAATTGTGTGAAATTACAAAACGATTTTTTTTATCCACAACCGATTGGCTAATAAAGAATTCTTTCCACGACCGATTGACAAAATTCATCAATCTGCCACGTCGAACAATCGTGAAATTCACTATTTTTTGCTGCAACTGACTGACGAAATTCGCGATTTTTTGCAACGACTGACTGGCGAAATTCGCGATTTTTTGCAACGACTGACTGGCGAAATTCGCGATGTTTTGCAACGACTGACTGGCGAAATTCGCGATGTTTTGCCGTGACTAACTGACGAAATTCGCGATGTTTTGTCGTGACTGACTGACTGACAAAATTCGTGATTTTTTGCAACGACTGACTGACTAAATTCGCGATGTTTTGCAACGACTGGCTGACGAAATTCGCGATGTTTTGCAACGACTGGCTGACGAAATTCGCGATGTTTTGCAACGACTGGCTGACGAAATTCGCGATGTTTTGTAACGACTGACTGACGAAATTCGCGATTTTTTCCCTCGACTGACTGGTAAAATTCGCGGTCTTTCGCAACGACTGAGTGACGAAATTTTCGATATTTTCCCGCGACTGATGGGAGAAATTCGCGATCTTTTGCCGCGATTGACTGACGAAATTCGCGATATTTTGCCGCGACTGACTGACGAAATTCGCGATATTTTGCCGCGACTGACTGACGAAATTTGCGATATTTTGCCGCGACTGACTGACGAAATTTGCGATCATTTGCGTTACCGCTACTGACTGACGGAGTTTGGGATCTTTTGCCACGACTGACTGACGGAGTGCGCGATCTTTTGCCACGACTGAGGGACGAAATTGTCGATTTTTCCAACGACCGATTGGCGAAATACGCGATCTTTTGCCGCAATCGACTGACTAAAATTATCTGCTAATTATTCAACAAATTAAGCATTTATTAAACATATACACATAAAAAAGTAATAAAAACAGTCATTTTTTTTAAATAAATAAATTGGCATGGGGAGAATGCACACGGGAGAAAAGAAAGAACTCCAAACCTGAAAAAATAAAAACTCTAGCCTGGCCCATGTCTCATGAAAGAAAACTGGCCTAAGCCAGCCTTAGGCCCGTAGAAACCTCTAACATAATATACCACAATATAAGTAAACAAAGTACGATTGCAATCTTACAGTGGTGCCGATGCATTTTTAAAAAAGTCTTCTTAAATTTTAAGTAATTTAAAAATCTTTAAAATTTCTGTTCGTTAAGAAATGTTCAAATTTTATCTGTTAAACAAATCTAAAATTTCAGAAGAATTTTTTAAAACGCTGTTATGTACTGCATTGGACATTCACTTCCTAGTGCCAAATCCATGACTTTTTCCCATGGCTCGATTTCTCAATTGAATTGTTTATCACTAACAATGGCACCACCAGTGGCGTAGCTAGAGCATTTCGTTTGGGGGGGTGTGGACATCGAATTTACCGAATGTTCATAGTAAATTTTGTATTTTTTTAAATTTTGTATTTATTTGTATTTTGTATTTATTTGTATTTTGTATTTATTTGTATTTTGTATTTATTTGTATTTTTTCGCATTATTTTCTTTTGAGCGAGGGGGGGGGGGGAATTAGACATTTATTTATTATTTCAGCAATATATAAATAAACAGACCAAAAAATTTTAACAAAAAACTAAATAATTTCAACATTTAAAATTTTACAAACTGGGGGGAGCGAGGGTAGTAGAAATTATGAATGGAGGGAGTGAAGTAGATAACTGCTGCTTTATTTATCGTATTGCAGAATTACGAATAAAGCAGAGGAAAAAAGTAATTTTAAAGACTTTAACCCTTAACTGATCAAGTGAGGGTTTTTCCACCCAAGAGAAATTTCAATTATGAAGAATTTTTTTTGTGGCATTTAGATACGTGTATTTATATGTATATGTATGTACACTTACAATACTTTTTCAGTTGTTTTTATTCAAGTAAATAATGCAAAATTCACAGCAGATTTTCTTATTTTAATTCGCTACATTTTGTGGAGTGCACAAGACAAGAAATCAAATTTTGGGGTTGCATACACACCACCTCACCACGTTATTAAAAAAAAAAAAAAAATCACCTCATCACTTAAGGTTTAAGCTTTTCGTGCTCGATACTTTAGTAAGGGGGGAGGGGGCAAAGGTAAAAGCAGTAATTTGGGGTGAGGTGTAAAAAGACAGATTTAGATTGATTATTTATTATTACAATAAAAATAAATTCAATAGAAAATATTTAAAAAATAATTCTTTTTTTCTTTTATTTATAACTCAGAGTTTGAAATTTGCAATACTTTTTAAATTTTAAGTTAGAAGTCTGTACGAGTAGAAATTTTCAGGCCCGGACCAGGCCGACCCATAGAAAAAAATTCGACTCGGCCCATTATAAAAATTAGGCCTGAACTCGGCCAGGCCTGTCGAAAAAAATTATTGGCCTGGCCCGGCGTTATAGCAGCTAAAAGTTCAGCCCTAGACCATCCTGGCCCGGAAAAAAATGAAAATCTCGACCCAAGCCTGGGACGGCCCGAGTGAGTTTTTACAAAGCATTGATTACGTCGATTTGGTTAAAAATTTGTCTGTACGAGGAATTCTGATCAAAAATACTTAATCTTAGCTTTTTTTCTTTCTTTCTTTCTTTCTTTTTTTTTCTTTGTAATCTTTACTTTTATAGAAATGCCGTAGGCTGCGATACATTTTTTTTTTTAAATAAATCTCTATTTGTTACATGCAAATGTTTTGATTATCATTAATTTTGTTAATCCATATTCCATGTATTGGAGAATTAAAAATCTAAAAAATGCTATACAGTAAAATCTTCTAAGACGGAATTGCACAGTAAAGCAAATAAAAAGAAAATTTCGCAGTTAAACTGATGGCGTTGAGCTCACAGGCTATTCACACAAATTGTATATTATACTCTTATTTCAAAGAATAATGCCCCTCGAAAAATAAATGAAGGGATTAGCCCGTTCTCCCCCCCTTTATACTTAACCAAAGAACCTCCAAATCTAATCAGGGAAGCTCCTTAACATAATAAACTGGTATACCGAATTTGAAGCAAATCAGATAATTCTGCATGAAAAAACCATTTCACTAAATTTAGGGGGTATTAGCTCCCTTATTTCTCCCTTTATGCTGGACCAAGGAACCTTCAAATCTAATCAGAAAAGCTCCTTATCAGAATAAACCTAGAAAAAATTAGATAATTCTGCATGAAAACCCATTTATCTAAATTAAGGGGAGGGGAAATTGCACCCCTTTCCCCCTTTTATACTTAACCAATGAACCTCCAAATCAAATCAACGAAGCCATATCGGAATAAAATGGTATATCAAATTTGAAGCAAATCGAATAATTCTGCATGAAAAACCCATTTATCTAAATTAAGGGGGGGACTATCCCCTGTTCCCCCTTTATACTTAACCAATAAACCTCCAAATCTAATCAAGGCAGCTCCTTTATATAATAAACCGGTATACGAAATTTGAGCAAATAGAATAACTCTGCATGGAAAAACCCAACTATCTAAATTAAGAGGGGAGGCAGTCTAGCCCCCTTTCCTCCCTTTATACTTAACTAATATGCCTCCAAATCTAATCAGGGAAGCTCCTTAGCATAATAAACCGGTATACCAAATTTGGAGCAAATCGAATAATTCTGCATGAAAAACCCATTTATCTAAATTAAGGGAGGGGGGTGGCTAGCTTCCTCTTCCCTTTATACTTAACTAATGAACCTCCAAATCTAATCAAAGCAGCTCCTTAACATAATATACCGGTATACCAAATTTGGAGCAAATCGAATAATTCTACATGAAAAACACATTTACCTAAATTAAGGGAAGGGGGGGTTATCCCCCCTTTATAGATAAGTAATGAACTTCCAAATCTAATCAGGGAAGCTGCTTAACATAATTAACCGGTATACCAAATTTGGAGCAAATCGAATATTTTTGCATAAAAAACCCATTTCTCTAAATTAAGGGGGGGGGGGGGGTTCCTCCCTTTATATGTAACTAATGAACCTCCAAATCTAATCAAGGCAGCTCCTTAACATAATAAACCGGTATACCGAATTTGGAGCAATTGAATAATTCTACATGAAAAACCCATTTATCTAAATTAAGTGGGGGACTAGCCCCCTTTTCCCCTTTATCCTTAACCAATGAACCCCAAAAACTAATCAGGGAAGCGCCTCATCAGAAGGAACCTAGAAAAAAAATGTGAAGCAAATCTGATATTTTTATCAAGAGTTATCGCGTTACGTACATACGTACATACAGAACCGGCCAGCACATAAGCTCTCAGGCTTTGATAGCCTGTGAGCTAAAAAATGCATTATAGACACGTTCCCTTTTTAGGTTCATTCGTAATTATATAAATACGTAGCACCTATAGTCGTCGTTCAGTCCGTCTGCCCGTCCGTCCGCATATAACAGAGCAAAAACTACCCAACCGAATGGTCTGAAATTTCTAATATATGATTGCTGCAAAATTTTGTCGAGCCATTTCGAATTTTATGAAAATCGGATGTATAGTTTAATTACAGGGACAGTCAAAAGTTTTTCTTTACATTACAGCCAATGGGGAAAAATTATTGCAAGAGCATTTTAATGCTGTTACAGTCTTCCGACTGGTCTCAAATTTTAAATATATAATTATTGCAAAATTTTGTCGAGCCATTTCAAATTTTATGAAAATCGAAAGTATAGTTTAATTACAGGAAAGGTCAAAAGTTTTCCGTTACATTACAGGGAATGGAAAAAAAAAAAATATTGAAGAGCATTTTAATGATGTTACAGACTATGCACTTATGAAGTGGAAAAAAATATGCATTCAGTACAATATGGGGTGCAAAAATAATTATAAAACTAGTTATAGTACGAACGCACCTCATTTGCCACGTTTGACGAGCAATTTCCAACTTGTTAATAGGTGTAAATGTGTTATATATTCTTTTCTCACATATTATTATATTAATTTTGCATGGATCAACACATTTTTCAGTTTAAAACAGGATTCCGTCATAGGCAGGTTCTTTTTCACACGTATTACTACATTTTAATTTAACTGTATTTCGCTACCAGGCCACGCTGAGACAAAGATTTTCATACGGGTTGGTTGAAAACCGGGACTGAAAATTTTGGCCCGTGAAGACTTGGAAGAATGAAACCAGTCCCGGCTCGGTACAGAAACATTAATTCGGCCTGGTCAGGCCTAATTTATGTTTTGCCAAAATTATTTATTACTGACTCATTTAAGCAGACATTTTTTTTAAATCCAGAAGCACGTAATCAGCAGGCATGAGGCATAAAGTGCTTTGAAATCAAATAGCACTTTTAAATTTTCTGATAAATATATTACATATTAAGTTATAATCAATTGCTACCTTATAATGATCTTTTGCCGATTGTCACGTTTAAAAAAAATCTGTTACAGACGTCAACTTTGGCACCATTTTCTGAAAGACCACAGTTACCTTTATAGGAAAAAAGAGAAACACTATTCGTTTACGAATAAGAAAGAATATCTGCAAATTTCGTGCATTTAAAAATGAAAATTTCTTCACGAAAGTGTAAAAAAAGATGCAAGTTACGATTTCAGAACAGCTTTAAATAATTTTTAAAAACCACAAAATGTGGCTAATCAAAGCTGCACTTTATTTGTACGATATTTTTTCTGTTGAATTTTTAAGCTGGAACTTGTGACATAGAAAGTTATCAGAATTGAAATAGTCAAATATCATGTTGAGCAATTGAGCATTAGTATAAAAAATTAAATATAGTTATTTTAATTTGCAATAATAAAAACACAAAGATTTTTTTTCGATGGAATGGGAGAGGGTAGAAAGTGTGGAAAATTATTTTATTTTCTGCAAAATTACTTTGCTTGCATTTTTTGTGAGCTGTAGCGTTGATTCTGTTACACGAATTAGCCTGATTCAAGTCAAAGGATTTTTTTTTAATTTACTTAAATTAAATTTGACATCCTTTCATTTCAGAAAACAAAGAAAAAAATTGCTTTCAGCTTTTGCAGCAGAAAGTAAATGTATATCTCAAAACGCCACTTAGAAGAAAGATTAATGCACTTGTCTTTAGATATCAATACAACCGATGATTTTAAAATAAGTTCAAAAACATAAATAAAAAATATCTTTTCGAACTGAATGACAAGAACCAGTGTTGCAGTCGTAAAAAACAAAGGGTATACGCTAAAGTCATGAACATTCATGGATGCAGTATACGCTAATGCTTTACTTGAGAAGCAGAGCGTATACGGTGTATATCTCCGTATACCCTCCACTACCCCGTGACAAAAACAGATCCAGATCTTAAAATATATCGTCGGTTTATATTAGGTTACAAAGGAAAAATTCCAATATTTTATAGTTCTCTATCTTATTTTTCTTTTAAAGCAGTTCTCGAGCTTCTTAATGAACAACGCAAAATTTTCTGACACATTTTCTGTCTCATTTTTAGGGTTCCGTACTTAAAAAGTAAAAACGGAACCATTATAAGATCACTCCTGTGTCTGTCCGTCTGTCTGTCTGTCACAGCCATTTTAATCGTAAACTATGAAACATGGAAAGTTCAAATTCGGGGAAGTAATAAAGACCATTAACCCACATATTTTCAGATTAATAAACATTCATAAATATATTTAGAAAAAAGCAGAGGGGCTAATTATGCTACTTGAAAAAAAAATCTTTTCTTTGTATATCATGTGGGGTATCCTGTGAAAGCTTTTGTAACGCTGAACTCAAAAATACATTCCTTTTAATTTTAGGTATTATATTTTCAAATATATTGTTGAAAATCTAGCGCAAAAATATGTTCCCCCCATCTAATTCCGAATCTACTGAAACTAAAATTATGAAAAAAAATAGAGGTGGTAGACGTTAATATAAACCTTGCCGGAAAATTATAGCGATTACCCTAGGTCACATAGTTTTTGAGTAATTAGCATTTTTCTGTTATACACAAATTTCGATTTACGGGCATTCAGAAAAATTGTTTAGCATCGCTGAATATACCTATCGTTGCAGAAGAATAAAAGCATTGTTGATAATGATTTTCGAAAAAAATCATCGGTAATTAGCTGAGATATTAACCCTTAAAGGTACGGTCAGTTCGGGTGGACATACACAAGGACAGGGCGGCGTACTCTATGCCCAGGGGTGCAGAATATGTCCGATCCGGCGATCTAGGATCGGGGGAAATTTTAACCCCCTGGGGAAATTTTTTAGAAACATACACAATTGATTTCGATTTTAACAACGAATTCCATAATTCCCTGAGATAGTACAATTTCAGTACAAATAAAAATATCCGTATGGCGACCTTCACAAAATCGATCTCAGAATAATATGTACCGTATATCAGGGGTGATTATGTTCCGAATTTTCCGAAAGTTTAAGACATTCGGTTAAAAAAAAAAAAAAAAATATCGGTTATTTGAAAATACGGACATAAAAATACCGCGAATTTTCGCGAAGAATTACGGAGAAAACGCGAATTTCGTCACAAGATCGCAAAATAACCGCACATTTCGTCAGAAGATCGCTAAAGAACCGCAAATTTCGTCAAAAGATCGCGAAAGAACCGCAAATTTTGTCAAAAGATAGCGAAAGAACCGCAGGTTTCTTGAAAAGATCGCGAAATAACCGCAGGTTTCGTCAAAAGATCGTG
Organism: Maratus speciosus; assembly: GCA_963932465.1. Classification (NCBI taxonomy): domain Eukaryota; kingdom Metazoa; phylum Arthropoda; class Arachnida; order Araneae; family Salticidae; genus Maratus; species Maratus speciosus. The sequence goes on along the minus strand of OZ010796.1, from coordinate 76,894,503 downwards.
AAGTGAACGCAAATTTTGTCAAAAGATCGCAAAATAAATGCACATTTCGCCAAAAGATCGCGAAACAATCGCAAATTTCGTCAAAAGATCACGAAACAATCGCAAATTTTGTCAAAAGATCACGAAACAATCGCAAATTTCGTCAAAAGATCGCAAAACAACCGCGATTTTCGTCCAAACATGGCGAAATAACCGCGATTTTCGTCAAAACAGGGTGGATAACCTATTTCGTCAAAGAAAAGCGAAAAAACCGCAAATTTCGTCATAAGATCGCAAAATGAACGTAAATTTACCCAAAAGATCGCGAAATAAACGCAAATTTTGTCAAAAGATTGCGAAACAACCGCGCATTTCGTCAAAATAGGCGAAATAACCGCAAATTTCGTTAAAAGATCACGAAAGAATCGCAAATTTCGCCAAAAGATCACGAAAGAATCGCAAATTTCGTTAAAAGGTCACAAAAAACTGCAAATTTCGTCAAAATATCACGAAAGAACCGCAAATTTTGCCAAACGATCGCAAAACAACCGCGAATTTCATCAAATGATGGCAAAACAACTGCGAATTTCGTCAAGAGGAAGGAGAAATAACCGCAAATTTCGTCAAAAGATCGCGAAAAAACGCGAATTGCGTCAAAAGATCTATGAAAAATACATAGTATTGGGGGTGGATTTCCACCACTCTGCTGTAAACTTTCAGAAAATTTGCTGTGAATTTTAGGAAATTTTTTTTTCACTCAGAACCACCCCTGCCATATATACACGCGCATAAGTTGAGAAATATTTGAAAAATAAATTTTCTATACCTACGGTAATACAGCACTTACCTATAACATACCGTAAAATTTTGGGGAAATATTCGTGTGGATTGGGGGAAATGTTGGGAGTAGAAACATTTTCTGCACCCCTGTCTATGCCTAGTTAACGACTTTTAATGATATATATGTGTAATGTAATGTCCAGTAACAGTATAAAAGCAATAAACGTCAAATTGTTAAAAACATACTAATTTAAGGGGTCTCGGGACTTTAAAAAGTGGAAAAAATGAAAGAAAGACCATTTTCAACATTTAATGTCTTAAAATGTATATGATTTTAAAACACAATTTTAATTGGAATGAAAGATATAAGTATGTTCTTTCGTTTCATGTTTTTAAAAAATAGCAAAATACAGAATTAGTATTTATAGGGGGATCGAAACTGTTAGACATTTGTCGAACAAAAAATTGGCATAACAGTTTACGCGCAGGATTACAAAATAAATATTGCAATTAGAATGAAAATTTTGGTGCTTACTTATACTTCCGATTGTAATAATTTCCCTGAACAAATTTGTATTTAAAGCATTTTTATATTTTTAATGCAATGCTGCATTTAGATAGTACAAAATTTTGAAAATTTCAACAGTAAAATCATCTAAAAAAATATTTTTTTTTAACAATAAAAAGGAAATTTTAGATTCAGTTTATACAGAATAACATGGAATATATGTTTGGAAAATTTCATAAAAAAATATTCAGAAGTTTTTGAGGTATCCTGCGCGTTATACCCAAAAACGCCATTTGGAAAATAATGACTTTAAAGTTTCGGAAACGCCGCTTCAGCTATTGAGCGGGTATAATTCTAAAAGCCAAAACTTCTGTTCTAATGGGAATTTCAAGGAAACAATTATATCAAAATATTCAGAAAAGATAGGAGTTTAACATCTAAAAAATTTAAAATTTCTTAAATTTTGAAGCTTTAAGAGTCCTGCGACCACTTAATCCTTTCCGGCACAGAGTAATTCTATTTACAAACTTATGAAATAATGAACTGACACCAGAACTTATAAACGAATTTATTAGAAAATGCGAACTTGCTTATTTTCACGTACATGATAAAAGAAAAATTTTAATTATATATTCTTGGTGCCATTTGTCTGTTTTGGAATTAAAATTAGGTGTCCGTTTTTTAAGGGCATCGCCCTCGAAATATTTAATTAGAATGAATGGCATAAATACTGTGAGATTCGCGATAGTTTGCATTGATTGTATCTCTCAATACGCCTCGAGTGACTTTAAAAGTTAATTAAATACCTATCTGGAAAAACGCGGCACTGACCAAGCCGGCGTTGCAACTTTGAGACCTCAATTCGAAGCGCGCTTAGCACAATGCCCAATTTAAACTTTGAACAAAGGTTTTGTTTTAGATACACTGTAGAAATAAAGGTTATTACTACGCTGAATTTAGTTTTATGAAATGCCAAATGAAGTTTAACTATGCACTGCCTTTATTGTCAGTACCGAATTAAGTTCATCATAAACAGATTAGGATAATATTAAAAAAAGAGTTATACGAATAGCTATATTTGATATTGTTCCATATATCTCTTTGAACTTTCATGGTATACCCGATTACACTTTTCTAATATATACAGTTATACCCAACCCTACGTTATATAGTTTTTTAAAAAGTCTTAATATTCTTTTAGCAACTTTTTTTTTTTTTTATAATGCAATTACAAATTCATGTATTTATTCTACGGAACCCTCTGTACGCGAGTAATGCTCGCACTTGACCGTTTATTAAGCATATTGGCAGGCCTGACTGTTGAAGCGGAATACAATTTTAACAAACTTGCTTTGATTTCTGTGAAATATAATATCATGATGAGAAGTGCTGGAAATTGCCACTTTTCATATTTAAACAACTATGAGGTAGACATTCCTTTATTCAGAATGCAATATATAGTATTTATACTGCGTCACTGGCCAAAATTAAGTCATTCTCAATGATATCATCACATTTAATACAAACTAAATTAATATGAAACAAATCTTGCTAAAATATCTTCATTTACTGATAAAGTTGTGAATGAAAATTCAGTTTCGGCTTGTAGTTGCACACCCAGAATATTTGACTGAATGTATTGTAATTTTGATGGAATAAATGGAGTGAGGTGTTGTTTCTTGTTCAAAACTTTTTTGTCTTAACCACATTATCTCTGTTGAAAGTTTGTTACAATTTTTTTAGGAACAATGTGCATGTTTACAATCTCTGAAAATAATCGCCCATTCGAAACACTGATCTAAGATGCATTTAAAAACTTCCTTGCTAAATCAAAGACAGTAGAAAAGTTATTTTTGCTGAGTTGTTTGTTTTAGAATTAAAAAATATATATATTCACTTGGATAACAATTCATCAGAAGAAGCTATGAAATATCAAACTTTTTTAATTAATAAAATTTTAAAATTCTCTTCTTAAATACCCCAAACCAGATTTTTTTCATGTATAACATTTACTTATGAAAAGTTCTTGTTTATCAATATGTAAGTTTCTGCTTTAAATATTATGTAAATTATTTTAAAGTTTAACATTTTAATGCCTCTAATCTTTGAAATATAAAAGTATTCGACCAGCCGAGTACTTGATATTTGGCCGAATAGTTACTACTCGGCTGGCCGAATATTCGGCATTCGGCCAAACAGTTAATACGGCTAGCCGAATATTCGGTATACGGTTCGCCTGTAGGCCGAATATTCGGTAGAAAAGTTATTTTTGCTAAGTTGTTTGTTTTAGAATTAAAAAAAATATATTCACTTGGTTTAATTCCCCAGAAGAAGCCATGAAATATGAAACTTTTTTAATTAATAAAATTTTAAAATATTCGACCAGCCGAATATTTGGTATTTGGCCAAATAGTTACTGCTCGGCTAGCCGAATATTCGGTATTCGGTCAAAATTACTGTTCGGTACATCCTTAGTAGCTGATGTAATTTTATTACACCGTTTTAATTTTCTTTGATAAGAAAGAATTCCCGGTTTTCTCTTATTTTTGGCTTTGAAAAATAGACAATACAACAGTAAAGATCTGGCGACATCCTGTCCCCTAAAAAACCGCAAAATATCCCCCCCCTGCCCCCCATAGTTTTCAGAGTCCAGCAAAACGAATTTTAACGAACAAGAAGTCTGGCCTTCTAATTTCATTTGCATTGGTCAAGGAGTGTACGCATTTACCCTCAGGGCATTTTTCTCCAGATTCCTTTCTTGAATAAAGCGAAGATATTCTCTACAGGGATACTGCATAAAAATAGGAAGAAGGTATATTTAATCTTCTAAGGGATACTGTATCATGGATACTTCCTCCTCCCTCCCCTTCTTACATACATGGAATAGCTAAAAAGTGAAATTGCAATCGACTCCGAGCGAAAAAAAAATTACATAATGCAAAGAGAAAGGTTAGTTTCTAATCAGAAAATATTTAATAATTTTAAATATTTTTTGACATTGTTTTCTGTTTTGTAATATGTTTTTAAAAATTCTTAAAAAAAAAAAAAAAAATAGAGCCAAATGATACAGTTTTTGAACGAAAGTGAAATTACCGAATGTATATGAGTTTACCGAAGTGGGGGGGGTGTCGCACCCCCCCACACCCCCCCTGTAGCTACGTCCCTGGGCACCACCAAACATGATGCGCACAGATTTTGATGATTTCAAAGTATGTTGTAGGGGTCACACCACTAAATATTCTGATGAAAGGGTTTCTTCAAATGGGCCCTAGTTTTTGAGAAATTGGGGGTTTATTAAGTTCAGCGTATATTTTCAAATACCCATTAGTGTGACTTTTTGAATGTGAATTCGTGGTCCAGCGGTAGCCTGCGAACTTACGGACCTTAACATTGCGGGTTCGATCCCACTTCGGGGCACTTTTTTTATTTTTTACTTCTTTTTATATTTTTTTCACTTAAGAATTTTAAGCAGAATTGGGCATTCTACAGCTTTGAACTTTGATATTTTCTTAATAAATTACATTTACATTTTCGAATTTTTCAGGGCAATTTATTTTTCTCTTCAATTTTTAAACTAATATTTCTATTTACAAAACTCCAAAACTAATTTATGCCTAAAACTTTTTTTAAAATTAATTATTATTTTCATTTTTTTATTTTAAGCACAATTCTGAAATAATGATTTTTCCTTTTTTTTTTTTTTTTTTTTTCAATTTTATGGAATTTTAAAAGGAAATTTATCCTTTTCTTCTATAAATTATACAAAATAATTTTCAGGTGCAATTTTTCAAACGTATTTAGGATTAGATAATTCAAATAATGCATCTCTTGAAACAGTAATAAAATATTAAAGCACTAATGCTTAAATACAAGTTTTTTACTAGTTGTACAAATTTTTAATACTCTGTAAAGTACATTTATCTTTAAAGTTAAACCTCAACATCATTTTTTGTTTGCACAAATAAAAAATGATAGATTACATTTAAAAATATATTTTTTTTTATTATAGCAAATAAAAACACTCTCTAAGTGATTCATAAAAATTCATTTGGATTGCAAAAATAGTCTGTTAATGAGATAAAATTTACTATACATATAAATATATTTATATATATTTTAATCGTCTGCTTTGCTTTTCTCGGTAATACTGGAATAAATAAACATTTCTTTTATTGATCTCATTTAGCTTCTTTTGCAGACAATTAGAAAATTTGAAATATTGTTATATATAGGAAAAATTTTGGTATGAAAATTAAAAGAAGGCTGACAGATTGAATGCTAAAGATTGTGTTATAGAAGGAACCAGCGCTGATGCGGAAAATTCTCGTTTGGAAGAGAAACAAAAAGGCCGAATTACAAATGCATTAAAATATTGCGAGACGTTGTTACAAAATTATGATCTGTTTACAAGTTCTCCACCGGATGAAATATCTGGTGCTTCTATTGCTATGGCTGAAGAATTTCATGGTACAATTTTAGAAATATTAGAAGATCGACAAATTATTGAGGCCGAGGAATTGATATTGAATGAAGAAGATGAATTTAACGTATTTACAAAGGTATGATTTTATACTTTAGCCAAAAAAAGTATTCGTTATAGTATTTCATTGTTAAAAAAAAAATCGAAATCAAACAATTGAATTTTAAATATTTTTTTATAATGTCCGGGATTTCATGAAGATGGTGAAAATTTTGTACCTGAACCACGCGGTTATATTCCATTGTAGTACAAAAAGAATGCTGTTGCATTAGCTGAAGCCTGTAATAAATAAGTAAAAAAGTAAATAATAAAAATGAAAAAAGTGCCCCAGGATGGGATCGAACCTGCAATGTTCTAGTCCGTAAGCTCACACGCTACCACTGAGCCACGAATTCAAATACAGAAAGTCATACTAATGGGTATTTGAAATATACGCTTAACTTTAACCCCCAATTTCTCAAAAACTAAGGCCCATTTGAAGAAATCCTTTTATCAAAATAGTGAGTGGTATGACCACTACAACATACTTTGAAATCATCAAAATCTGTGCGCATCATGTTTGGTGGTGCCCCCTTGTAAGATTCATTTTCATTCTGTCTGCAGTGATTAATCACAACAGCAATTTTTTCATGACACAGGTGACTAGGCATCTTTATCTTTCTGAATATAAAACACTTGGGATTTCATTCCAGGACAGAAAACTGTTACTGACTTTTGTAAAATTTTAAATTTAGAAATTAGTAAAAACAGCTTACCATTTCACTGCTGTAGGGAGTGTAAGAGTTACGTTGAAAATAATGTTACACCAGTAAATCTTAGCCATGGATATTTCGAAGTCTTGTAATTAAATTCAATGCCTTGCAGGAATACTAATATATTCATTGACAAGTTGCTCATCACAATGAAGAAATTAACAATTATTAGCCCAATCTGAAAAGAGAATGTTGAATAACATCAATATTTAGCAATGTAAGACATAACACAATAGTTCTTTGTAATACACAATAGTTTTTTTTAATTTTATTTCAGAGGTGCTTTTAGCAACTAGTATTTTAATTGTGCCACTCAAATGATATATTTCTATGTGCAAGGAAAATTTTAAGAAACCTACTTCAAAATTATAATTAAAAAAATGTGTTCCTAATAAAATACTCACAGCCACCTCTAATATATTTTTAAAATATTGTGTATTATGATGAATTGCAGCTATATACAGTATAACATCTCTAATCCGGAAACTTCTGTAATCTGGACATTGTGGCCCGCTTATTCCTTTTTATTTTCAATTAAAGATCATATATGGTGCCATAGCACATATATGAATGAATTTAAAAAAATGATTAAGAAAAATGAATAAACTACCTAGTTTACTACTGATTTTTTTTTTAATTGTGAGACCTTTCTGAATTACATAGGTGATTAAAATACAGATGTCTTTTTTTAATATTAAGTTGTAAAAAATTCTGAATTAATGTTAATTATACTATTTTTTTCTCTCTAAAGATACAAAGATGGCGTCAAAACATCGCAAAATCGGATTTTATTTTTATTATTTCTTTTAAGTTTTTAATTTGGGATTTGTCGGAGTTTGCTCTTAGTCCGCACAACTTCGAAGAAAATCCTTGTTATTTATATGCTGCCACCACCGATATGATTACGTGATATCGGTCACGCACTGAGAGGATTGTTTAAATGAAAACCAACGCTTTCAATTAACTAAATTAACAGTTTATTTACACAACAATAAAACACTATTTACACTTACAAACTCGGATATAGGTGATCCGGTTCAACATTAAATAGAATACAGTAAATGCTGGCTGTGTACTGTTAAACTACGTTAAATCACTCTTACTCTACACACGTTAAATAATATTTGCCGGAGATCAATCTCAATCTCCTAACATATGGGCTCTAAGCATAAGCTCTCCGAGCCTCTCTCAACTTAACGCATTCTCTCTATAAGAGCTATACACAGTAACTACTTTGCGCTTGGCTCCAACTGAACCCTACGCTCTATCTCTCAGAGCTCTCCCCTGGAACACACGTCCACTTTGCGCGCTACGCTCAAAACTCTCACTCTCCCAGCAGAAGAGATTGCTTCTCTGACCACCCTCTGCCTTTACTCCACGTGACCCCCACGGGTTTTCTACCTGGCTCCCATTCCAAGTCCTTTTCTTCGTTCGTGGAATGTCTTTTGTTTCCCCATCTTCCACAGACATCTCAAAAGATTGGGCACACCCCTCTCCAACTATCTTTTTCCCCTTCATACCATCTATACATTTTCACCGGCTTAGATCCAGTTTTAGATAAGGAAAGACTTATTTTGAAATTCCAGTACACAGCCCATACAATATATAATATATTAAGACAAAAATAATATAGAACCCCAGTTCTAATAGCAGATGTTTCTCAGAACCTGACAGGGCTTACTTCGATATTTGTAAGTACTATATATTTAATTTCTTATAACATTAGAAATAAATATCACTATTTTAAATATGTTAATGTAATTATAAGGTTAATTTTTAAATTAATTGTAAGTTTTATTTAAATTTCTCCTTATAATTTTTTTTTTGTTCTTAGGAAAATTTTTAATATTTTTATGATATCTCTGTTATTCTTGTTATTTGTATTATTTAATGAATATTTATAAATCAGAAATCGTAATAAAAAAATTGTATAGTTATTGTCTTTTGTATTATACAACAGATGGCGACACTGCATAAAATTTACATTATTATTTTTAAAATATATGTTCTTTTGAGCATTTTGAATTGATTTTTCTCAATGTTTTCAATTATAAAGCTCCTTGCATTTTTGTATTGTCATATTAATGAGAGGTATTGTATTATTATTTATCTAAATTCATTCTAGTTTCAAAACTTCTGTAATCCAGAATTTTCTATAATCCGGAATCGCCGTAATCGCGACGATTCCGGATTAAAGAAGTTATACTGTATTTATAATAAAACTTACATAAAGTATATTTTAAACAGATTTTACACACCATAAAATCAGTTAAGCTTTGGCATGTAAGTATTTTTCAGCTTATTTCATTTTATTGTGCATCATCTTGCAAAACGTTTTCAAATCAATTGGAATGTTTACTATTTCGGATAGCATAAATCGGATCTAATGATAAGAATAATGCAATAATGTGTAAATGGACTTAAAAGATTAACATTTTTGCAAAGAATTTTCAATTGAGTATAATGAAGAAATAAACTATGTACAGTCGTGAAAAAAAAGGAAACACCCCCTATTAACTCCTCAACAAATTATCGTAGAAAAAAGTTACTGGTACTGAACGATTGGAAATAAAGTCTGCTTTTAAATGACGTATATAAAATTTGCTTAGGATGCAATCTACAAATTAAAACGAACCCAAACTTCATTTTTTTCAATAGCAACACCCAATTTTAACAAAATATTTCAAACCTTCGGTTCAAACTATGCCTAGACACCGAATTTCAAATCATTTAAATGATAAGTTTTGAATTATAAACGTTCAAAACTTAGTGCTTCTAATGTTAAATTACATTTTCATATTTTCATTAATATCTCCTGAAATTATACTCCTTGTGGTAATTTTCTGTGTAGCAATAATACTAAAATACCCCAACGTAAATACTTTGAATTTGCAATTTTTATAATTTTATTAATATGAATTATGAAATTAATATTAAAAAAAAATATAAATTGCAATCTACGTTTTTTTTCTGATGGATTTAGATTTATTAAGTCCTGCTTTATGGAAATCCAAAATTTCATATTTTTCTTCCACGTAGTTTTCAAATTATGCTTTAAAAACGGCAAAATGATGGTTTAAGGGGCCGTCTATGATAGAAGTGACTAGATACTTTGAAATTTCTTATGCTATCCTGAAATTTAGCAGTCTTCAATGACTGCTTGAGTGGTGCTTAAGATGCCTTGATTAAGAAGGGGGCTCTCTCGGTCAACAATCGAATACAGGATTTCAATTTAAATACAGCCCATAAAATACGCTTGTTTTGAAACAATTTCTCGGAAACTTATCGTACGAATTACATAAAAATTTGTTATTAGGCTAATTAAAAGGTGTAGAGTTCATTTGTGCTGTCAGAATTGTGTACAGCTATTGAAGAAAAAAAAAGTTTTGGCTCGTTTTAATATGTAGATGCCTCCTAAGAAAATTTTATATACATAATTTAAAAGTAGACGTTATTACCAATCGTGTGGTAGCAGAAACTTTCTTCTACAATAATTTTTTGCAGAGTTAGAAAGGGGCGTTTACTTTTTTTTCTTCCACGACTGTAACGGAAAAATATTAATTTTAAGAAAAACCACAAATGATAGTGGACAAATACCATGTTTAAAATATAAGTAATTTTATTAGGTGATAACTCATTACCTAATATAATTATTCAAATATGGTGGTGTAAGTGGATGTCCAGTGTTAACACAGTGCTTAAAAAAGTCGTCTTAAATTTTAGATATTCTTTAACAGATTTTTTATTGTAACATTTTCAGGGCTCCCAACACATTTTAGTCTCCTAAAAGGGGGAAAGGGGACCATTTTTATTTTAAAAGGGGACTTTAGGGGACCACTTATATTAAAAAAGGGGACTTTGGGGGACCATGTTTAAAAATACTGCACCGAGTTTTTCTAAATATGCAAGCAAATTTTTAAAAATTACCACCTAAAATATGTTAATTAGTTATCTTTATAAAGATGGGTCACTAAAAAGTACACTCAACTAAATATTCTACGGCAAGATAGGAAGTATTCCAATATTCAGTACTCACATTGATAATTCTCCTTAGCCGCTTGGGGACGAGCGACCGGTATTCGTGCCGCGTAAGTTGCTCAGAACCAGCTATTATTCTCACCAGAAAAATTGTATTGTAAATTTTGCCTTACTTAATCCGAGCATTTTCCCGATTCAATTAGGCAAAAATTTCTGTTTTAAAAATCCGGTGACTAAAGATTAAAAATTCTGTAAAAGACGCTCGTCCCGAAGGGGTTAAAGGAGCTTTTAATTTAAATTCATGCTTTATTAAGGGAAGACAGGACTGGGTGCAATCCTATGGGAAATATGAGAGTTTTAAGACCTGTTTTCTCGGAAACTACCAGACCGATTTCGATGAAATTTGGAATCCATATTCACTGGATTATGCTCAAGATTTGTGGCAGACGGTTTTTTTTTCTGCAATTAAAACTTTTTATTTTAGAACAATGGCAATTTTTCTGAAATTTTATTAATTTTTTTTTAAATGTCTGCCACATATGTATGCTGTTATCTTATATTTATACCTTATCACAAAATATATACATGAAAGGATAAAAATAAGTAAATAAAAATAAACCCCTTTTTAAAAGATAAATCCTTTTTTTAAATTCAAAATTGAGATTAAATTGTTAAATCAGAAAACCCAGCTTATTTTTCCTAGACTCTTAAAGCAAATAAATAAAAATATTTTCTTCATCATAAAAATCTTTGATACTAATTGATATTTATGAAACAGAGTTGGAAAAGAAATTACCCTTTGTTGACATAAGACAGTCATCATAAAACATATTAAACTATCTTAAAATACTTATAAAAGTAATAACTCTTTCATGAACAAGGAAGTAAAGTATCATTATATTTATAGCATAAACAAACTGAGTTTTTCAGGATATGCTAGATTGTTTAAGAATCAAAATGTAAACAACAAAGGATTAATTTCAGATCAATAAATAAAAGTAAATATGTTAGTTTAATTAGTGTCGAAGTAGAAAATTGATAAGCAGTAAATCATAATTAACTTATGTCTGATTTGACACTTCAGACTATGAGTATCTCATGTAAATAATATTTAACATTTAAATTAGAATTAGCTCTTGTTGTGCAATCATAAGTCCAGACTTTTGTCTCCATACAAAAAACAGTTATAAAAAAGATAATGCACCAATCATGAAAGAATAAGCCTCCCACTTTGATACTTCTGCCCTCTGCTGGAAAAAGTAAAAACTATCTGAGAAAAAGCGGGATGCAGAGGGAAAGAGAAGTCAGATTATGATGCAGTCCTCTGTTGAATATTGCCTGCCAACTTGGATCTAAAATTTTTCTTTGTCATCTGCAATGAAGAAAGTGCTTGCTGCCCTGTTATGGAAATGACTACTACTGCAACAATTTCTCGGACTTCAAAAATTGGTAATGCAAATGGGAAAGTTGTATCTGAAGGACTGATAGCATGAACTCTCTGATTAAGAAGATTTTGCTGACTCTTCTTATCCAGATGTTGATGACATTTTTACTCCAAAGTTGGAAATGAACAGTGAAAAGATAAAAAGAGTGCCATCAATCACCACGTTAATGGATTACGTGCAAAAACGGATTAACCGTGAAGTTTTCTCATACAAATGGCGTGTCGTGGAAAAATAGTGTGAATTTGTTTTTATTAATTTTTAGTAAGTGTATAAAAAGAAAATATTTATTTCAAAGGACATTCAGGTATGTACTTTTATGTTACTTTCAAATAAAGAAGAAAAATATTTTTAGTGAAGAAAAGAGATAAAACAGTGAAAATTACTATTGACACTTTTATTTAAATTTATAGTATTTAATCCTCATCATTATTTTTATTTTTTTGAAAAATTCGTAAAGCGGATTTTATTTAAATTATTTATTTTGATATATTGTTAATATTTTCATGTGAGAATCATTGACATTTTTACTATTATTGAGCCTTGCAAAGAATGTTATTTTTATTTAGTCATATTTGATAGGCTGTTAGTACAATGGGTAATAATTTGTTAGGATTTTTTGAAAGTATATTTTATTTCTTTATATTGCTGATAGTTGTGTAAGTAACCAGGTATAAAAGGAAAGTACTCACTTAAATAAAACAGGCCAAAAAGTGACGAGTTAATCTTAATGACTTTAATTTTTTTAGTATTATTTTTAGTTAAAGTGCATTTTATTGTTCATATTTACATATAATAAAATTTAGTAACAATGAATCCCTCAGAGCAAACAGGAAGTTCGACTCCAGTTAGCAAAATTCCTGCTAACAATACTAGCCAACAGACAGTGAAACTCATAACAACACACTTGGCACGGGAAAAAACAACAGAACTCCAGTCCATGCCAAAAATGATCAAAATGAAAGTAGTAGTCAGGAAATTGCAGTTATACCTAAAACATCTAATCCATCCTTTCTAGATTTAAATCAAAATACTGGCCTTAAATATGTAACCATGGATGAGAAAAGGTTAACATCGAAATCACTCAAATACTTTAGAAGTTAATGGGGTTTTTAGCTGAAAAGTTCAATTTTTCGAAAAGCTACAAAATTTAGACACTTTTAATTAGTGTGAAGTTCTTGCAGTGTTTTATCAAACACATGAATTAAAGTATGTATAAATACTTGGATAAAGTTTAGTTAAATATAATAAATGAGCATAAAATGCTAGAGTAAAATTAATGTGAGTGGGCGTGGCGTCCCAGTCTTCTCTTCCCTTGAATTTTTACAATTATTTCTAATGGTCAGAAAAAAAAACTGGGCATACCAATGGATTCAGGAAGGCTCAAAGAATTTAAGCCAATAAAAAAAATATATATTTTTCAAAAAATTTCACTGATGTCTCCCCTTAATATTTATAACAGCAAAAAAATGATTTGCAATAAAATATAAACACTAAAAAGTAATGCATCTAAGAAAATATCAAATCAATTGTTAACAGAGTTGCACACTAGCAATTACAAAGTATAATGCATTTCGTCGAATTTAACACATAGTAACAGTGATGAGTGAATAAATAAAAAGTGCCCAGTTAAACTGATGGAATTGAGCTCACAGGCTATTCACAATAAATGTAAATTATACTCTTATTTCAAAGAATAATGCCCCTCGAAAAATAAATTAAGGGCGATTATCCCCCCCCCCATTTCACATTTTTATATCTCATCAGGGAATCAGGGAAGCGCCTTAGCAGAATAAACCGGTATACCAAATTTGAAGCAAATTAGATAGAAAAACCCAATTACCTAAATTAAAAGGAGTATTAGCCCCCGTTCCCCCCTTTATATTTAACCAATGAAATTCCAAATCTCTTCAGGGAAACGCCTTATCAGAATAAACCTGTATACCAAATTTGAAGCAAATCAGATAGAAAAATCCATTTATCTAAATTAAGGGAGGTATCCCCCCCCCCCCCTAGACAAACAATGAACCTTCAAATCTAATCAGGGAAGTCCATTATCAGAATTAACCGGTATAACAAAATTTGAAGAAAATCTGATAATTCTGCACAAAAAATCCATTTATCTAAGTTAAGGGGAGGGGATTAGCCCCCCATTGAAGCACCTTATCAGAATGAACTTAGAAAAAAATGTGAAGCAAATCGGATATTTCTATCAAGAGTTACCGTGTTATGTACATACATGTAGAACAGGTGGGCACATTAGCTCTCAGGCTTTGATAGCCTGTGAGATAAAAAAGCACAGCATAACAGCAACTCCCGTGGAGTATTAACATTAGATTAACTATTGATTAGATATTGTTAATTATTAATCTCAAACATAAAATTTAGTTCCTTTGTACTACCCAATATAAAAGCTGAAATAAGCTATAATGTTCATGGCGAAAAGCATAGTATGGCAACATTAGGGTTAACTAGATGAATTAGTCCTCCAAATTCGTCCGGGATGGCTCAGTAAGTAGTAGAGATGTGTCATTTGTTGAGGAACGACTCCAAAGGAACGATTCCGGCAGTGAAACTGAAGGAACGATTCCATTCTGTAAAAAGGAATCGGTCCTTTTCGGAACGTTTCCGAAAAGGAGTGACTCCTCGGAATCTGCCCTTTTCGGAACGGTTCCTCGGAATCGGTCCTTTTTGGAACGATTCTGAAAAGGGACGACTCTTCGGAATAGGTCCTTAGCGGAACGATTTCTCGGAATCGGTCCAAATGTACAGACTCCGAAAAGGACAGATTCCTCGGAGTCGTTCCGAAATGTACCGACTCCGAAAAGGACGGATTCCTCGGAGTCGGTCCGAAATGTACCGATTCCTCGGAGTCGGTCCGAAATGTACCGATTCCTCGGAGTCGGTCCGAAATGTACCGATTCCTCGGAGTCGGTCCGAAATGTACCGATTCCTCGGAGTCGGTCCGAAATGTACCGATTCCTCGGAGTCAGTCCGAAATGTACCGATTCCTCGGAGTCGGTCCGAAATGTACAGACTCTGAAAAGGAACGATTCCTTGGGAATAGGTTCTTTTCTTGTAGACTGGCCAGTTTTAATAAAATACGCTATTTTATTTCAAAATAACAGATTTTGATTCTAATAAAGCTGACTTTATTGCCAAAATATCCTTCTAATGTGTGTGCCATTCCCCCACCCCCCTCCTCAAAAAAAAAAGAAAGAAAGAAAAAAAGAAATTGAAGGGCGGGGCGGAGTAGGGCGTTTAATAAACATTACTATTTGATCTTCTTGTGCTAAATTAATTTGAAAGAAATCATTAAAAAAAATATTTTACACGAATTGGATTTTTTCCACCTGAGTGAAAAAGTGCCCGAGATGGGATTCGAACCCATAATATTTAGGTGCTTTACCGATTGAGTACCTGGACCCCGAAGGTAATGGAACACCATGTGTACTTTAATACACTAATACTTTTTCCAATTGGTAAATGTATCATACGAAATGAATTTTTTCTAAATGAATTCTTAAAGCTGTTCTCAAATCCAAAAGGATAACTTTGTGACAAAAGTTTTAATTTATTTTTATTCGGAAATGCATGAAACGAGCAGGTGTTGTTCAGAAACTGTGTAATCGAGCTGTTTTTTCCGTTTTTTTTTTTTTTTTTGCAAACGCAATAGATCTTTCAGAAAATAGTGTCAAAGTGGACGTTTTGAACCGAATTTCCGCGCGAAAGAGGCATAATCGCTCAAAAATCGGTGAAAAACATGTTTGTCACGTGATCAAAATCGATTATAACTGAATAGGTAATTTACTGATCAAAAGATGGAAAACACAGCAGGGGTGCAGAAAATGTTTCTACTCCCAACATTTCCTCCAATCCACATGAAAATTTCCCCAAAATTTTACGGTATGTTATAGGTAAATGCTGTATTATCGTACGTATAGAAAAATTTTCCAATATTTCTCAACTTATGTGCGAGTATATATAACGAGGGTTAATTATGAGAGAAAAAAAAATTCTGAAATTCACAGCAAATTTTTTGAAAGGTTACAGCGCAGTGGGGGAAAGGGAGGGGGTGATCCACTCTCAGCACTAACTATGTTTTTTTATCGAGGCCCATTGACGAATTTCGTGATCTTGTCTAAATTTGCGTTTTGTAGCGATCTTTTGACGAAATTTGCGGTTATTTCGCGATCTTTTGACGAGTTTTGCGGTTATTTTGCCTTCCTTTTGACGAAATTCGCGCTTATTTCGCCCTCTTTTGACGAAATACGTGGTTGTTTCGCGATTTTTTGGTGAAATTTGCATTCATTTCACGATCATTTGACGAAATATGGGAGTTTTTTCCAGTTCCTTTGACGAAAAACGTTGTTATTTTGCCCTGTTTTGACGAAAATCGTGGTTGTTTTGCGATCATTTGACAAAATTTGCCGCTGTTTCGTGATCTTTTGACGAAATTGCGGTTGTTTTGCAATCTTTTGTTAAAATTTGCTGTTGTTTCGCGATCTTTTGTCAAAATTTGCTGTTGTTTCGCGATCTTTTGACAAAATTTGCGGTTATTTTGCGATCTTGTGACGAAATTCATGTTTTTTTCCGTAATTCTTGGACAAAATTCGCGGTATTTCTATGTCCGAGTTTTCAGATAGATGAACATTTTTTTTTTACATTTTCGGATCCAAATGCCTTAATTTTTCGGAAAATTCGCAGTAGAATCACCCCTGATATACAGTACCTATTATTCTGAGATCGATTTTGTGAAGGTCACCATACGGATCTTTTTATTTGTAGTGAAATTTTTCTATCTCGGGGAATTATGGAATTTGTTGTTAAAATCGAAATCAATTGTATATATTTCTGCAAAATTTCCCCAGGTGGTTAAAATTTCCCCCGATCCTAGATCGCCGAATCGGACATATTCTGCACCCCTGAAACACAGTTCCATTCCAAATCGCTTCCATGGTCGAACTTTCCAATTTTACATCTTTCCGTTAAAAAAGAATTTGTAAATGTGTTAAAACGTTTTACGCTTGTTGAGCAGATCACTTAAGAACAGCCTTAAGAAAAACAAAGAAAATGCTTGTTTAATTAATAGTGAAAAATATTTTTTTTTAAATCTGATTAGAAACAGTTTTGAATAAGATAAGAAATATATCACTAGGCCATAAAAATTGCATTTTAATAGGATAATAATAACTGATTTTCAATTATTTTAATAATTGTAGAGTTATGCACTTTCATGCATATTTCACCATTTCATGTTTTTTCCTCAAACATAATTTCAATTTGAGAATCCTCTTTGTCAAAAGAAATATATATGACCAGCTACGAGCGCTCGAGTACCACTTTATTTCCACAGTTTAGCGTCTTGTTTTTCTCTCCTGAAGAAGATGATTAAAAAAATCTCGAAACTCTCGAAGATTGTTGTTTTAATCAACTTACATTGAGGTTTATTACATAGAATAAAATCTGTTAGAACAAGGAATTTTTGTAAAACGTTTCTTTCTTTCTTAAGATAATGAATATTTCAAAAAGCATAATGTCTAATAATAATAATAAGATAACAGCAACAGTGGTGGGTGGGATTGAAATAATTTAACCGCGGTTCGCTCTCTTAATGGCCGTTTTGAGTATAAAAACGGGAAAGAAAAATCACGTGCTACATATAGATTATCGAACTTTCTCCAACACTGCGACATATATGTAAAGCTGCATATTTTATGCTTATTTCGGTTTAATAGATTTATGTTAACCCTCCGCCTACCAGAGGGGTTCAATGGCCCCGACAGGTACATTTATAATGATATTTCTAATTTCTTTTTAAAACTGAAATTTCTGTAAATATGGGGTTTTTTTCTGGGATGTTCTATTCTTTTGAGTAGAGCATTCCAGAAAAAGTCACATATTTACAAAATTTTCATTTTTTTAAGTGTGAAAAATAAATTTGAATGTCACTATCGGGTCTGTTGCACCGGTCTGGTATGCGGAAGGTTAATATTGCATTTAAAAAGTTTTACAGCATACGAATTTAATTATTGGTTTCCAAAGAATGCACGTTGTGATTTTGTACAGTTTTTTCATTTGTCATTTTATTTCTATTTCTTGCTAAATAATTAGAATTTAAATAACTGTGACTTTGTTTTAATTCAACGTAAAATAAGAGCAAAAAAAAAAAATCGTTTATCGTAATAATTTCTTATAATTCAGATTTCTTGATCGTTATTGATACTCGCAAATCCCGAAATCAATGCCACGATTAATGCCTGTTACTGTGATGATGGATAATACATATCTGAGTTTAATTTCGTTCAAAGCAAGGCTCCCTTCATGCCAAACTAAATTTAATGTTTCAAGCCTAATACCAAACTTCCGTTTTTATTGAGGTGAAACTTATTGCAAATGCGATACTAAATTTTATGTATTTTCCTTTCTTATTGTTATTCTTTTCACTTAGAAGATTTATTTATTTATTTTCATTTTTTTTTTTTTTAATTACATAAAGTTTTCTGAAAAGTTCGAATTTAACAAAATGTTTTATCTATTTTAAATAGTTTTGACAATAAAAAGTTTAACTCCGAATAAAAAATAGTCAAATTCTCAAAAAATTAAGGTTGGTATTATCTATAACACGTTTACAACAGATGTCTTTTATTCAACTGCCGAAACATCGCCAAAAGGATAGTTCTTTATACAGTGTGTCCATGTATAACCTGACCGACCTTTATTTTCGCAACCGTTGGTCCTAGATGCATACTTCCAATTACAAAAATGGTTTAAATAAGGTAAAGAATTATTTTTAAAGCGATTTGGGTCACGAAACACATTTATTAAAAATTACGAAATTTAAATTTTTATACGGTCCCCCGGTCCTATAAGTGATATTTAGTAAAAATTTACCGTGACACTAACAAGTAAGACAGAAAAAGTCCCATTCATCTAACATTAAAATTGACCGAGTTATAAAACTTTGAAATGCATGACTTATACCACTTTTTTTGCATATCAAAACAGACGATTTCGACCGTGCTTTCAGGGGTCGTATATAAAGTACTGAAACTTATTTCAAGGTATCTGCGGTTTGAAAGAAATCGTACAACTATTACGATTGAGTTAACTTTATTAGTTAAGTTTCAGATTAGTTAAAATAATTGTATTTTAACATATGTTGTATTTTGTAAGGATTTGAGGCTATGATTTCTTTTAACAAAAATTATGTTATTATCATAAGGTTTTATTTAACTTGTAACGATCGTCTTTCCAGTTTAAAATTTGTACTCGTACTTTAACTAACTTTCAAATGTCCAATCGAAGTTAAAATTTTACATACTGACTTAAATCCGATTACAATGTAATATTATTATGATTTTCGACGCTTAGCATCTTATACATATTTATATTAGAGGATAACACAAAAAATTGTGATAGATTACCGTCAACAAGTTTAAGAAATTGTTTTAGATTACATAACATAAACCTGCGATGGTTGTGTTTTTTAACTTTTATAATTAAGTTTTATGTTTTTTTTTTTTTTTTTTTTTTTTTTTTTTTTTTTTTAACGCTAAATAAAAAAATTACGTTCACTTTTAACTATCATGTCAGGATTTTTCGCAAATCGTAAATTTCAAGGTTAAAAAATAGCGAAAAATATGATACTATAAAATAGATGTAACACATTTTTATTCAGTTTAATTTTATTTAATTCAATAATTTATTCAATTTTGTGGCTTATACTGGGTTATTTACAGCTAAACAGCTCAGGGGTCCGATGTGATTGGGAGGGGAGGGGGGGTCAATTTTAACTTTGAGCTTTTTAACTTTGAAATTTGTGATTTGAAAAAAATCCTGACGTGATGGTTTAAAATGAATGTCATTTTCGGATTCAGCGCTAAAAAATACACGTGAATCAATTTTCAAAAGCTAAAAAACATGGCACAACCCAAAATTTGAAAGACTGTGTAATCTAACAGCATTTTAAAATATGTATCATTTTTGTAAAGAATTGAGGTTGTTGCTTTTCATTCTTTTATTTAACAAAAATTCTGTTATTTTTATCCTCTTATATGCTCAGTACAAATTGTATATCTTGCAGTAATATGTCACAATGATTAAAGATTTCAAATTTATATTGCAAAGCTAATTTACTCCCAACCATTTCTTTAATATATCTGACGAAATTATATTTCTACTAAATTTGTGAATGACCCCTAATTTGCAGCAAAAAATATGCCTTAAATTTAAACAGCTATTACCCGATCAATTTTAATCGTAGAATAACGGGACTTTTTTTGCCTTACTTGTCAGTGTAACAGTTAAATTTTACTAAATATAACTTATAGGACCGGGGGACTGTATAAAAATATAGATTCTGTAATTCTTCGCTAAATTGTTTTATCGCTTCAAACTTTTTTTATCTTAACTCTGCACCTAATTTTGACCACTTTTGTAATTGGAAGTATGCATCTAGGACCAACGGTTGTGAAAATAAAGGTCGGGCAGGTTATATGTGGACATACTGTATAGTACTACACTCTGTAATAATAATGGATATATACTTTTAATTTGTTTAATTTAATTAAACCAATAAACCGTTTTTCAGTTAAAATGTTAGCAAATTTCAAATTTAAAGAAATAGAACTTTAAAGTTTAGTGAATCACTATATCTTTTGGCGGAGATAATATGTACTATATATGTATAAAATCATATATATTACTATATATATATATATATACATATTATAATATTAATATATATATTATTATCTTATAAATATCACTAGCCATAGCCATGCTGCTAATGAATCTGTTTACAAATCATCTGAAGGAACTTTTACCCTTTCGTGTAACACAAGTGTTCCATGACTTCATGAGTTATGAAGCACCAAAGATCCCAATCCAAAAAACATATTAGCATCGCAATTCACGCACACCGAACTGAGGTTCAGTATAAGTGGAGAGAGGGTGATGGAGGACGAGGGTGTGAAATTAGAGAAATTTCTGTAGGTTCTCGTGAAATTGGAGATTCAAAAAGAGTTGTAAGTTTATTGAAATTCTACGTAGTTAACAGCAGTTCACAAATAGCGATGTTAGGGTATAAGAAGAGACATACATCAGTCACTCAGGAAAGACAGTGTGCAAAAACGTGCTTTACTTTTTAACCCTTTCCAATAAAGCTAGTGTTTATGAATGCGGTTTGTCTGTCCGTCAGACCGTCTGTTCACGCTCTAAGGCAAGTCACACACTAAGGCAACACATAAGACATGTCGCTTGAATTCACTAGAAAAACTGGCTTAAAACACGTTTGTAACAACTTCGTTCTTTGTTTCGACCGGTTTTTGCACTTCATGTTGCACTTTATGTCGTTCTGTCGTCTCAGTGTGTGATATACCTAACTCCCTTAAATATACTCTGATTCCCATGCAATTGATATATGTTAGTGATGTTTACCATGGGATGTTTGGTATTCAATATGAAGAGTGTAGCATTAATAGTTCATTTACAGGGGCACTCAAAAGTATTTCGTTACATTCAGGTCAACGGTAAAAAGTCTTTTGCAGTGCATTTTAATGACATTAAGCTATTTCAAATGCACTAAAATTGATATATATCACTGAATTGCACTACAAGATGATTGCTATAGAATAGGATGTTCCACTTCTGAAGCAGATCCTGAAGGCAGTGATAATAATGTTGATGAATTATGCGAAATATCCCGTGTGCGTAAAGTTAGGAAACTGAGGAGAAAGACGATAAAGGGGATAAAGTTATTGAAAGTACGGACACTGGAACAAAACGAACAAAAATGTAATCTATTTTAACAAGTTACATATCCAAACCAGTAGAAATGAAAAATGATATTCAGAATGAAAAATGAAATTAAGATTACCTAGAGGTAGATTTTGAAGAGGAATCTATGAGAAAAAAAATTCCTAGACCCTGGTGACAAATATCAGAGCAATTATAAAATTTCCTATACAGGATGTCCACTCTCAACGATGTCCAATGGCTAATTCCTAAACCTTTAGTCATAGCCATATCGTTCCAATTACAAAAATGTTTTAAATGGGGATAAAGAAGTATTTAAAAAGTGATTTGGGTCAATGGAATCATTTCTTGAAAAATTACGAAATTTAATTTTTTATACGGTCCCCCGTATTTTTTACGGGATTTTTTATACGGTCTTTCAAGTTATATAGTTAGTAAAACTTTCCTATTACACTTACAAGTAAGACAAATAAAAGTCCTATTATTCTACGATTAAAACTGACCGAAGTAATGGCTGTTTAAAGTTGGAGCATATTTTTTGCTGCGAAATAGGGGTCATTTACAAATTTACTAGAAATATAAATAATCTTTAGATATATAAAAAAAATAGTTGATAGTAAAATTAACATTGTATTATAAATTTGAAATCTATAATCATTCTGAAATATTAATGCAAAATATAAAGCTTGTACTAAACATATAACAGGAAAAAAATAATAGCATTTTCGTTAAATAAAATGTTGAAAAGCAACAGCCTCGATTCTTTGCAAAATGACACATATTTTGAAATGTTATTAGATTACACTAGGATGCAAATTTGTGTTGTGTCATGTGTTTTAGCTTTTGATAATTAGTTCTTACGTATTTTGTATCACTGAATCCAAAAATGGCCTTCATTTTTTATCACAAAGTACAGATTTTTTGCAAATAGTAAATTTGAAATCTAAAAAGTGAAAAATTTACGGAAATCTGATAGTATAAAATAGTTATAGTACTATCAGATTGTTATTTCTTTAACTTTTGATAATTGATTTTGATGTATTTTTTACTACTGCATCCGAAAATGACCTTCATTTTTAACCATCGCATCAGGATTTTTCGCAAATTGTAAATTTCAAAGTTTAAAAGTTCAAAGTTTTAATTGAACCTCTTCCCTTCCCACATCATCGGATCCCCGAGCTGTTTAGCTGTAAGAATCCCAGTATAAGCCAAAAATTGAATAATTTCTTGAATTAAATAAAATTAAATTGAATGAAAGAAGTTTTACATCCATTTTATAGTATCAGATTTTCGCTATTGTTTTAACTTTAAAATTTACCATTTGCAAAAAAGTCTAACATGATGGTTAAATAAGAAGGTAATTTTTACATTCAGTGCTAAAAAGCACATACAAATCAATCGTAAAAGTTTAAAAAATGCAACCATCGACTCTATTTTATAGTATTAGCTATTTTTTCAATTTTGAAATTTACTCTTTGCGAAAAATCCTGACATGATGGTTAAAAATGAAGATAATTTTCGGATTCAGCGCTAAAAAATACATAAAAATCATAATTTTAAAAATAAAAAAACACAACCATCGCAGTCTTGTGTTATCTAATCTAAAACTTTTTAGTAAACTTGTTGGCAGTAATCTATCCGAAATTTGTGTTACCCTGTAAAATAAGTACATAATGATTAGCACTGAAAATCATAATAATATTACATTGTCATCTGATTTACGTCAATATGTAAAATTTAACCTCGATCGCATATTTTAAAGTGAGTTGAATTTCGAGTACAAATTTTGAACTGGAAAGACATACATACGATCGTTTCAAGTTAACCCATTACCCGCTGGTGTTACGTTCACGCAACGGTCAAAATAATTGCTCATGCTTAAATTAATTACTTTGTCACCACTATTTTACAATTAAAAAATTGCCTTATTTATTGGCAGAAATTTTGATATTTTAATAAAGCGAAAATTACCTTTCGGAATTTGTGGTGACAAGCGACTTTCAACAAGAAATTTCAGAATTCCTACTTTATAGTTTTGGCGGTTAATAGGTTAACTGTATTCTGTTGTCAATACTATTAGCATGCTTTCTAAGGCCATTAGAGAAACAGATTTTATCCACCACCGAGTTAAAACCTGAATTATGGATTCGTTATGTCGACGACATTCTCATAGTGTGGAATCATGGCATTTCGAACCTGGTAATTTTCTTAAAGCATGGTAACAGTATTGACAACAGAATACAGTTTACCTTAGAAATATAAAAAAAAAATGAATCCTTGCCTTTCCTAGATGTCGAACTCATCAAGAATAAATTAACACACAACATATATGGGTTTATAGGAAACCATGTAGATCCGACAATACAATATTTGATAATAGTACAGTTCCAGCTAACTATAAAGAAGCAGCCTACAGATTTTACGTAAAGAGAGCATTCGAAGTATGTACTGGTGCCTATATACAGGAGGAATTAACTAAGATCAAAACAATCGCAGCTGAAAACGGTTACCCGAGAAAATTTATCAATACAGTAATTAATGAGTTTAAAAGCAGGAATTG
The DNA here is from genome assembly GCA_963932465.1 of Maratus speciosus. Classification (NCBI taxonomy): domain Eukaryota; kingdom Metazoa; phylum Arthropoda; class Arachnida; order Araneae; family Salticidae; genus Maratus; species Maratus speciosus. Next base: position 76,870,265 of record OZ010796.1, on the reverse strand, counting down.
TATAAAAAAGAGTACGCATTTTTCAAAATTTTGTAGTGTTGATTACGTTCCTCAACTTTATGAGGGAATTAGGTATGCATTAAAAAAATATGATATAGCAATAATAGCTAAACCTCCAGCTAAACTGCAAAATCTAGTTCACAGAAAAGTTGATCCAGTAAATTCATATGACAAAGCAGGAATTTATATGATCCCATTCAGATATAAAAATAATAATAGAACTCTTACATACATTGGAATGACAACCAGAAGGCTACAGGAAAGGTTGAAAGAACATATGGCTGATATAGGAAAGGGGAAACCATCTACAGCTTTAGCTCGGTTAAATTTAGAAGCTGATATTGACATCCTTTTTAGTAAAGCAAGGATCATCACACATACAAATCATTTTAACGCATGCATTTTGAGAGAGTCTATAGAAATTTTAACCAGAGGTAGAATCACTTGTAATGATACATTGTCATGTCATATACCGAGCATTTGGTTTGGTCTACTTGGAGTCAATGGAATCTTTGGATTGGAATGATCAATGTAGCTGTATGGACTCATCCGTCTCCCCCCCCCCCCACCCCCTCTTTTTTACAGTTTTTGGAATCGCCCTGCGTTATTTATACCGGTATGCATTCTGAAGGTCTTCTTCTCATTTTTCACCCCATTGATGATGACCAGGGCCCAAATAAGAATTAATATTTTGATTTTAATAGATTGTATTAGCAATGAACTTAAATCATATATCTAAACTTAAGTGGTTGAAAATAATCAGTTCTAACTGTCATGAGCTAAATTTTCTTCTGTATTCAAAGTTTTTTCTTTTAACTTTGAGTAAATATGAAAAACAAACCCAAAATTGCCATCTTTTTAGGTTTATTGAAAAAACACTTTTTACTTGTGAAGTAGAATGCATATGATTTGATATTATATTGTGTGGTTTAACTTAAAAAGGTATAAAAGAAACTAACTTGATAAACACATATTTACATGTAAGACTACATATTTAACACTCTTCCATAAGTTGAACTTATCGAATTCATCTTAAAGTAGTATAACAAGTTGCTAAAGTTATATAAAAGAGTTTTGTTCTGTACTAAGAAAAAAAGTATTTTTATTAATTAATGTACTTAATTTAGAATTGACGGAACTAAAAATTTTCTTCTTTTTAAAATCCAAGGTGCGAAAACATTGTTTATGTATTACAAATATGACTGACAACTAGCTCTATTTGAATAATGTTGCAACGATTCGAATGGGGCCCCCTAATTTTATCTTTGCCCAGGGCCCCAATTAGTCATGTCGGGGCCTGATTAAAGGACTTTCGGAAAAAAAGAAAAAAAAAACATGCATATTAAATGTGAAACTAGTACTATTTTTCATGCATTTTATTACCTGTATTGTATATTATTCCATGATATTTGCAATTAAAAATAAATTTTATAAGTTCAGTATTGCAATACAAGTTGAGTGTCATAAACTGATTTCCCAGGGTCCCGCGCGACGTTGCGGTGGTCCGGATTTGAGGAGCAAAGTTTGATGGTGTTAGTAGTGTTATTTATGACAGCCGATTATCTGCACGAGGAATATAGGACCTATGGGAGTGCCCTCCGTGGGGGGTCTTTCTAAAGGAAGCTAACCCGTACTTAAGCAAGGATTCCCAAGATTCGAAGGAAACCACGGAAAACTCTGAACGGTTAGGCCGACGAACGCGATTGGTTTCGAACCCAGCACCAGTCTACCAGTTTTGAGAGCAGAACATATCTGCCACTGGTGGGGCGGAGCAAAGTTTGAAGTAGAGATCTGCACGGGCCGGAATTTCTAGGCCCGATCCCGGCTTGGTCCATGCAAAAGTCTATTAAATGAAGCTCGGTCCGTCACGATTCGATTTCTACAAAACATTCGATTTTTCTTGATATGCAATTACGATTCTTTTAATAAATAATACATACATATTTGTGGGGAAATTTTGCAGTATATTTTAGAATACTAGGTGTTGTTCGCAAGATAGTAAATACACAATAGCGACATTAATGATTACTTAGACGCTTAGACTTTTCAACATTTAAATAAAGATTCATTAAAAAAATTAATGCAGTTCAGAATAAAAGAAAAAAAAGATGGTTAAAAATATAGCTTTCGAAGCTGTATAATAAGAAGTAGATTTATATTTCTCTGAAATTTACTAAGGCTGTTTTCAAATGTTTTCAGTGTTTTAAGGCTACTTTCTTCATTTTAGTTCGGAAGCGCATAAAATTGGCAGATGTTCTTATTCAAAAACAATGTATTATAATAGCGTTTTCCATTTTTTGATAAAGGCAAAAGATCTTTCACAATATATTGTCAAAGTTGGCGTTCTGAATATAATTTCGCGGACGCGATAGCACGGTAAAGGGAAAAAAAAAAACCTGTTGTCAACTCGTTAAGTAATTTATTTATCAAAAAATGGAAAACGCTATTCTATTACAAATCACTTCAGTAGTTAGACTCGTCAGTTTTATGACTTTACATTTGAAAATGTGCCAGCAAGTTTTGCGTTCTAGAGCATGGAATTTGAGAATCTCCTTAAAGGAATTCATTATCACTATTACCGTGTTTTATGGAAGAAACGCCGCACCCGTTATAAACGCCGCACTCCTCAAATTGGCCTGAATAAGCTTAAAAATATCGTAATCGCCGCACCCGTTGTAAACGCCGCACCTGTGGGAACGCTACTTTTGTCGGCAGCGTCACATTGACCTAACTTTAATCAAAGTTTTCTGAGCAGTGTAGGATGCCTCGTTTTTAATATCTTAAGATGTCTGAAGTTTTATTTAAAATATTTAAATCTTATTTTAAATATTTTTAGGAATTTTTAAATTAAGGAAACTCAGTTGGTACTTGAAAAAAAATGTAAACGCCGCACATGGCGTAAACGCCGCACTTGAAAAAAAAAATTAACTTTTAAACTCGTAAACGCTGCGGCGTTTCTCCCATAAAATACGGCACTATTTTTACGCCTGTACAACACGTTGTAGGAACAATTAAATCCAGTTCCGGTTTGTCTGGACTATGCAGAGAAAAAATGTAACCCTGATCCCGGCCCGGTCGGAGTCTGCTAAAAAAATTAAGCTCGCTCTCAGAGAAGATTTAACTGTCCGATTACGGATATCTACGCAAGGACATGTTATATCATCTCTGTTTTGATGTTGATGTAATCAGAGGCCGACTTATGCAGGGGCATGCGGGGCAGCTGCCCCGGGTCCCCTTTCTTAGGGGGACCCCCATGAGAGTAGTCAGGATTTTCATTAAAAGGTGCTAAATGGTTAAAGCCAAAATGGGTAGCCAAAAATTACCAAAATTCATATATTTCCAAACATTTAGGAAGGGAGTGGGGTCCCCCTTACCCTCTCTGCTTCCAGTACATCTCCCCCCATCAAAAAATAAACTATATCATTAGAAAACTAATGATTAAAATTTTACTATGACAACTTAGTATCCTATTGTTTTCAAAAGAAATTCTTTATTAACGTTTTCCTCATAACGTGGCAAGTTAAAACGATTAATTATGACCAATTTGTGACATTTTCTTTTAGACACCGTATAACGTACGTAGATAGGCAAAGTAAAAGTTTGCAAAGACATACTCGTATCAATCAATCTATCATTTTTTTTTCTACTATTATCCTACTGGTATTTTATCTTAAAATTTTGACCATCTTCTTGTGATACTCTGTATACAGATGTGAGCAGTACCGGGTACAAAATTTATGCATATAATACAATAGGTATGAAGTTTAGTATATTAGCCACTTCCACATTATTCACAAAAAAATCTATAGATAGATAGAAGGAAGCCCCCCAGAATGGGTCTTTCTCCGGGGCCCCCCATAGCCTAAGTCGGGCCCTGGATGTAATCAAACTAGGATCGGTTCGTGCAGCACATTTATAGTTATTCTTAGGAAAGTCATATCCGTTGAAAATAGTTCATATTTTATGAGATTCTTTTAAATTTTTATATGGTCCAGCTTAATTTTTTTTTGGAGGGGGGGGGGGGGAGAGGAGGAGCAGTTTTTTTTTGCCAGATCCGTATATTTTGTCTATAGACCCGGCCCGTCAAAGAAATTGACATAATTCTGCTAGCCCGTTTAAAAATTTACCTTCATCGGGTACGGACCTCAGAGTCAGACTAAGCCCGGGCCCGTGCAGGCTTCTAAGTTTGAAGTAAGCGGATTGCGTGAATCATCCATAAAGTGTAAAATCCTGCATAATAAAAAATGCTGAGCGAAATTTTACCTTCCTTAAGTTATTGCACAGGCAGGGGATTCTTTAGCAGTGTTTTTAAATTATCGTGGAAGTCAGCTATTTTTTTCCTTTTGTTTTGTGCAATTTCTCAAAATTAATTGGCGAGTCGCTCGCGAGAAAAAACTTGAATTTCTACAAACGACCGTGGAATTGAGTTCCGTCAAAGATCACAGAAGCAACTAAGCAATTTTTTTCAATCGATCAAAAAAAAAAAATCATCCATTTGTCGAAGAGAAAAATGCAAATTTCGTCAAAAAATCACGAATTTTGTTAAATATTATGTAAAAAAATTGTGAATTTCTGAAAAGAAGATAATGGAAATAAAAAGCAAATTTTGTTGATAGGCCGTGAAAAAATATCGCGAATTTCGACAAATGGGCGCGAAAAAAAAAAAAAAAAAATTCGTTATTCGATTGAAGAAAAAGTATTTCCTAACACTTCCAGAGTATTTTAAAAAAAAAACTTCGCCATTTAATAGTGTAACGAAGATACCGAAGAAACATTTTAAAAAGCGCACACATTTGAAAACCACATTTGAAAAATAATTTCACATAGCCGGAAAGGTATTCCAATTCCTTTTGTGCAGCTCAATATAAATGATCTATCGGCTTGTACATATTGTATATGTATGCTAAAATTCCGTTTAGTTAGAAAAAGGCATGACATAGTTTAAAATTCACTTTTAGCAATTTACAATACCAATGCACTGTAAATTGAAATGTCTGAAACGGAGTGTTCGATTTTCAGACTTTTAAAATGTCTTAATTTTTTCAGACGCTTCTTGCGTCTGAACTTCACGCACTTCAAACGTCTGAATCGCAGCTATTTCTTTTTGTAAGCTTGATACAAAGCCATGTTTGACCACAATGAATCCTGGGAAAATATTTGCCCATGGTCTTGCCCCTCCACCCCCATACAGCCTCATTTTAGGGGCTCTCAAAGTTGGTATACAATTTTTGTAAAGCTGGTAATTTAAATCTTTTTCGATATTGTACTGATTATAACCACTATTTTGAACTTCTGTAGTAGAATAAGATTTAAAAAAAAAAAAATGTTTATCTAAATACAATAAAACCTCTCAATATGAGGCTACTACGGAATTTGTCTGCCATTCGTTGCCGAGGTGCCCGTGATTGAGAAGTTTTACTGAATTTAGATTTTTTTTAAATTTATTTAGTTTTTAATCTTATTGTATTTTAAAAGTTCAAAATAATGATTATAATCAGTACAACGTCGAAACACATTTCAAGTAAAAGCTTTACAAAAATTGAATATTTAATTTGGGGCCCCTAAAAGTGAAGGAGGGGGGAATAGGGGACACTGTTCAGTTTGCCCAACATTTAATCAAGTGCTCCTTCTGCAAAAAGTCCAACCCTGCATTATATAGAAGCATCATATACCGCTAAATAGAGGTGTCCGGTATTCGGAAGTGTCCGTTATGAAGGTTAATGGACCTCGGATACCTAATATCGGACACCTTTATTTAGCGACAGCCTTTTTTAATCAACAACCCTGACATATTTGTTTATTTTTACCTCCCAAAAGCAGACACCTTCGATTATCGAACAAATTCCGCAGCCTGCAGATGTCCGCTGTTGAAAACTTTTACACACACATACACACAACAAAAAAATTTAAATTCATATTATAGGGGACATTTATCTTTTGAGTATCTTGAAACGATCAAAAACACCGCTTTTTTCAAAATACCAAAACGCAAATAATATGCAATTAAGATTTTTTTTTCCTTTCTATCTAAAGTATATATTCGTAACTGTATTATCCAAAAAAAATGTTGTATATACAAAACTAATATTTAAATTTTAAATTTAAACCTTCATATTGCTAATGCGTGAAATAAAATCTAAGTGCTGCGCGCATGATAAAGTTCTAAATTACGCATATAGAAAACAATTTTTGAACAAAATAGAATCGTACCACACCTACTTCTAAATTAAATCTAAAATACACACAAAAAGTTTCGTTTAAAATTAAATTTTAGTACAAAAAAAAAAACAATCAAATTTTAAGTGCAAACAAATAAATAACCAAAATATGTGTTTTTTTTTTGTTTTTTTTTTTTTTTGTCGTTGTTTTGTTAAGGTCCTGTGCCCTCTTAAAATTTAAATTTTCTTTAAAATTTATACTGGCAAATGGACAATTTTTTAAAAATATAGATCAGATGATAATTACAATGGCTATTTAACTATCAATAAAGAAAGAAAGAAATGTTATATTTTAATAACAAAGAAAAAATTAGTTCTAGTTTCAAAACTTTGTCTTAAATCTACACATAATCAGTAAAACCTAATAAAATAGCTAAAGAGATAAAGCGTAATCACTCTCCAAATAATTAAAAGTTTTATTGACATTATATATATATTTTTCTCCTTCCAGTCTAATGACAGATAATTCATCATGCAGTTTTGATTACGATAGGGAAAATCGAATAAAATGGTTGAATAACAGCGTTGAATGGATGTTCAAAAAGTATTCGTTTAAATTTAAATACTTATAATTCACCATGATGTACAAAACATGAGCAGAGGAAACTTTATTAGACAAGGAAAGCATACATAATATAATAATTAAAAAGTGTTATTAAATTGGGATGGTTACTATAAAGACATAGGTATTCCAGTACATATCACATAATAAACCTTTGAAAAATATAAAATCCGAATGAAACCGAAGTAAGCATTAACAAATGCTGTCTCATTCAATGCTTTTAAAAATATTGTATACATAAATATATACTATGAAACGACTCTTCGTGAAAAAAAATCAAGAATGTTTTCTTACAAGCGCATTTACTACTAAATATCAATATTTTTTCGCGAATATTTGATATAAAAATATAAATTCATACAAAATTGGATTAAATTATACATAAAATGAAATGAAAATTGAAATGTTACTTCTAGAGTTCATATTGATGCCAGCGATTTTCTAATTAGGTTTGAAGTCAACTGTATAGTAAGTACTGTTTACACTCTTTTAATTTACTCAACTTTATTTTTTGTACGTAAAGATTGTAAGAAGTATTTTGTAATCGATATCACTGCCCTTTTTTCCCCCTTGTTTCTATGACTTAGAAACGAAACAAAGTAAATTTATATATTTATCAATAAATTTTATTTCGCGCTCGCTAACAAGCCTGATTTTAGCGGTGGATTTGGAATAATCGCGATCCAAATTAAAGAATTGTAAAGACAGTTTTTGTAACTTCATGAAATTCAAAATTCCCATTAAAATATTACAAAAGAGTGGATTTTTTTTTTACTTCTTATGAGCATATTTTCTCAATTTTTAGAGATTCAGAAAATTATATTTATTTATTTATTGAAGAAGAAATTTTAAAGCGATCTAAAGCTAGAAGAGGAATAAGGGTTGGGGGGGGGGGGAGGGGGGCAGTATGGTTAGTTCTCAAAATATTTTTACCCTTCATAGAGTATTTATTCAAAATACCTGTTGATTAGTGATTCTCCGCTTCTTTTTTGAGCTCAACTTTTTTTTAATAAAACAATAAATCGCAAAATTTTCATACACCTTTCTCTGGATATTCTCCATTACTAATAAATTTGTCTTGCCATGCAAAGTGCAGTTTTTAGCATTTTTGCTTTTGTAATGATTTCCATTATCGCTTCACCAAGAATTGAAACTAATGAGTTGATGACATAGCTTGACTGTAATCGTACAACTGTCATCACAGAAAGAGAAAATTTATCGTGAGCAGAGGGTGATTCTTTGAAACCTGAATGCTGAAGGGATAGCATACACCATCGTTTCACATACCGGCCCCTTATATAACTGATTACTTACTATCCTGTCATTGCTATGCCTTGGGTTCTTTTCTACTACGTCCAAATCATTCTTTTCATATATTTATTATTTCATCACAGATGGTAAAAATCTGTGGAACCTATATTAGAAGAAATTGGAAACTCAAAGGGGTTTTTCAGAAAAAAGAGGAAAGGACGATTTGCATTGTGAATGTCATCCTTCATCCATAACTAATTGAAAAATATTTCGTAGCTCTTCTCAATTCAAAGTAAGAGTTCTGCATCGGATCAGTAACGCACTATTATCTGAACCCGACCGGACCCGCAGTCCAAGTCGGTCGGGTTGGCGCTATATTTTTAAGTTGCAGGTCGGGTTGGCTTTCATTATTTCAGATTGTCTTTTGACTTTTGCAGTCCGGGTTCGGGTTGATTGATTTTCAACTAAATGTTCAAAATATATTTTTCAGGTGAAAATCTATATATATTAGGGTTTCCGAAAATTGGATATATTTAGTGAACACTTTCATTTTCCAACACTTTTATATTTTTACTCTTTTTCATCTGAATAGTGGATACCACCAAATTTACAGATACATAACGTGCGTGTGCGCATAAGTTATTACAAAAACTTTTTTGTATGGTGTATCAATAACGAAATGTTGGCAATATTTTTCATATTCCAAGAGAATTAAAACAAGTTGAAAATTGTACGTCAAACGTGGCAAATGATGTGCGTTCGTACTGTAACTAGTTTTATAAATATTCAGATCTTGGTACAATAGCTGTTGCACTCTTATGCAAAAATGCCTGAATACTAAATTTATTACGATTATATATATTAAATTCAGTAATACGGAAATAATATGACTATATCTTAAATAGGACGTCATCACCATGGCAACCTGGAATCTTTACCTGTCATGGGGTATCATTGAAATAATTACGTATGATAGGATTTAATAGAACGAAAAAAACTTTTAATAATATCTTTTTTAGTTTTGATTCGATTTTCATAAAATTTGAAACGACTCGACGAAATCTGGAACGATTATCTATATTAAATTTCAAACCATTCAGTTGGGTAGTTTTTGCGCTGCTATATGCGGGCAGACGGACGGACCCGACGACGACTGTAGGTGCTACGTATTTATATAATTACATTTCCCCATAGACCATAATATAATGGAATACTTTTGAGTGTTTCTATAAATAAACTATGTACGCTACATACTTTATTTTTCAATACCGAACATGCATAGTAAATCTCAATAACATATATCAATTACAGAATAATCCAACTATATTAATATGCTTAACCACACTCACTAATCAGATACGTGATTCAATCAGTGGAAATAGTGTCATAATTGAAAGAAAAATTACAATGGATTTCATAAAATTTAAACAAATTAAAATAATTGCATTAAATAAAGCACTAATTTTGAAAGAACAGAATGCAGATTATTGAGAAAATAGTATTAAGTAACCTGTGTAAGTAAAATAACAATAATATTTCTTAGAAATAAAATATATTATTCTCCATTATTAATTTTCCAATGTAAAAAACATGTGAAATTGACGCGCAATGCATAATTTAAACATACAGGCTTTGAAAGCTACAAAAAAAATACCAAATTCGCGACAAAATAAAACTTCCAAAAAAAAGAACATTAGTTGCTTTACTATTTCCGATGAAGAAAGCTAACAGCTTAGCGCGAATTCCTTTGTGAATGAAAGAAAGGAGTGAAGCTCCTCCTTAGTAGGGTCGATGTTGCCTTAGGTCATAAGAGGGGCTTTGGCAACACCGTCTCGATATATTATAACATGCCTCTCCACGGTCATAAAAACTACCCGTGACGTCACGAGAGAAGTGCTTGTATCTCCCTAAAGAAGGAAAAGACCACGGTAAGTAGCACACTCGGTAGGGTTCACGCGCAGGTTTCGTTTCTCCCTCTGACGTCACTGGCACCCAAGTCCAACCTTGGGTAACGCACTTTTCGCATTGTATAAAGCTTTCCGTTTCATAAAAAGATATTCAACATTTGTTTATTATCCAGTGTATGATATTACTGAGGTGCGTGACACTTGGAACATCTTCTAATTAAACATTTTTCAAATTCAAAGTTTATATACGTACATGCCTTTATTTTTTAGAGTTTTCTAAAGCCTGAATCTTCTGTTTTCATTTGGTTATTTGGAAGTATTAACTTTCGCCGCAATTATCATTATTTTATTTAAACACATATGTAAAAAAGCAGTTTTCTTACCTGCTCTGTTGTATTTCAATATTTTAGACACCGTCTTTTCATAACATTTTTGCAATTTCGCTTTAATCCAAAATACTTTGAGAAAACTCGGAAAATGTTTGCTTCAATTCATAAAACTTTGGAAAAAATGCACTTATAATTATGTTGTATATTTTCAAATATATATATTATACACTCATAAAGTTATATGCTATTAAAATTTATAATTTTATACATTTTTTAAATCCCTATTTAATGTTCTAAAAACATAAAACGGATCTAATAATGTTTTTAAAAGTTACGAGTATAACTCTGAAAAACTCTATAGTACTATGTACTTTAAAACGCAGGCATTGAAAAATATTAATAGCATTTTCAGGGCAACTTTAGATAAATGTAAGAAAAGCTTTTTTGAATTGATACTTGGGATTTTTTCGAATTTATAAATATTTAAAAAAAAAAAAAAATGTGTAATAACAAAACGAGTAAACAAAGTAAACAAAAAACTTCTTAAATAGCCGTAATAGCTTAAATAACGTTTTATAGATAATTAAAAAAAGAAACTCTTTAAATTTTTTGTATACACTAATACAGAAATTTAAATTATAAAATTATTGAAAATATCGGAAGAACAGGCTTTCTAGATAGTCTTCTAGAGAACATATTGTTACGTCCACTCTTATGAGAGAAAGGGTAGCGCAATTTCTGAAAGAACAACTTTTTTTTTTTTTAAATCAACGATTTACTTTATTTACAAATAATTAGAAAATAAGTTAAAATCGGTATCAAAATATTAATAAATATAGGTCCGTACAACTTTTAACTTTAGGAACAGAATAATCATCGCACACAAGATTCTGCGACTAACTAACACGATGTCAAGTCTAAGTTATAATCTAGGTATTGGGCTTCCGGTTCAGTAAATATCAACTGTCTAACTCTCAAAGCCAAACAAAAACTAGGTTGTATAACATTCAAAATTAAAAAAAAAAAAAATAGGTGTTATATTACGATATTACGGTTAAAAATTTTTAAACAATCAAATATTTTTTTTAATGATTAATATATCTATATACATCCTTAAATTTTTAGTACGCACTAAAGTATTATCAGGAAAAATTTAAATTACAAATTGTGAGTGGAATATTATTTTATGTGGATTATCTCAATACTTTAAAATAAATAAAAATTATGGGATATATTTTCAAATAAAAATTGAGTTTTTATTCTATTGCTATACCAACATATTTTTTTCTCACAATATGCATTTTTGAAAATTTTAGATCCATGCCTGTTTATTAATCTAAGTTTTTGATTTAAGGTCCCATATTGCTCACAAACCCTTACATTTCATCGAAAAAAAAAAAAAAAAACTACAGTGTTTATTTTATTTTTCTTTAGTTTTGAGTACATTTAACTATATCAGTACTCAAAACTAAAGCTAATTTCCATAAATTTCAGGAATTGTAACACAGCGATTTCACTAGGTGAAGAATATTTAAATTCACCTCTTCTGAATATGCAACTTTATTTTTAAAATAGAATTTTGGTAAAACTGGAATTTATATTGTTTCATAACTTCTTTACAACGAGAATTTTCTGATTTTTTACGTACTACATCGCACAATCCCCCCCCCCCCCCTAACCAGCTGATATACACATTTTTTATTTAATTTAGTTTAATTTTCTTATTTAAATTCATCTAATATCTGAATGATTTATCAGCGATATATGAGTGACTGTACTGTTCTTATTAAGAGAGAAGAAATAAATCAGGATTGGATTTATCTTGCTGATCACATTCATTTTTATTTAAGAAAAAGTTTATTTCCTTTCATGTATCTCGACAACTCATTCTTCTCTCTTTAATTTTTCAGCAATATCATTAGTGAAAAGTAATACTAAAGTAGTAGTAGAGCTGGAAATTTTTATGTGGAAACTGATTTATATCTTACAATTTGGTTTGGTTTAAAATTAAGCTGTTTTTCTTTTAAATTCTTTTACAAATCTGTTTCTTTAAAGTAAATTGAAAATTCTCTTGAATAATAAATGCAAAAATTATCTGATCTCTTGCATGCGTGCAGCAAATGGTTTTCATGCTATAGTATTTGTTTAAAAAGATGTTTTAAAAGATTTGTTTAAAATGAAATTCCTTTGGAATATCTAGAAGAATTAATGCGTTGCTAATTATTTTAATGTCAAATCCTTTTAAAAAACTAACAATAAAAATAAGACACAAAATGATTATATGAAAAAAAATAGTAATAATAACATTTATTGTCAGGAAAAGAGAAAGAGAGCAATGTGAATAAATGGAAAAACACAGGGAGAGCTTGAACGATGGGTGCCAGTGACGTCACGAACTGGACGATCTACTGCGCATATCGCTCATGGACCCTACCGTGTATTCTAAGTACCGTGGAAAAGACTTTCCCTCACCCCTACGAAATTCAGTGGGCTCACCACCCCCGCGTGTGTTTAAATTATTTCCGTTGTGTTGTTCACGCTGTTATGTGCGAATGGATAATTAACGAATATTTGTTTAGAAGATTGTCTAATTGTTCAGAAGTTAGCAGTTTTTATTATCAAAGACATTTTGCTATCTGGAATGGCTGTAGTAATTGAATGTCAATTGTCCTATTTAGTTCTATGGCCAAATCAGCTAGAATTCCTTTCAAGTTGTGAATGAATGGCCTGCAGATGTATTTCGCACTTTCTTAATTGCACTAAATTATGTGGTAAGTAATTAAAGATTAATTTTATTTGATTTTTTCTTATTTAGTGAAATATTATATAAATGCTTTAATATTGAAATTTAATTAAATTTCATGTGCAATTTCTTTTATTTTTTTCTTCATTTGTTTATATCGTAAGTTATTTCACTGTTTATATAAACGTGAAAGTTATTATAATTTTTTTTATCACAGACTTTATTTATTAAAAGTAAAACAAATACTAAACTTAAAAAATATAAAATTTTAATACTGATTACAAATAATAATAATTAAACCCACAATGTACTTCACTAAACTTCTAAAATATTGTTTAAATGATATGAATGGGATATAATATATATTGCTGAAATTGATTATGAAGCTGAATGGATAAATTTTTTTAAATATAAAAGTCCTGAAAAAATATTTAATATATTCATCTAAAGTAAAAAATAAAATAAAACAATATGAAATTTGCTGTTGAAATAATATATATATATATATATATATATATATATATATAATGAATTAGCTTTTTTAAGGGGGGGGGGGGGATATAAAATTATTTTCAACTACTTCAAAATTTTCGTAAATTTTATTATATTTTAATTTCAGGCATTTAATTTTTTTTTAATTTCAGGCTTTTAACAAAGATTACTTATCTTTTCTTACCTTGATTATATAAGACAAAGATTACTATTCATGAATATTGGTATTTATTTTTAAATAATTATTCATATAATGTTTTAGGCTGTATTAAGTGTATTAAAAGCATAAAATTTTATAATTGAAAATTAATATTATAAATAAAAAATAGAATTATTTAAAAGGCATTAATTACTGAATATTAACTCGAATTATATTATTAAAATGTGAAATATTTCCGTAATTTAAAAAAAAAAATCAAAATCCGTTTTATCTTAAATAAAACTATGAATGTAGTAATAGTAAAATTTAAAATGTATGAATAGCAAAATTTAAAATGAAAATCAATTTGATAAAATCTTTTGTTTGAAATTAATTTTGTTGTTAGTCGTAAAAAAGAAATTTTTGAATTCATGATTACCAATAAAACTTTTACTATCGAATTATTCTTTCTCGGATACTTATTATGAACAAGGGCGGCGCCAGAGGGGGGACCGGGGGGGCATATGCCCCCCCGTCGGGCACACCTGGCCCCCCCGTCGGGGTCAAATTTAATCGTCGTCGGGGAAAATTTTTTGACTTGAGTGTTGAGTCCTGCATCGGGTCGGGTAATCCGATTTTTCCTGCACACGACCCGAGTCGTGTCGAGTCGGGTGTAGTTTAATTAAAAAAAAAAAGATCTTAGGTGAGTTTATAGAAAATACGACCCACGGAACAGCAGGGCACTGATTTTTTTTCTTCGGAAGCCGGATTGGCTTGACCACATGTTGGTTAAAGGCTGTCGTATTTATACAGCGGCCGGATGTTACCGAAAACTTGTCTAGAGCTCATTCATGTGCTCTCCAGTTGGATGTTTATTCGATTGACCGCAAACTTACGCGCCTATGAGAAATACGATTTCAAGAGGAGACAGGACGTTTAAATTCATCTGCTCGCTTCGGTCTTCTCATTAAAAAGCGTAGGGTAAGTATTTTTTTTTTATATATATAAATGAATGAGTAAATAAAAAGAGAGTTTTGTATAATTATTCAAGCAAACTTAGTATTGAATTAAAAATTCATTCTTTGTTCATTAATTTCAATATACAGTGAGTAGAGTCTCATTTTATAGATATTAATCTCTATTTCATATATAGAAGAGAAATGGAAGGTATAAATAAGAAAATAATTATATAAATACATAACTTCATTCTAAACTACGGGAAGACGTATATATAGCAACTTCTAAAATCTTCATCGGGTCAGTTAACCCGATTCTACCCGATCGTGTTGGCCATCGGCTCTAAATTTTTTTTGCTGTGGATCGGGTTGACTAGTGTTTCCATTTTCGGATCATCTCAGATTAGAGTTTTTGTTTCTTGGGAGTCGATTCGAGTACGCCAAATTTTTCCAAAGAAAAGTCCGTCCCACCAGTGGCCGAGAGGTGAACTGTAATTAACAATTAATCAGGGATGTAATTAACAATTCTTGTTTAGGGTCGTAAGTTCGTATTTAGAAATTTAAAAAAAAAAATCGTGTAAAACAGAATACTAACTTGATAATTTAAACTTGATTGTATTGTTAGACTGAACAATTTTAATTAATAACTTAGTTATACTTTGTAGAGTTCTGTATGGGCCGAAATTTCCAGGTTCGGGCTCAGCCTGACTCGTAGAAAAAAAAGTTCGGCCCGGCCCGGTATAAAAGTTAAAACTTCGGCCCAGCCTGGTTCGTACAAAAAGCAATAATGAACCGACCCGGTATAAAAATTGAAAGCTCGGTCCGAGCCCGGCCCGGAAAAAAGTTAAAATCTCAGCCCAAGTCCGACGGAATTTTACGTCGATTTTGTTAAAAGAAGTTCTGACCAAAAATAATTATTTTAGCTCTTTTTTCATGTTTATAATTTTCATTTTTAAAGAAGATTGCGATATACATTTCTTTAATGAATCTATATTTGTATTTTAATGTTTCAGCTATAATTAATATCGTTAATCAAAAAATTATGTATTGGAGACTTAAAAATCTCAAAAATGCTATGCAATAAAATCTTCTGAGGCATCGCATAGGAAAGAAAAAAAAAATGCGTTATAAGCAAGTTCTCTTCTTAAAAGGTGTGAAGTGAGCGTTTTGAACCGAATTTCCGCGCGAAACGAGAAAAACCAGTCAAGAAAGGATGAAAAACGTGTTTGTCACGTGATCCGAATCGCTTCTAGCTCAATAGGTAATTGATGGATCCAAAAATGGAAAACACAATTCGATTCCAAATCGCTTCCCTGGTCAGGCTTTTCCAATTTAATATCTTTTCGTTAGAAAACGAATTTGTAAATGTGTCAAAACGTTTTGCGCTTGTTGAGCAAAACAGTTCAAAACAGCCTTAACGTAAAAATTATCTGAAGTTGCATTTTCGTCAAATCACAGGGGTGTTCCCGTAACTGTGCTGCATGTTACTTTTTTGTACCAGAAACTGATTTTTTACGTATGTCTCTTTTCCTCCAAAACACGAAAAATTCGCGAACTGAAACTCTTTTTTTTTTTTAATTCTTCGGTCAAAACACGGAATCTTCTTCAAATAATAAAAAAATCTGTTCCAACCACAGGCGCGTTCCGGCAACTTGCTGCCTGTGCTTTTTGCGTTTGACGAAATGTTTTCTTGAGAATGAAAGTAATAATTGCGCTTTTTCTTAAACGGCTGAAAGGCAAAATAATGAAAAAAATAATAAAACGCGGTATTTGTAAAGTGAGCATTATTGTCATAAAATTACTGTTAATTATTTAGAAAGCTCTAGTTCGACTAATTAATTTCACACCATTCCTTTATGGATAAAGTATAATTCACTTATATTCAATACGATGAAAGGAAGCTATTTAATATAGCAACTTGTTGAGACAGAACGACAAAGAATTGGAAGAACTTTCCCATTTAGACAATTTTAGCCTGTTTTAGACGATATTGCGAAAATTTTCAGGTTAAAGCGATATTCCATCACACTGGTTCCGTTTTAACAGGTTTTACTGTAGTGCTTAAAATTTCTCAATTTTCAAGCGTCTGTCCGGCTTTTTTTACCAGACTGCCAAGAAGGGTTATGTGTTTCACGCGTATCTGGGTATGTGGATTTCTTTATACCCTCGAAACATCCCAACGGCTGGATGGATTTTAATGAATGAGGTCTCTATCGATTCGTCTTAACCATCCGATGGTTATAGGCTAGATTTGATTATATAAATTCAAAATGGCGGTACACACGAAAATTTTTTTACGCACCCTATTGAGTGGCATATCATTGGATAGGTCTTTCAAAATGAAGACGATGTTTCATTGACTATTTTACAGTCAGAAGCTCCGTTTAAATATTACACAACCTGGACGTTGTGTAGGTAGGATCTCTATCTTTACTGCAACTCTAACCATCATAGACATCTATAGGCCTCATCAAAACAGTGTTTATAGATAGGAACTAACAATCAAACACAACTTGAAAGTCACCAATACAAGTAAATAAAGAAAAATAGGTAAGTAATATAAAAAAAATAGTTTAATATTGATGAGAAATAATTAATTAGTTCGCTTTTTTAGCCCAGTGGTTAGAGAGTTGAATTCGGAAATAATGAGGGGAAAGCTGGAAATTGTTTTAACCCCTTCAGTTTAGGTCTGGAATGAATATGCTACGTTTTTCCCCTCGTACTAGGTGAGCGTTAGGAATTATACATTGATTTATAGTCAAAAAACACGTTTTTTTTTTTTTTAATACCATAACACTATCTCGAAATCTCTAACTTTTTCAAAAACATTGTCTACAAAAGTTGTAGAGCTTAAAATTCTGAGTAAAATGAGTACCTACACTTAATACTTTAGTTGAATATTAAGGTCACAATTCTACTTTAAAGTTTTAGCACCGTGGTCAGAGGGTTGAACTCAGAATTAATTAGGGGAAAACTGGAAATCGTTTTAATCCCTCCAGATTAGGTCTAAAATGAATATTCTATGTTTTTCCCCTCGTACCAAGTGAGCGTTAGGAAATATGTACTTATTTACATTCGAAAAACATGTTTTTCCTTAATATTTTAAACAATATCTCAAAATAGTTAATTCTATCAAAAACTTTGTCAATACAAATGTTGTAGAGCTTAAAATTCTGAATAAAATGGGCACCCACATTAGTATTTTTGTTAAAAATTAAGGTTGCAATTCTAATTTCAAAATTTTGCTTTAATCGCTAATCAAGAGCTTGAAGTCCGGAGAGACCAAGTTACCTGAGAATATCTCAAAACAGCTAAGTCTATCAAAAACATTGTCAATACAAATGTTGTATAGCATAAAATTCTGAATAAAATGAATACCCACATTAATATTTTTGTTCAAAATTAAGGTCGCAATTCTATTTCAAAATTTTGCCTTAATCACTAATCAAGAGCTTCAAGATAGGAGAGACCAAATTACCTTAACAATATCTCAAAACAGCTAACTATATCGAAAAATTGCCAATGTAGATGTTTTAGAGCTTAAAATTTTGAATAAAATGAATACTCATATTAATATTTTTGTTCAAAATTAAGGTCGCAATTTAAGATATTGTTAAAAATATTAAAGAAAAACGTGTTTTTCGAATGTAAATGTGTACATATTTCCTAACGCTCACTTAGTACGAAGGGGAAAACATAGAATATTCCTTTTAGGCCTAATCTGAAGGGATTAAAACGATTTCCAGGTTTCCCCTAATTAATTCTGAGTTCAACCCTCTGACCACGGGGCTAAAACTTTAAAGTAGAATTGTGACTTTAATATTCAACAAAAGTATTAACTGTAGGTACTCATTTTACTCAGAATTTTAAGCTCTACAACATTTGTATTGACAATGTTTTTGAAAAAGTTAGTGATTTCGAGATAGTGTTGTGGTATTAAAAAAAAAAGTGTTTTTTGACTATAAATCAATATATAATTCCTAACGCTCGCCTAGTACGAGGGAGGAAACGGAGCATATTCATTCTAAACATAAACTGAAGGGATTAAAACAATTTCCAGCTTTCCCCTAATTATTTCCGAATTGGGCTTATTTTTTTTTTTTTTTTTTTAGGTAGCTTTCTTTACAAAAAAGCTACCTATTGCAGCCGTTCGGAGGAAAGCGATTTCAAAAAATTTTGGTATATTTTCATCGATCATGACCCCCAGACCCCGAAACCACCCTCCGTTCAAAATTGATATATATATATATATATATATATATATCTGACCTATGTCACACTGTAACTCCCGTAATTATGAACCGATTTCGATGTAATTCGGTGTGTACATAGTGCATACCAATGTCTCGACCGAGTTTGTTGGCCAGCTTCATCCGCCGTTTTGTTTCAAAATGGCGGCCATTTAAAATTTTTAAAAAAATTTAAAACTTGAAATGTGGTACCAAAAAATTAAAAATGGAAAAATATTTTTTTCTTATGTATTTGACCTTTATACAAAGATTCCGGAGCAGTTTTTGTTTCGTCTATATCTTAAAAAATGGCTGAGTTATAGCATTTTGAATTTCTAGCGTGGCTGACATTTTGAAACGTCCTGAATTTTGTCACGCGATAAAAGGCGCATTTATGAACCGATTTGGATGTAATTCAGTGTGTACATAGTACATACCAATCTCTCGACCGAGTTCGTTGGCCAGCTTCATCCGCCGTTTTGTTTCAAAATGGCGGCCATTTAAAATTTTTAAAAAAATTTAAAACTTGAAATGTGGTACCAAAAAATTAAAAATGGAAAAATATTTTTTTCTTATGTATTTGACCTTTATACAAAGATTCCGGAGCAGTTTTTGTTTCGTCTATATCTTAAAAAATGGCTGAGTTATAGCATTTTGAATTTCTAGCGTGGCTGACATTTTGAAACGTCCTGAATTTTGTCACGCGATAAAAGGCGCATTTATGAACCGATTTGGATGTAATTCAGTGTGTACATAGTACATACCAATCTCTCGACCGAGTTCGTTGGCCAGCTTCATCCGCCGTTTTGTTTCAAAATGACGGCCATTTAAAATTTTTAAAAAATTTTAAAACTTGAAATGTGGTACCAAAAAAGTAAAAATGGAAAAATATTTTTTTCTTATGTATTTGACCTTTATACAAAGAATCCGGAGCAGTTTTTGTTTCGTCTATATCTTAAAAAATGGCGGAGTTATAGCATTTTGAATTTCTAGCGTGGCTGACATTTTGAAACATCCTGAATTTAGTCACGCAATAAAAGGCGTATTTATGAACCGATTTGGATGTAACTTCGTTTATGCATAGTACATACCAATGTCTCGACCGGGTTCGTTGGTCAGCTTCATCCGCCATCTTGTTTAAAATGGTGGCCATTTAAATTTTTAAGAAAAATTTTAATTTGAAATGTGGTACCAAAAAATTAAAAATTGAAAAAATATTTTCTTCCTATGTGTTTGACCTTGATAAAAAGATTCGGGAGCAGTTTTTGTTTCGTCTATATCTTAAGACATGGCTGAGTTATAGCATTTTGAATTTCTAGCGTGGCTGACATTTTGAAACGTCCTGATTTTTCTCACGTAATAACAGGCGTATTTATGAACCGACTTGGATGTACATTGGTGTGTACATAGTACATACAAATATCTCGATCGAGTTCGTTGGCCGGCTTCATCCGCCATCTTGTTTCAAAATGGCGGCCATTTAAAAAAATTAAAAAATAAAAAAAATTACATGAGTAACCAAAAAATTGGAAAGTGGAAAGATTTTTTTTGTATGTGTTTGACCTTAATACAAAGATTCCGGAACAGTTTTTCTTTCGTCTATATCTTAAGAAATGGCTGAGTTATAGCATTTTGAATTTCGAGCGTGGCTGACATTTTGAAACGTCCTGATTTTTGTCACGCGATAACAGGCGTATTTATGAACCGATTTGGATGTAATTTGGTCTGTACATAGTACATACCAATGTCTCGCCCAAGTTCGTTGGCCAGCTTCATTCACCATCTTGTTTCAAAAGGGTTGCCATTTAAAAAAAATTAAATTTAAAATTTAAAATGAGGTATTAAAAAAGTGGAAAATGAAAAAGATTTTTTTATGTGTTTGGCCTTGATACAAAGATTCCGGAGCAGTTTTTGTTTCTGAAAATTTGTTCTTTTGTTTATATATTAAAAAAATGGTTGAATTATAGCACTTTGAATTTCTAGCATGGCTAACATTTTGAAACGATCTTGTATTTGTCACGCGATAACACACGTATTCGCCTATTTAGATGTAAGAAGGCATGTGGATAGTATACATCAATACCTCAACCAAGTTCGCTGGCCAGATTCATCAGCCATCTTGTTTCAAAATGGCGGCCATTAAATTAAAAAATATTATATATATTTAAAGTGAGGTGCAAAAAAATTAGAAATTGAAAAAGGTTTCTTTCTTAAGTATTTGACCTTGATATAAGGATTCAGGAGCATTTTTTGTTTGTCTTTACCATAAAAAATGGCTCAGATATAGCAGTTTCCATTTCTCTTGTGGGTGACATTTTGAAAAATCTGATTTTTTGCATGCGACAGCACTCGTATATATCAACCGATTCCGATGTGAGTGAACATGTGCACAGCAATTACTAAGGTCTCAACCAAGTTCACTGCTTAGCCTCATCCACCATGTTGTCTTAAAATGACAGGCACTTTAAGAAATTGCCGAATTTGGCAGCCAAATATATGTTACTTTAAAGAAAAGCAGCTTAGATAAAGCTGACTAATTTCGCGAAATTCTCATTCATTATATTGATAAAAATTAGTATTGAATCTCCTATATTCGATTTCCACTAAATTGAGCTTCGTGTGTTTGAATGATATAATTTGGCTTTTTTTAAATAAGGATTATGAAAGCTACCTCTTCCTCCCGGCACTGGCCGGAAGGACTTTTTTTTTTTCTCCCCTACCACTAGGATATTTTCGCAGTCGGGTTTTTTTTTTATTTTTTAAATTTAATTCTCTCTCTGTCCCGTTGTTTGACCTGACAACACTAACTTACGAGCCAAGCTGGATTTAGCTCAATTTTACAAAAAGAATGTCTAAGTTATTGTTTGACATGAAAAATTATATATTTAAATTTGAATGAGTCGCTTTACGTGTTTATTTTCTACATAAAAGCTAGAATTGATATTACGGATATGATTGTGGACTATTTTTTCATAACTGTATTCAATTATAGATCTTTTTGTGTCAAGTTGTGTTCGGGTTGAAGCGAAGTACATTTCGGTTTAGGGTCAATAGAAAAATTGTTGTCGGGTTTTGCGTCAGCAAAAATTTTTTGTTAGGTTTCGGATTGACTTTAAGTTGAACATTTGGGTTGGGTATAACCCAACAGGCGCAGGAATCTATTTCAGATGATAAACTACGTATTTGAATATGAATGACTCCTTGCATGTTTATTTTTCCACATAAAAGATAATATTAATATTAGAGATATGATTGCAGACTATATATATATTTTTTTTATAATTACATTATATTGTGGATCAATTTTCTCTGATTCCGGGTTTCAGGTTGGGATTGGAATTAAGTATTTCGGGTTCGATCGGGTTGCGGGTAGACAGAATATTTTTGGTTGGGTTCGGTTCGGGTTGCAGCTTTGTTTTAAATAAAATTTGCAGGGCTTCAAATTTTATTTAGTACCCCGGAAAGACCCTAGTTAGGTTAGGTGTAACGTTTAACTGCTAGTCTTCACGATGACACTGTCAC
This sequence comes from Maratus speciosus, assembly GCA_963932465.1. Lineage (NCBI taxonomy): Eukaryota > Metazoa > Arthropoda > Arachnida > Araneae > Salticidae > Maratus > Maratus speciosus. The sequence continues at coordinate 76,847,917 of OZ010796.1, read as the reverse complement.
TGACAAATTTAAATAATTTTATTTTTAAATAATTTTTGGTCACTTTATGCGTTTTTAATAGGGATTTGTCAACTGATTATTTTCAGTTACCTCCGGCATTAAAATACATGGTCAACCTGGCCGGAACATGAACCGCGTTTCGAAAAAAATTGGTTACCTACCTTATCTGATGCGCGACTCTTTGGTTCGGCTCATAAGCGGAGAACTGCTGCATACAGGTACTTTGTCTTTCACACACTGCTGCGTACATGCCATATATGTGCACGTAAAATCTATAGTATTGAATGACCGCTTATTGGGAGTTTTCTGTATGGAAGAAGAGTACAAAGCAGAGTTTTTCCTTTTGGGTAATGCTCAAAAATGTGGAAACTCTTTCTGTTGTGAATTCCTTCGCCTATAAAGATTAGGTGACTAGTGAGGTGTTTCAAAAATAACCTTAACCTTAAGAGATTTTTTTTCACTTTATTTATCTACAATATTCTTTGACAAGCTTCGAAATACATGTTTCGAGTAAAAATCGTTTGGCCCTCTGCAATTTGTCTCTAATTTAAATAGCAGTGTGAGTGCTAGAGATCTGCGCGTTTCGGGTTATGCCAAATCCGGACGCGAAAATTTCAAGTTTTTCACGTGATTGATCAACATATTCCACCTGTTATTTAAAAAAAAGGGGGGGGTGGAGAAACAAAGAAATGTTTTATTGTTCATTTGCTCCAAAAAAATTCTGAAGTATAAATACAGTCCCGGTCCAGCCCGAATCTACAGAAAAAATGCAAGACCCGGACGTGTCCCGGGGATAATGAAGTTCAGGGCTAGACCAACATTTCAAAAGCTAAAATTTAGTCCGAGCCCGTACAGAGTTTTCAGATAAAATTAAGCCAATCCCGAGTTTAATGAAAGAAACTTTTACCGAGTTCGGGCTTCGGAACAGGGCAGAGCTCGTGGAAACCTCTAATATATATTTTGAATTCGGCCCCCCTGTCGGGGATACTGTGCCCCTCCGTCGGGCAAGTTCTGGCGCCGCCTCTGATTATGAAATAACTATCTATGCAATGTTTGAAATATATTTGACTGCACTGAAAGAATAAAATTTTACAATTGAAAATTAATATTATAAATAAAATAAACAAATTATTTAAAAGGAAATTTCTGAATATTAACTCCGAATTGATTAAAATGTGAAATATTTCTATTATTTAAAAAAAAAAAAAAAAAAAAAAAATCAAAATTTGGTGTGTATAAATATTAAAGGTGCTTACTGCTTTATATTTTGTTCAAATGATATATTTAATTGTAATATAACTATTAGAAATAATATCATAATATTAGAATATATATCAGAAAATAAATAAGATATATATATATATATATATATATATATATATATAATTTATTATATATATATATATATATATATATATATATATAATTTATTATATATATATATATATATATATATATATAATAAGTTAGCTTTTTGAGGGGGAAAATATAAAATTATTTTCCACTACTACAAAATTTTCGAAAATTTTATTTTTATTTTATTTTAAGGATTTTAATTTAAAAAGCATAGATTATTATTATCCTCTATGAGAAGTATTTATTTTTTATAGTTCATAGTGAGATGGATAAGACAAAAATTACTCTATTTATATTTCTGTTAAATAAATAAAACTATATTATTTATCAAGGTACTTATATATATATATATATATATATATATATATATAAGTACCTTGATAAATAATATAGTTTTATTTATTTAACAGAAATATAAATAGAGTAATTTTTGTCTTATCCATCTCACTATGAACTATAAAAAATAAATACTTCTCATAGAGGATAATAATAATCTATGCTTTTTAAATTAAAATCCTTAAAATAAAATAAAAATAAAATTTTCGAAAATTTTGTAGTAGTGGAAAATAATTTTATATTTTCCCCCTCAAAAAGCTAACTTATTATATATATATATATATATATATATAATAAATTATATATATATATATATATATATATATATATATATAATAAATTATATATATATATATATATATATATATATATATATATATATATATATATATATATATATATATATATATTTTAACCTGTGATTAAATAAAACAAAGATTATTATTCGTAAACTGTGGTACTTATTTTACCTACTTGTATCTGATGAAACTAAGAAAATATAATAAAGCATATTTGAAAATGTAACCATATATTTTAATTTAGGCTTTTCATTTAATAAGTGTAGATTGTTATTCTCTATGATAAGTACTTATTTTTTACAGTTCATAATGAGATAGATGAAATGAAAATTACTTCTTTTATATTTCTATTAAATAAAAAAAACTATATTCTTATCAGAGTATCTTTTCTTACCTTGATTATATAAAACAAAGATTACTTATCTTTTCTTACCTTGATTATGTGAGATAAATATTACTCATCTTTTCTTACCTTGATTATATAAGACAAAGATTACTACTCGTGAACATTGGTACTTATTTTTAAATAATTATTCATATAAATTTTTAGGCTGTATTTGAGTGTATTAGAGTAATAAAATTTTATAGATGAAAATTAATATTATAAATAAAAAATAGAATTATTTAAAAGGCATTAATTACTGAATATTAATTCGAATTATATTATTAAAATATGAAATATTTCCATAGTTAAAAAAAAAAAAAAAAAAAATCAAAATCCGTTTTATTTTAAATAAAACTGCGAATGCCTTTCCTATTAAAATTTAAAATGTAAATCAATTTGATTTGAAATTAATTTTGTTGTTAGTCGTAAAAAAGAAATTTTTGAATTCATGATTACCAATAAAACTTTTACTATCGAATTATTCTTTCTCAGATACTTATTTTGAAATAATGCTATGTTTGAACTACAATTGACTTGACTGAAAGAATAAAAGTTTACGATTGAAAATTAATATTATAAATTAAAAAAAAAAATATTTAAAAGAAAATTTCTTAATATTAACTCGAAATTGATTATAATGTAAAATATTTCTATTGAAAAAAAAAAAAAAAAAAAAAAAAAACACCGTTTTGTTTTAAATAAAGTTGTGAATGTTATGAAATTTAAAAGGAAAATTTATTTTAAAGACTTAAATTTTCTATTGCTTGAAAAATAATTTTATTGATAGTTATGAGAACGAAAACTTTTAATTCGGGATTCTCAATAAACCTTTACCAACGAATTAATCTTTGTTGGATATGTAATTTTAAATAAATATTTATATCAATATTTGAACTGTATTTATTTCACTGAGAGAATAAAATTTTATAATAGACAATAATTATCATAAATAAAACCATATAATTATTTAAAAGTTATTACTTACTGAATATTAAATCGGAATTATGTGGTTTAATTGTGAAATATCCTCATGATTAAAGAAATAAAAAACAAAAAAACAGTGGATGTTTTTCGTATTCTGTAAAGTTTATAATGGGAGAAAAAAAGTAAAAAAGATTGCTAAGAATTTGAGCAAATCTTTTTTTTTTTTTTTTTTTTTTCGAAAATAATTCCTATTGTTAGGTATAAAAACAAAATTTTTGAATTGAAGATTCCCAGTAAAAAGGTTACTGGCGAATGACATTTTGCTGTATACATTTTCTTCCTAGCACTTCATTCTCTGCCATATTTAATGGGTAAGTAGGCCTGTCTCTTCGAGACGGTATTGGCTTTGGTCAGGGCTGGCTCATCCCTTTGAAGCGATCCATGCCTCCCCTACCAGGAGTCATGTGACGTCACTGGGAACAGATTGAGGGTGGCAGATAAGAGTTTTGACCAGAAAACAGTGTTAAAACAATCTAAAAAATTTGTCTCTGTATTTCAGTATAAAGTCTCATTTTTGCAGTCATTGATAAAATATTATAATATTATGTATGTTGTATTATAATGTCGTCTTGCGCAGTTGCAATACAAACTATTATTTTTCATCAGTTCATGAAAATTGATTTTAGCTGTAAGAGTATTTTTTTAAACTTATTTTAAGGCGACTCAGTACCTTTCATTTTGATAACAAAATGTGGAATTTCAGATTTTTTTTTTTTTTTTTTTTTTTTTTTTTTAGAGTTTTGTCTTAGAGCATTCTGTCCAAATTTCCGAACGGTTCGATAAATAATAAAAGAGATATACCTAAGTCATAATGATAAAATTTAATGTCATTTATGTGTAAGGGAAATGTTTAAACTCATTTTTCTATAGGTTCCCAATTTTTTATATTTTCATTTTAATCGAAATGCTAAGGCTTCTTACAATAATTAAGCAAATTGTCTGAAATTTATTAAAAAGTATCTTTAGACCCTGTGTGGGATAACTAAGTACCGAATTTTTGATATGTTTAACTTTATAAGTTCATTTATTTATTTTTAAACATGTTATTTTCCCACTTTTTTTTTTTTTTTTTTTTTCTGCTGATCTACTGGTTTCATCAAAAATCCGATACTTAGATTTATGGAAAAAAGGACTCTGAAAAAAGGATAAAAATATCCATTCCCAAATATGAAAAATGAAAAAGAAGAAAGGATTTAAAAATTGTTATTTTTTTTTTTAAATTCAATTTCATAAGAAATATTATTGCTATATCGAGAATTTAACACTTCTTATGATCTGTTATGACTATGCTTTATTCAAACATGAACCTAAAAATATAATATAGGTTATAGTTATAAAATAACATTTTTTGGTACCGAGTCACCTTAATTATATTTTATAGCTGAAAATGTAATACTTTTTCAGTATTTATGATATTGTTATAGCTTCAATGAAGCATGTAAAATATTTGCTTATTTTTTCTTTGTTTTTAAATATACCATATTTTATGGAAGAAACGCCGCGGCGTTTACGAGTTTAAAAGCTATTTTTTTGTCAAGTGCGGCGTTTACACCATGTGCGGCGTTTCGATTTTTTTTTTTTTTCGCGCGCGTAAAATGGTTAAAATAAAAATTCATTAATCCCATGAATATATTATTATAAGACTGTTCTCAAGTCCCATGCTCAACAACGCGAAATTTTCTGACTTTACCGATTATAAAAACTGTGACATTTCGGATGATGATACTGAACCATACAGGTGGACAAAGAAAATTCACTACTCTTCCACTCAGATATTGACAAGAGTTTGAGGGTTTGGAGTAGAAGCTAAAAAAGGGCTAAAGTGCATGCGACGTAAAAAGCGTGCTAAGTTGCGACGGCCACTTAAAAAAATGCTGTGTGCCTAAGGAGAGGGTCCGCGTCCCGCGCTCTGGATGGTTTTAATGACAATTGACGTCTCCTTAATTAAAGAAATTACATAAAAATATTTAAAACCTGATTTAAATATTTTATATAAAATTTTAGAATCCTAAATTATAAAAATGAGGCACATTACACTGTTCAGAAAACATTGATTAAAGTTAGGTCAATGAGAGATTGTCGACAAAAGTAGCGTTCCCACAGGTGCGGCGTTTACGATATTTTTAAGCTTATTTAGACCAATTTTCAGGAGTGCGGCGCTTACGACGGTTGCGGCATTTCTTCCATAAAATACGGTACTCTATTTTGGCGATTTAAAAAAATATATATTTAGTGATTAAAACAACGCTTTTGAGTAACATTAATGTTTTTAAATATAATTCAGTGACACACACAGTATTGCGCTTTGGAGGGGGATTATTTCCCTTTATTATTGTCCACAGTATCTGAAATATTCTTATAATTTCCATCAAGTGTGTAAAATGTTTCTTTATTTTCCCTTTTTAAGGTTCGTACTCAGTGGTGTAGTCGTAAATAAAACAGAGGGTATGCGCTCTAAGCAGAGGGTATACGCTCAAGATGGAGCGTATACCCCAGAGCCTATATACTAAGCTTTCTTGAGAAACAGGGGGTATACGGTGTTCCTTTAAAAAATCCAGAAGGCATACGGCGTATACCTCCGTATACCCTCCACTACATCCCTGTTCGTACTTAAAAAGTAAAACCGGAACCATTATAAGATCACTCTTGTGTCTGTTTGTCTGTCACAGCCATTTTACTCGTAAACTATGGAACGCAGAAACTTCAAATTGGAGGAAGTAATAAAGGCAATTGACCCACATATTTTCAGCTTATTAAACATTCATAAATATATTTAGTAAAAATTCAAAAAAGCTAATTAAGCTGCTTGAAGAAGAAAAAAAACAAACTTTTATTTGCACATCGTTAAGGGATCGTGTGAAAGCTTTCGTAACGCTGACTCAAAATACGTTCCTATTAATTTTAGGTATTATATTTCAAAGATATTGTCAAAAATGCAGCGCAAAAATATGTTCCCTCCCCTACTAATTCTGAATCTACTGAAACTAAAATTATGAACAAATTAGACATGGGCGTACCCAAGGGGGGGCTGATGGGACTACAGCCCCCCCCCCCTCCCCGAAATTTTTGAAAGCAATATGAAAAAGTGCAGATTTTTCGTCTTTCTTTTTTGGAAAAAAAATTAATTTTTTTCAATCATACAGCGGACTAGCCATTTCTTATTAGTCCCATATTAGTCCACATTGACAACAAAGAAGAGAAAGGGGGCAGATGGGGGCACAGCGCCCCCCCCCCTCCTCCCGAAATAGTCGAAAAATTAAATGAAAAATTTCCTTACTTTTTAAAGATAAATCTGTAATTTTTCCGTCTATCATACAGCAAAATAGGCATTCTCGTTAACACCATATTAGTCCACATTGACATCACAGTATACCCAAAGATGGGGAGGGGACTGATGGAATTTCAGCCCCCTCCTCTCGAAATGGTCGAAAATGAAATGATAAAATAGTGCTGAATTTTTTCCGTCTGTTTAAGATAAATTTTCATTTATTCCCCTATCGTTTAACAGACTATATGCACTTCCTTCGCTTTAGTTCCATATTTGTCCATATTGACACCAAAGAAGAGAAAGAGGGCTGACGGGGTTGCAGCCCCACCCCTCCCAAACCAGAAATAGTCGAAAAATTAAACGAAAAAAGTGTTTTTTCTTTACTTAAATGGTCGAAAATGAAATGATAAAATAGTGCTGAATTATTTCTGTCTAACATAAATTTTTCTTTATCCCCTATCGTTCAACAGACTATGCCCTTCCTTCGCTTTAGTTCTATATTAGTCCATATTGACGCCAAAGAAGAGAAAGGGGCTGACGGGGTTGCAGCCCCACCCCCAAACCAGAAATAGACGAAAAATTAAACGAAAAAAGTCTTTTTCCTTACTTTTTAAAGATAAATCTGTAGTTTTTTCTTTTGTCATATAGCAAAATAGGCATTCTCGTTAACACCATATTAGTCCACATTGAAATCACAGCATACCCAAAAGATGGGGAGGGGGTGATGGAATTACAGCCCCCTCCTCTCGAAATAGTAGAAAATGAAATGAAAAAGTAGTGCTGATTTTTTTCTGTCTGAGATAAATTTGCATTTTCTCCCCTATCATTCAACAGACTAGCCGCTCCCTTCGCTGTAGTTCCATATTAGTGTACAGTGACTAGGGATTGCAATCCCGGGATCCCGCATCATTTTTAATCCCGAAAATCCCGGGATCTTGTCTGCCAAATCCCGGGATTTTCGGGATTGTCCTTTTTTTTTTTAAATGGAACAATATTCAGCTGAAATTAAAAAAAATATATTTATAGACTTTCTCTTTTGGAAAGAAAAAGAATTAATTTTTATGAAATTTATATATCCTTGAAAAAATATACATATTTCAAGTATTTTTTACATATTTCAAAGCGATTAAATCGTTTAACATGAAAACCTTTTGACTTGCAAACAGATGTAACCTGCTCGGCTATTATTCGGGAACAATGAAATCATTTATAATAAACCACTCATACTACAATATATATTAAAACACACATACACACATAAATAACGCCTGTATTCAACAGTTAAAGGTATATATAAATATTATACAGACATACAAACAATAAATACAATAAACCCAACTGGAGTGAAAAATTAGCCAGAGCCAGGAATCGAACCCGAGACCACAGCATACAAGACTGCTGCTCTAACCACTGAGCCACTCCGGCCGATGCCCGAGTCTGCAATTTTCTGTCTCTGGCTAATTTTTCACTCCAGTTGGGTTTATTGTATTTATTATTTGTATGTCTGTATAATATTTATATATACCTTTAAATGAAATCATTTGTTTATTTCGATTTCGCCGTGTTTAGAAAGCCGGTCGTTTCAGCAACTGGGAATCACAAAATTTCGAATTAGAGTTTACTGATAAGCGTCGCATTTGAGTTTCATAGTCATTATGTGCTAACTTCTTTGCTTTTCGGGCGTTTATACTTATTTTGCTTTAAAGATGTCTAATGAAAAGGATTTCGTAGCTCATAGGAAAAATAATGATACATCTTCAGAATGGCACTGCTATTTAAGGTCAAAAGATGAAAAAATCGCTAAACGTAAAAGATGTAGCCAAGTGCTTAAGACTTTAAGGGATCGTCTAAGGGTTGCATGCACATTTATCGACGAAACATGGTACTAAAATTTAGAAAGAATTTAATACATCATCTCTTCCTTCCACACGTCAAGATTGCATAGAAGATGCATTGCTTTCTAAAAAGCGGAAAATAGAAGATTATTTTAGTAGTGATAAGGAATCACTGGATTTAATTTTATTGCGAATGACAGCTAAAGACTGTTTTTCATTTAACTTCAACTGATTTAAGAAACTTACTGATAGCTAAAGGGTATAATGATTTGCCAAAATCTGCAGTATCAATTCGAAATCGTGTAGTGAACTATAATAAAAGAGTTAATTACAAGTGAAATACAAACTTTTAAAAATTCAGGAAAAAAAAATTAGTTTGAATTTTGACGAATGGACATTTACTGCAAGCAAGCGATTTATGAATATTAATGCCCATTTAAGAAATTTAAATTTGAGCAAATTCAGGAATTTTAGCCTTATGCGCATATATGGATCTTTTACAGCAAAAAAGTGCATTGAAATGCTAACAGAGCGCTTAAACCAATATGACATTTCCCTAAAAACAGACAATGTTACAACTGGGACTTGGAGATGAAACTTTAGATGCAGTCATATTTCTTAGAACATATTTTCAAATATACCGATTAGTTAGGAAACAGTGAACTATTCAAAATAATCTTTTTTTTTCACGAGGTACGTAATATTTTTTTATATTATGCAACGTTTTCGAATTTTAACAGCTATTGCTATTTAGAAATTTAAACTATACATCTATGTATTATTTTATTCTATGTGTGTGCGCGCTAAGTTCTTTTATTTCAAGAAAAAAATCTTCATGTTAGGGAAAATCTTGCATTTGCAATATCCTAGAATTATAAACTTTAATTACGTGGGTATGAGAATAATTCATAATTTAATTCGTGATATTAATTAGTTTTTAATATTGTAAATATTAAACTATTCAAAAACTTGTTTAACAGGAAATAAAAGGAATTATCTATAAGATGAAGCATAGACATTTCATGTTTTTTGTTGCATTTTCAAACATCAACAGCGTATTTCTTTTAATTTTCAATTGTTCTAATTTATCCTATAAGTTTTGATAATTAATTGAAGTTAATTTTTTTAATTTGGTATATTTTCATATGTAAATCAGACTGTAATTTTGCTTTGTCTTTTCTATAATATTATGATGTTTAGCTATTGTAAAAATTGATGATATTACAGAAATTCTAATTTTCCTAATCTCGGGATTATCCCGGGATCCCGGGATTGAATCTAAGCAATCCCGAAATCCCGGGATTGGAAATTAGTCTCGGGATTGTAATCCCTAACAGTGACACTACATTATACCCAAAAATGTAGAAGGGGGCTAATTGGGTTACAGCCCTCTCCCCAAAAACTCGAACATGAAATGAAAAAGTGCTGATATTTTCTTTTTTGTTTGAGATAAATTTGTATTTCCCCCCTATCATTCCACAGACTAGCCGCTCTCTTCTCTTTAGATCCATACTAGTGCACAGTGGTACCACATTATACCAAAGAGGTGAAAGGGGCTAATGGGGTGCCCCCTTCCTAAATAGTCGAAAATGAAATGAAAAAAAGGCTGATTTTTTTCTTCTTGTTTGAGATAAACTTGTAACTTTTCTTCTGCCATACAGCGAAATAGCCATTCTCGTTAACCCCATATTAATCCACATTGACATCACAGCATACCGAAAGAAGGGAAGGCGGCTAATGGGCTTACAGCCCCCTCCTCCCGAAATAGTCGAAAATGAAAAAAAAAAATTGCCTTTTTTTCTTTCTCTTTGAGATAAATTGTTATATTTTTTTCCTCCTATCATTCAACCGACTAGCCACATTCTTCTGTTTAGTTCCATATTAGTGCACAGTGATACCACATTATTATGCCCAAAGAAGTAGAAAGGGGGTGATGGGTTACAGACTTCTCCCAAAATAGTCGAAAATGAAATGAAAAAAATGCTGATTTTTTTTTTCTTTTTGTTTGAGATAAATTTGTAATGCAATTCTTTTCTGCAATACAACAAACTAGACTTTCTGGCTAGTCTCATATCAGCGCACAGTTATACCACAGTATACCAACGAAAGGAAGGGGGCTGATGGGGTTATAGGCCTCCCTTTGAAGTAATCAACAATGAAATTAAAAAAACTCCTGTTTTTTTTCTTTCTTTTGAGAGAAAATTTAATTTTTTTTCTGAGACACAGCTATTCTGGTTAGTCCCATACATTAGTGCACAGTGATGCTCCAGCACAGCATACACCCAAAGAAGTCGATAGCGACGGGGTTATGAGGTTACAGCTCCATTCCACCTCCGAAGAGATCGCAGTGAAATGAAAAAAGGGCTGATATTCCTTCTTTTTCAGATAAATTTGTTTTATTTTCTGGCATGCCACGAATTTGTTTTTTCGTTAATCCAATATCCTCCTCAATCCTGCGACCAAATTTACTTGAAACCACAAAATCAATTTTCAAATGACTGAAAAATAGCTCCATCCCCGTTTTACTGGATAAATGAAAACGTATATTCTCAGTTCAAGAGACCTACAAGTGAATTCGACAAATCTAAAAGTAGTTTAATTTAACGAGTCTTTTAATTTCTCTCACAGTCGGCGGGCGCTAAGATTGTCAATGCGGAAGTATGTTAATGCACAGTAACACCACAGCTGATCTCACGTCGATTTCGGCTAAATCGGAAATCCGGTGCGGAAGAGTTGACTGTAAAAGTAGCTTATTAACTTTCATTTTTCAGTCGCATTTCCATGCCAAAAATTTGCGTTTTTTCCACGGTTTTTTTGACGAAATTTGCGTTTTCTCCGCGGTCCTTTGAAGAAATTCGCGTTTTTCAGCGGCTTTTTGCCGAAATTCGCGTTTTTTTTACGAACTCCTTCATCGAAATTTGCGTTATTTCCGCGGATCTGTGACAAAATTCCCGTTTTTTTTTTCGTGATCCTGTCGAAATTTGTGTTTTTGCCGCGGCTTTTTGACGAAATTTGCATTTTTCGGTGGGTTTTTGGTGAAATTAGAGTTTTTTCGAGGATGTTTGCCGAAATTCGCGGTTTTTTTTTTTTTTTTTTACAAAATTCTTCGTCAAATTTGCGTTTTTTCCGCGGCTTTTTGACAAATCTCGCGTTTTTTTCTTGTCTTTTTGATGAAACTTCCGTTTTTTCTGCGGCTCTTTGACGAAATTCGCGTTTTCTTTGACGAAAGTAACGTTTTTTCGCGGCTGTTTGACGAAATTCGCCTTTTTTCCGCAGTCTTTTGACGAAATTCGCCTTTTTCTATGACCCTTCTTTGTGACCCTGCTTTTTCTGTTTTTTTGCGATCCTTTAACGAAATTCGCGTTTTTTCCGCTTCCCTTTGACGGAATGCGTGTTTTTTTTTAGCAATCCTTTGTCGAAATTTTCTTTTTTTCTCCGGCCTTTTGACGAAATTCGCGTTTTTTCTGAAGTCATTTGCCAAAATTTGCGGTTTTTTATGCAATCCTTCATCGAAATTTGCGTTTTCTTCGCGGATTTTTGACGAATTTCGCGTTTCTTCCTCGTCTTTGATGAAATTTGCGTTTTCCTGCGGCCTTTTGACGAAATTCACGTTTTCCTATGTTCTTTTTACGAAATTCGCGTTTTTTGCGATCCTTTACGAAATTAGCTTTTTTTTTCGCAGCTCTTTAACGGAATGCGTGTTTTGTTTTTTTCTAAATTCGCGTTTTTTCCGCGACCTTTGATGAAATTTGTTTTTTTACGCGGCTTTTTGACTAAATTCGCTTTTTTCCGCAGCCTTTTGACGAAATTCACGTTTTTCTGTGGCCCTTCTTTGTGATCTTCCTTTCTCTTCTTTTTGCGATCCATTAACGAAATTCGCGTTTTTTCCACCTCCCTTTGACAGAATGCGTGTTTTTTAGAGATCCTTTGTCGAAATTTGCGTTTTTTCTGCGCCCTTTGACGAAATTGGCGTTTTTTCTGTGGCTATTTGCCGAAATCCACGTTTTTTTTTATTCAATCGTTCGTCGAAATTTTTTTTCCACGGCTTTTGACGAAATTTGCGTTTTTCCTCGTCTTTTTGATGAAATTCGCGTTTTTCTGCTGCCTTTTGACGAAATTCAGATTTTTCTATGTCCCTTTGACGAAATTTGCGAATTTTCCGCTTCCCTTTCATGGAATGCGTGTTTTTTTAGCGATAATTTGACGAAATTTGCGTTTTTTTCTGCGGCTCTTTGACGAAATTCGCATTTTTTCTGTGGTCATTTGATGAAATTCGCGCTGTTTCTGTGGCCATTTGACGAATTTAGAGTTTTTTCGCAATCCTTCGTCTAAATTTGCGTTTTCCCATGGCTTTTTGACGAAAGTAGCGTTTTTTCTCGTCTTTTTGATGAAATTTGCGTTTTTCTGCGCCCTTTTGACGAAATTAATGTTTTTCCATGTCCCTTTGACGAAATTAGCTTTTTTGAGATCCTTTACGAAATTAGCTTTTCGCAGCCCTTTGACGGAACGCGTGTTTTTAGCGATATTTTTTCAAAATTCGCATTTTTTCCTCAAACTTTTGATGAAATTCGCGTTTTTTGTTCGGCCTTATGACGAAATTCGGGTTTTTTCTGTGCTCATTTGACGAAATTAGCGTTTCCTCGGGGATCATTTGACGATATTTGCATTTACTCCGCGAGCATTTGACGTAATTCGCGTTTTTTCCGCTATCATTTGACAGAATTCGACTTTTTTTCGCGATCCTTTGACAAACCTCTCATTTTGTGCGTGGCCCTATGACAAAATTTCGGTTTTTTCCTTTTCGGATCCTTTAAAGAAATTGAATATTTTTTTTTCCGCGAACGATTGACGAAATTGATTTTTTTCGGCGACCATTTGTCAAAAATCGCGATTTTTTTGTCCAAATTTTCGGACTGATGACCGAATATTTCAACTTTTCGGAAAATGCGGAACAAAGTCTCCCCTGCCCCTTCCCTTTCACCCCTCTGAGAACGGCTTTATTGGCAAAAATGATTTCTGTTTATAACACAATTCAACGTATTTCGTAAGATTTAGAACATTATGGAAATTTAAGTCAGCACCCCCCCCCCCCCCCCGAAATAAAATCCTGGGTACGCCACTGAAATTAGAGGTAGTAGACGTTAATTTAAACCTTGCAGGAAAATTATGGCGATTACCCTAGGTCTCATAGTTTTTGAGAAAAGCGCATTTTTTCGTTACACACAAATTTCGATTTGCGGGCATCCAGCAAAAGTGTTGAGCAGCGCTGGAGGTAACTACCGTAGAAGAAGTATAAAAGTATTGTTGAAAATGATTTTCGAAAAAAAATCGTCGATAATTAACCGAGATTAATTAACCTTTAAAGACACGGATATAATGACAGGGGCGGCGTACTCTATGCCTATAGTTAACAACTTTTAATGATATATATGTGTAATGTAATGTCCAGTAGCAGTATAAAAAGCAATAAACGTCAAATTGTTAAAGACAGACTACTTTAAAGGGTCTCAGGACTCTTAAAATTGAAAAAACAAAACAAAACAAAAAAACATTTGAATAATAAAAGCTAACTTCACTGGTATATATAATAGATGCTAAACGATGCACTATATATGCATAAAAAAGCAAATTTGTCAGAAGGTTTCGCTTTGATGAGCAGGGAATTTGAGAACCAGACATATTCCCAATGATTCCATTATGGCTGTTACTATTTTGACAAAACATATTGCCTACCTGACACATCCTGGGAACAATTAAGTCCAGATCTAAAATCCGATCGAAAATGTTTAAAAACACTACGATTTCAAAAAAGTTCGAAAAGTGCTCTCTCGGGGCGCCAAACTAGGGAGGGAAGAAGAAAGGTTCATAATATGAAAGAGTGGATAATTAGATGGGTCCGGAAACTTTCCGATGATATATCACATGACATGTCCAAAAAAAGTTTGAAATCTACCCCTCCCACGTGGGTTCACTTTTTCTTCCCAGAATATCCCCGAAATCACGCAGCCCCACTTTTAAAATTTTATATTTCATAAATAATATTTATCGGAGGGCTCCATCAAAAAACCTCATTTAATGATATTTATTGTAAAAATCGCTACAATTTAAAAAATACCCCTCACCACTCCCTCCCCCGCCCCCCTCCCGGAATTCAACTCCGGGAGGAGAAAGGTTCATAATATGAAAGAGTGGTCAAAGGACTTTCCGATGATACGTCACAGGAGAGGCTTGGTAAAAGTTTGAAAACTAACCCCAGCCCCTCGGTCCACTCTCCCCCCCCCCCGGAATTCCCTCACCTTCCTCTTTGAATTTTTTATCTTTCATAAATAATATTTATCTGAGAGCTCCAGATATGGGGCAGCTTGGCAGAACTAAAATAAGAGAAACATTGAAAATTCGGGGCAAAATGACACTAAATTCAACAGTAAAGTTTGAAACTAGGACAATATAGAACTGAATACGTAAACCACTATGCCTCATAACCCACATCGGTTAATAGCAATAAAAAGATAAGTGCCAGTTAAACTGATATGAGCTCACAGGTTATTCACACTAATTGTATATTATACATTTCAATGAATAATGCCCCACAAAAAATAAATGAAGGGGAAATATCCCCCGTCCCCCCCCTTTATACTTAACCAACACCCTCCAAATCTAATCAGGGAAGCTCCTTAACATAATAAAGCAGTATACCAAATTTGAAGCAAATCAAACAATTCTGCATGAAAAAAAAACATATCCCTAAATTAAGAGAGGTCTAACCTTCTTTAACCCCTTTATACTTAACTAATGAATCTCCAAATCTAATCAGCAAAGCTCCTTATCAGAATGAACATAGAAAAAAAAATAAAGTAAATTGGATAATTCTGCATGAAAATCCATTTATATAAACTAAGGGGAGGGGAGGGGAGGCCCTCCCCTCTAAACCTAACCCATAAACCTTCAAATCTAATCAAGGCAGCTTCTTAACATAATAAACCAGTATTCCGAATTTGGAGCAAATCTAATAATTCTGCATGAAAAACCCATTTATCTAAATTAAGGAGGGGGTCAACGCCACTTTCCCCCTTTATGCTTAACTAATGAACCTCCAAATTTAATCAGGGAAGCTCCTTAACATAATAAACCGGTATACCAAATTTGGAGCAAATCGAATAATTCTGCATGAAAAACACATTTATCTAAATTAAGGCGCGGGGGGGGGGGGGAAGTGACCAGCCCCCTTTTCCCTCTTTATCCTTAACCAATGAACCCCCAAAACTAATCAGAGGAACGCCTTATCAGAATGAACATAGAAAAAAATTTGAAGCAAATCGGACATTTCTATCAAGAGTTATCGCGTTACGTACATACATACGTACGTACGTACGTACATGCATACATACATACAGAACCGGCGAGTACATTAGCTCTCAGGCTTAGATAGCCTGTGAGTTAAAAAGATATTGGATAACCTTTGGTTTGAACCTCCTTTGAGAAATTATGACTTAAACCTGAAATGCGATAAGTTTCACTCTGAAAGCTTCATTTCTATCTCGCAAATCTCATCTCGATGATTTTTCGGGCATATAGACGCTTCCCGATGAGAA
This sequence comes from Maratus speciosus, assembly GCA_963932465.1. Classification (NCBI taxonomy): domain Eukaryota; kingdom Metazoa; phylum Arthropoda; class Arachnida; order Araneae; family Salticidae; genus Maratus; species Maratus speciosus. The sequence goes on along the minus strand of OZ010796.1, from coordinate 76,831,862 downwards.
GGTGCTCGATGGTTGGTTTCTCTTGCGCTTTTCAACCTTTCCCGATGGGAAGCCTCTCGATGGTTTCTCTCGCCCTTTTCAACCTTGCCCGATGGAAAGCCTCTCTATGGATTCTCTCGCAGTTTTCGAAATTTCCTGATGAAAAGCTTTTCGAGGATTTCTCTCGGGCTTTGCAATATTTCCCTATGAGAAACTCCTCGAGAATTTCTATCGTCCTCGGCAGAGAAGAGATGTGAGAAGATTTATCGCGAAATACCAAGGGACGAGATAGAGAAAGAGCCATGACAATGAGATGTGAAATGAAGCCCTGATTTTCAAAGTTTCTCTTATTTTAGCCCTACCAAGGTGTCACATACCTGGAGCCCTCCGATAAAAATTATTTAATAAATATAAAAATTTCAAAGAGGAAGGTGGGTCGGGTGAATTCGAGGATGGACGGGCGTGAGAGTGGACTCATGCGGGGTGCAATTTTAAAAATTTTACCGAACCCTTCCTGTGGCATATAATCGAAAAGCCCTTTGACCACTCTTTCATATTATGAACCTTCCTTCGCCCGAAGGGGTATGGGGAAGAGGCGAACAAATTTTTAAAACCGTAGCCGATTTCTATAATAAATTTAAATATTTTAGATGTGGGTTTTTTATGCAGTCTTCCGGTAAATATTATTTATTGAACATAAAAATTTTAAAGTGGCGGCTGTGTGAATTCCGAGGCGAAAGAGTGGGCCCACGGGGGGGAGGGAGGGGGGGGGGCAATTTTCAAACTTTTCTTGGACTCGTCATGTGATATGTCATCGGAAAGCTCTCGGTAGACTCTCATATTATGAGACTTTCTTCCTCCCCTCCCCATTTTGGCCCCCACTGCGGGGGGGGGGGGTAGTTTTTTCCGTTTTTATCATTTTAGATCGGATTTTTTTTATGGAGCCCTCCGATAAATATCATTTATAATATATGAAATTTCAGGACACTTTTCTAAATTTAGCCAAGACCGCTCATGTGACATATCGTTGGAAAGGTTTGTGACTACTTATTGATGTTATGCACTTCCGGTGGCCGTCCCCCCACTTTGCCCCCCGGGGGACACTTTTCCAAAATTAGCAAAGACCCCTCATGTGAGATATCATTGGAAAGGTCTGTGACTATTTATTGATGTTATGCACCTCTGGTCACAGTCCTCCCCCCACTTTGCCCACCGGGGTACATTTTTCCAAATTTAGTCAAGACAGTTCATGTGAGATATCGTTGGAAAGGTCTGTGAGTACTTATTGATGTTATGCACCTACGGTGTCCACCCCCCCCCCCCAACATTGCCCCCCAGGGGCACTTTTCAAAATTTAGCCAAGACCCCTCATGTGAGGTATCGTTGGAAAGGTCTGTGGCTACTTATTGATGTTATGCACCTCCGGTGACAGTCCCCCCCACTTTGCCCCACCTGAGGACACTTTTTCAAATTTAGCCAAGACCCCTCATGTGAGATATCGTTGGAAAAGTCTGTGACTACTTATTGATGTTATGCACCTCCGGTGACAGTCGACAGTCCCACCACTTTTCCCCCCGGGGGGACACTTTTTCAAATTTAGCCAAGACCCCTCATGTGAGATATCGTTGGAAAGGTCTGTGACTACTTTTTGATGTTATGTCCTCCGGTGTCCGTCCCCCCACTTTGCTCCCCCGGGGGACACTTTTCCAAATTTAGCTAAGGCCCCACATGTGAGACATCGTTGGAAAGGTCTGTGACTACTTATTGATGTTATGCACCTCCCGTGACCGCACCCCTCCACTTTGCTCCCACGGGGGACACTTTTCTAAATTTAGCCGAGACCCCTCATGTGACATATTGTTGGAAAGGCCTATGACCACTTACTCATGTTATCCACCTCCTGCACCCCTCCTCCCCCCCCCTTTACCCCAATGGGGAGGGCATTTTTATAAATTCAGATCCAGACCCCTCATGTGACATATGGTTGGAAAGGCCTAAAGACCTGTGATGACTTATTCATATTATGCAGCTGCTGTGCCCCTCCGCCAAGAGATCTGGTCCGAGGTTCATTCGTTTCGAGATTATATTTTTTACAAGATTTTGTAGTGCGTGCACACCACGGTGCGTATATAGCGGTTAACCTGTTCGTGATTTCATATTACAAGATTACGTATAAATTAGAGGCGCCGATTAAAGGAGGGGCCCGCTAGCGGGCGAAGTCAACTAGTCTTTATTAACATCGACTCATTCCATTTCACCCGCAGACGATTTTTGATAAATGTATGACGTATATAATATGTAATATATGATGTATAAAAGCAATTTGCAAACTGGAGTCATCGAGAAAAAATTTACACAATCGAAAAATATCGAGATGTCCATACAATCGAGAAAAACATCTCGTTATCGCCCATCACTAATATAACAATTTTTAAACAAGCCAGCACTAACTGCCGCTACCAGTCCTAAACTTAGATAAAGTGTAAAGGTTTTAATATAGTCAAAAACATCCCTTAGATTGTCTGACCATTTATCCGAACTTTTGCTTATCCGAACTAGGGTCTGTCCCGACTTATTCGGATAATCGGCGCTCTACTGTATATGAATTGAAAACTTTTTTGCCATTGTAAAAAAAATAGCTACCCCATCACTTATAACAAGTAGGGGGCACTACAAATTTTAAACTAACTGCATAAATATGTTAGTTTTATTAAATTTTGTTTGTATATTAGCTATTTTCAAGTTCTCTGTCAATACCGATCGCTCTTTTTTTTTTGGTAAATAGCTTTAAAATTGTATACTTTGCATGATGTCACACCCGTCACAACTTTGTCAGACCCGTCACAGCAGAAAAAAATTTCTTATACATTAAAATAATGAAAATTTATTAGGCTAAGATGTGTTATTATCCCACCCTCCGCGATGTTGAGTATTTGGCGATTTTTATCGCTCTGGCAACCCCGGCATTTGGCGTCTAGTAACTTATTATGGCAACCCCCTTTTTTACGACGCGAGAGCGTGAACATTCATTTCACTGCCGGGTGTCGTTGCTGACGGTTGGTTGACTCTTGTACCAGATACTCTTTGATATCGTGTTCTATGGCTGTCTTTTTATTTTTATGTTAAATTTATTGGATGTATTTCATTGACTATAGTTTCTGTAGTCCGTTTAAACGCTCTTGCTGAAGTAATTAAGAAATGTGAGGAAATTTTGACATGAAAGGGGGGTTTGTTTATAGCGTGTCAATGCGTATTAAGCCTATTTTGGAAAATGACGGCGGTGTTATATTTTGTGCTGTAGGTTTCAAGAAAGCAGATGTCTGTTAAGGTATGTTGATAATTTTATGTATGTTTTGTTGCTTTAAGAGTTTTTTACATTTTGAGATTGCTACAAAACGAGAACTACTGAATTTTGAGAATGCTATATCGCGAAAAAGGCTGAATTCGGCGATGTTTTTTTTTTCGGAAAATGAGCGCGAAGCGCTCATACAACTATTGCTGATTGCCACTTTAGCGAGTCTCGTTTTTTAGGTATATTTTGCTGTTTTAAGAGTTTTTTACATTTTGAGATTGCTACAAGACGAGAACTGCTGAATTTTGAGAATGGTATATCGCGAGAAATGGTGAATTCGGCGATGTTTTTTTCCGTTAAATGTGCGCGAAGCACTCATACAAGGATTACTGATTTGCCAGTTTAGCGAATTTTGTTTATTATTTACATTTTATTTTCGTTGAGCCAATCATGCGTATAAACGGGTGCTTGGCGACATTTACTACTTGGCGGAAAAGGGGTTTTCTCGCCAAAAAAAATCCAAGATGGCGGAGGGTGAGATAATAACACATCTGTTCCATTTATTATGAAAATTATGCATTAAGTTTAATCTGAATCTCTTTTATTAGAAAAAAATTGTTTTAATAATGAAACATTAAAATATTCACAGTGTGTCGTTGTGGGTTAGGATTAACTCGTGCGACACTTAAACAATCACATTTTAATAAGAATCACACACAAAATATATACAGATTCGCGAAAATAACTTTGGAACATACATATTTCCATACAAACATCTCTAGGGGAGATACATTTCGAACACACGCCGAAAACTCTACTAAAACCCGCGCAATCATAATTCCATACATTCACTTCACTTCATGTTTGTTTGGTTGGTTGGTTATATGGGGTTTTATGGCGCAAAGTCCCAGTAGGGACATGCTGCGCCAGGACAAAGTCAAAATGTAAAAATGTATATATCCAAAAAAACGATTAAAAGAAGAATAACAAAACGGTGATATAAACAAAAAAATTAATGAAAACAGTAATATGTATATCTAAAACCGTTTAAAAGAATCAAAGTTTCATAGTTAAAAGTCAAGCGTATTATAATTAAAAACTGTGGCGTTACTAAATTAATAACTGTTAAAATACACAAAGTTTAAAAGGATGTACAAATACTATATGAAAACAAGGTTAAAATCACATGAGTAAAAAACAATGAAAAATCAATCAGGTAAAAATTCCTCTAAAACTGTATTTCCTTCATCACCACTTGATTCATAAGAGTCGGATTCCATTGCTTCATCGACATAAGGCTGCAGTTGTTTTGGATCCTTCATGTTAGAGACAGACGGATTTAAACAGCTGTTCTTGTTCTTTTTCTTCACAGTGTTCCACTGTGAAGAGCCCCCGATTGTTTTTCTCTCTTTCTGAAGGCAAATTTTTTTGCTTGGTTTCACTGTTTGATTAGTATCAGGTTTCTGTGATGTTTTTTTAGATTTAACAGCCTTAGTATCAGTCTGGAGTTCAGATGACTTTTTTGATTGAACTGGTTCGGATGACTTTTTGGATTGAACTGGGCCGGATGACTTTTTGGATTGAACTGGGTCGGATGACTTTTTGGATTGAACTGGGTCGGATGACTTTTTGGATTGAACTGGGTCGGATGACTTTTTGGATTGAACTGCAGGTTTTTGTGACTGACTAGTTTGATATACTATAGTAACAGGTTCTGAGGATGGTAGCCAACGTTCTAATAATGGGGTTGCATAACATTTAGAACCACAGCAGACATCACGAGTTTGTATCTTTGTGGTGCTGAGTGGTACTGTCATAGGTGAGTTATTTAGTGAAACGGAAGGTTCGGTCTGGGTGCTTATGTGCCTTACAGATTTTGGTTGTTGTTTGAGTAGACTAGAGTAGGAGACTCCGACTGACGGAGTCCTGGATTCAACAACTTTGCGGGCTTCAGGATAGGAGAGATTTTGAGTTACTTTAACAGAAATGATTTCTTTTTCACGTATCCAGGTAAGACAAGAACGGGAGTATGCAGTATGATTACCCTTGCAATTTATGCAGCGTTCAGGATTTTCACATGATTTATTGTCATGGCCAACTTCTGCACAGCGTGCACAGGTGGTGGAACCCCGGCAGTTAGTAGTAGTGTGGCCATAACGCTGGCAATTAAAGCAACGTAGAGGATTAGGAATGTAGGGACGGACAGGACAATTAAGGTAACCAGCTTTAATTCTTTTTGGTAAGGTAGGGTTATTAAAAGTCAGAATGATGTGCTTTGTGGGAAGCACTTGTCCATTCCGACGGAGTGTAATACGTCGTGCATCTATGACATTTTGATCATTTAAATTTTGTAAAAGTTCATCCTTGGTAGAAAATAAAAGATCTGGTTCGGATATTACACCACGGCTTGTATTTAGGGTTTGATGTGCTTTAACAGAAACAGAGAATGGACCTATTGTATTACAATTTGATAGAAGTTCAGACTGGCTGGCTGAAGTAACCTCAACCAATAAATCCCCAGACTGCAGTTTTTTGAGATTATGACCATCACCGAAAACAGACTGAAATGTTTTTGCAATAAGGAAAGGTGAAGTTTTCTTAAATGAACTATCGGACAGGCTATCAGTACGTTTGATTACAAAGAAGCGAGTGAAAAGATTGCTCTGTACAGTTTGTTGCTCTCCACATGGGAGAGGATTTGAAGGAAGTGAAGTATTTCCATCCATATTGGGAAAAAATTCAATTCAGACCCCGGCCGCACCACCCACTACCTAGCCCAACAAGGGGATACACATTCGTGCACCAGTGCTAACCAGGGCCCATACGGTCACAAGACACTCCTATGCCAGTCTCCACCCTTAACGAGATGGCTAGTAAGTACTCGCTCACTTGATCCCCAGCCAGTGACAAGTCAGCTGACCAGCCGATTGATGCATACGGGACCAATATGCACCTCCCGTCTACCTGAAGCAGAGGCCAAAGCAGTGTGTTGGTTTCCCTCAACTGCCAGGATCCCCCTTTCCAGGGACACGGGTCGCCACGCACGACAAACACGTGGGTGGTTTACAATTCCCCATGAGTCGATATGCAGGATGATATCGGCTCATGCAGAATTGCCCTCACCTCCGAAGAGGAAACCACAATGAGAGTGAAACAAAGAGGAAAGAAAGACAAGCGGAATAAGAGGAAAAAGAAAAGAGAAAGATCGCTCAGGAACCCGGGGTTGCGAAGCCCGTGAATACCTAAAGAAGGTATCCCCCTGGGGGGCTTCATGTTTGGCAAAATATCTCAGGATATTTTGCCGACAGTGGCAACAGCGCCATCTATATGCTATAAAAATAAGGGAAGGCAGTCATTTTGTTACAACCTCCCCCTCTGGATCCGCGGACGTCCCGGTGAGGAACCAGTAACTTTTTCAGGTGGTCTGCCACGTTTCCTAATAGGTGCAATAGGCACAATGTCAGAGTCATTACACAGTTTCAAAGCTGACGTATGACCTGTAGCAAGCGGTTCATTTGGATTGTCCATGCTTGCTATAACAAATGTGGTGGGTGATTTTTGAGTTAAAATAATGTATGGTCCGTCACGTTTAGGCATGAACTTTGCAGTTTTATTGCTAGAGGCTTTACTTACTGGATGTAAGTCAACCCAAACCTTGTCTCCTGGAGCAAAACAATGTCCTGATTTTCTTTTACGGTCAGCGTATTTCTTTCTTTGATCTTGCTTGGCTTCAACTTTGTCCTTAATGTCTTTGGTGAAGTTTGCAAATTTCTTGAGGTATGGTGTAATTTCAGGTACAAAGTTGTCATTGTGAATTACAGCACGAATGTCGTGTTGAACATTGTCTGTCGTTCTTAATTCTCTCCCAAATTGTAAAAATGCTGCTGTTTCTCCAGTGGTGTCACACTTAGCAGTATTCATTGCAAAACGTATTGTTGGAAGTTTCTCTTCCCATGAACAGTGGTCATTCTCTACTAATATAGCCAATTTCGGCTTGAGATCTCTATTTCTCTCCACAGGGTTTGCCTGAGGATGATATATGGGAGTTAGGTTTTGTTTGATACCTAAAAGAAAACAAAGTTGTTGCATTACACTACTAACAAATTGTGGTCCGTTATCACATATTATACATCTGGGTAGACCATATCTAAGGATAACTTCTTCGAGCAACGTAGTTGCACACTGTGCTTCAGTAGCTTCTGTAAGGGCAAATAGTTCAACCCATCTTGTTGCACAGTCTTCCACTATGAATATCCATCTTTTACCATTCTTACTTTTCGGTAAAGGGCCAAAAAGATCAATTGATAGAACTTCAAATCGTTGTGAATACACTGGTGTTTGTAAAAAACCGGATGGTTTTTGATTAGAAGGTTTATACCTATTACATTCAGCACAATGTTTGACGTAATCTGCAATGTATGAACGCATTCCAGTCCAATAATATCTTTTGGATATTCTATTAAATGTACCTTCAGCACCGTAGTGACCAGCCGTAGGTGAGTCATGGTGTTCTTTTAAAATTTTCTCCCTTTCATGTGAGGGGACTACTAGTTGTGCTTCTTCAGATTCCGAAGTTGGGGAATACCTGTATAAAACTCCTTGGTTCATAACATAACCGCGTTCAGTCCAGTTAGTGTAGTCTAGAGTTTTTTCTTCATCTTCGAAACTTTTAATAATTTTCTTTAATTCTTCATCTTTCATTTGTTCAGCACGTAGATTACTAGGCATTTTAGCAGGGATATCAATCATTATGGTGCAAATATCACAATCTTCTTTACTGATATGATCACACGCAGGACGAGAAAGCATGTTAGCTATGACGTTCGCTTTACCTGGAATGTATTCTATTTTCACATTAAATTCTTGCAACTGTAAAGCCCATCTGGCAAGTCTTCCAGAAGGGGACTTTAAGCTCATGAGCCATCGGAGAGGCTGGTGGTCGGATGCCACAGTAACTTCTGTTCCGTCCCTCTGTGTATCCTCTGAATTTATTAAGAGCCCAGACAACAGCAAGAGCTTCCCGTTCCGTGGTGTGATAGTTGCGTTCTGCAGGAGTCAGTAATCTACTGGCGTACTCAATCGGATGCTCTTCCGCACCTTTACCCTGGAGAAGTACTGCTCCAAGAGCATAATTGCTTGCATCGGTTCGAATGATGAAGGGTTTTGTTTCATCAGCCTGTTTCAATATTGGTGCTGAAACCAGGCATTGCTTCAAGGTTTGAAATGCATTTTCTTCATCGGCACCCCAATGCCATTCAACATTCTTCTTAATGAGGTTACTAAGTGGTCTGGATATTTCTGCAAAATCTTGTATAAAACGGCGATACCATGAACATGTCTGCAGAAACGATTGCAGTTGTTTTATATTCTTTGGAGGTGGGATCCTCACAATAGCATCAATTTTCCCAGGATCAACTTCTAGGCCATTTGGAGTGATCCAGTGTCCTAAGTACTTTACTCTGGTACATGCAAAGTTGCATTTTTCTCGATTTGCAGAAAGTTTCCATTTGTCTAATCTTTGAAAAACAGCTTCAAGATCAGATAGATGTTGTTCTAAACTTGATGATAAAATAATGAGGTCATCAAGGTAAGAGAATATTTACATCTGGGAGTCCGTTGCGAAAGTTTTCCATCGTCCTCTGAAACGTTGCAGGAGCGTTACGGAGTCCAAAAGGCATTCTTCGAAAGCGGTATGTTCCGAGAGGACATACAAAAGCAGTTTTATCACGATCAGGCCCATAGACACTCACCTGATGGTAGCCAGCATTCAGATCCAGAGTGGTCATGAACTGGGCAGTCTTTGCCTGATGTAGAAGATCGTCCATACGAGGAAGTGGATAGGTATCCGGTATAGTCACCTCATTGAGCTTCCTGTAGTCTACACATAGACGTACACTACCATTTGGCTTAGGAATGAGCACGATTGGTGCAGAATATGGAGATTTGCATTGCTCAATAATTCCTTTGGCAAGAAGATCATCAATTTCTGTTTTCAACAACTCTTTCTTATCTGGTGATAACCTGTAAGGTGGTAATGATATTGGACGATGTTCTCTAATGTTTATGTGTTGCTTCTCCCCCTGGTTGAAAGGTATTGGAAAAATTTTCAAGCAAGTCATTAAGTCTCTTTCGTTGTATTGCAGATAGGTTTTGACCTTCATTTTCTCTTAACATAACTGTGTTAACTTTGACATTTGGTGTTGAGATTTCAGGTGTCGTTTTGAAAGGATCATCAACAAAAGGAAATTTATATCTTGGATTGTTCTGGAAATACCAACTTTGGCTTCGCATATCCAACACAATCCCCATTTTATTCAAAAAATCTATGCCTAACAATGTTCTATTTCCGGTGGCTCCGGGTAACGCAAAAATCGTTGTATTAGTTCTACGACCTTCTATTTCAACAGTGATTGTTGCTTGAAGAACGTTAGTTTCATTTCGTATGCCATCAGCGAGCGTCATGTTTACACTGGTCTCTTCGAACGAAGTTCCTTGGTCACGGAGAAGCTTGAACAACATTTCCCCAGCAATGGAATGTGTAGCTCCGGTATCTGCGCAAGCTACCCCTGTAATACCATTTACCTTTATATACAACATAGGTGTTGCCTGTGTATTAATATAACAAGATTGGAGATGTAGGGAACTAAAATTTGCTGATTTTACTTGCGTAGATGGGGAACAATTAGGACATTTTGCTTTCACAAAACCTTGTTTCCCACAGCCATAACAGCTTATAATTGGACGCTTATCATCATTTACAAAGCTTAAATTCGTATATTTTGATGTAGGAGAAGCATTTTTAAAATTTCCAAAATGTTCGCTAGTTTCATTTTTGGTTACCTGATTTTTCCAGAATTCCTGACCATTTGAATTTATCAACAAAGCTTGTAGCTTAAGTTTTTCTAGCTCATGCGCTCTTTCATCAGCGATACGTTTATCTTTAACTTTTTGTTCTTCTATGCTCTCTTGTTTTTTCCTATTTTGTTCTTCTATGCTCTCTTGTTTTTTCCTATTTCCCACGATAGCAATTAATGCCTCTTTTACAAATTGCTCGTCGTTTTTGAAAAGTACGCACTTCATAATTTTTCACGCAAGGCTACTAATTTATCATCTGCATCTACCTGAAGCTCTAATTCGGTAGCCAAATTATATAAATCAATTTTTTTCCCTTTAGAAAGAAACGCCACTTTTCCTCAAATCAGTTAAATTTATGCTTAAATTACAAAATTATATGCAATACTTTACCCATTAAATAATTAAGTACCAAAACAACTACCTTCAGTGATGCCGCTGCACTTGAAAAAACCTGGGTCCCCAGGACCCAGGATTTCCAAAAATCTGGGTCCCTTTTTCACAAAAGCGGGTCCCCATCAATAATAATTTATATTTTAAAGGAATAAATGAAATATAGGTGAAAATTAGCGGTCGCCACTCGCCACGTGGCGATTAAAGCTGTAAAAGTGGCGATTAAAAATTCGGCTATCGATCGCCACCTTAGTCGCCACTCGCCAAGTGGCGATAAAAAATCTGTTATCGATCGCCAAGTGAAATATAGCTTTTTTCATAGAAATATGCATCTCTACTTTGGTTACATCTAATTAGCAAACTTGTTAATTCTTTTGTCTATCAGATGCAAGCAGATTATAACAACTCAGCTGTATTTTCAATATTTCGGCTTTTCGCCGTTGCTCTTCAGTTGGATTATTTTTTCAAGAAATAGTTTTATTCTGCAAAATATATTCATCAGCTTTGATTCCACATGCATTTAAAATAATTTATTCCCCCTTTTTTTACCACCGGATGCAAGTGGATTTTAAGGGCATTGCAGTATTTTCAATATTTTGACTCCTGCCGCATGCTCAAAAGTTAGATTATTTTTCTTCAAGAAATACTGTTTAAGCCTGCGGGATACACTTATCAGCTTAGATTTCAACTGTATGTAATGAGTGTAGTAATGTTAATACATTTACTTATTAAATAAAATCCAAATAACATTTTATTGTGCTTTATTTGATTTTTTTAATATATATATATATATATTGTATACACCTAACTGTCGGAATTTTGATTTAGTTATTTTTTATATAAAGAAAATAATAGTAATTTAATTGATAATAGTGATGAACATATACAAATACTGTAAAAATATATTCTAAAAAAATTAATATAACAGATTCTGTGGTTTTAAAGAAATTTTCTTAATTTTGACTTCTTCCCTATTCTTATGAATAATTGGCTGGTATAAAACTCTGACTTATAGAAAAATATGTATATATACATCGATTATAGTTTATGTAGATGTCAAGAAAGTTTGAAACATTATAGTGGCCACTAACTTTTAAAAGTGGCCACTAATGAAACTGAGTCTACCGGCCACTGGCTACTAACTCAATTTCCCAGTTTTCACCTATAAAATGAAACTTGTTTATTTGGAAAAGATAAATGAAATTCATTAATTATTGTTTTAACAATAATTAAATAATGAATTAAAACTAGTATTATTTGCACTCAAATAAGATATTTTTAAAAAAATATTAAGAGAAATTTTCTTTACTTTTTTAAAAGTAAAAATGCAAGATACAATTTTAATTGTAAAATAATGTTTATTTGAGAGTAGAAGATACCAAGTTCCACTAACAAGTATCACTAATGATCGCATTCTTTTAAAAAGGGGCAAGACAGGTTTATTAAAGATATTTTTGCTGAAAAAAAGAATACTTATGTTAAGTAAAGGTGTACTTTTTGTTGAATGAATGGGTGCTTTCATTATACTTCCCATTGAATTATTTGTCAGCATAGATCTGTGTTGGAATCAGACATTTTCCTTGGAAGGGAAATTTACATCTAAATCACTAATAAGCATCAAATCTTAAATGTTCTGAAGGAGGGGGGGGGGGGATTTTTCACTGGTCCACCTACTGAATATATATATCAAAGTACACTGAAATCATGCTGTATTTTTAAGAATCTCATAAAAAAAAATTAAATCCCATTTTATGAATTTTCTACCTATAAGTTTAGTTTGCACATCTTTTTTGGTGCTTTGACTAAATTCGCGTTTTTTCCGCGTTACTTTGACGAAATTCGCGTTTTTCCGCGATCCTTTTGTTGAAATTTGCTATTTTTTCGCAAGCCTGTCACGAAAAGAGTGTTTTTTCCCGCGCTACTTTGATAAAATTCGGCATTATTCCGCGATTTTTTTGACGAAATTCGCTATTTTTTCGCAATCTTTTGACGAAATACACTATTTTTGTTTTAGCCCTTTTACGAAAATAGCGGTATTTTGATGAAATTTGTGCTTTTTTCGCGATCCTTTGACGAATATCGGCTTTTTTACGTAAATTTTTGGCGACATATGCTATTTTGGGGGATCCTTTGACGAAAAACGCTATTTTTTCGCGATCTTTTGACGAAAATCGGCTTTTTTCCGCGATATTTTGATGAAATTTGCGCTTTTTTCGCGATCCTTTGACAAAATTCGGCTTTTTTCCGCGATTTTTTGACGAAATTCGCTATTTTTTCGCGATCTTTTAACGAAATACGCTAATTTGTCGCGGCCCTTTTACGAAAATCGCGTTTTTTCGCAATATTTTGATGAAATTTGCACTTATTTCAGCGATATTTTCATGAATTTTGCGCTTATTTCCGCGATTTTTTGACGAAATTCGCTTTTTTTTCGCGATGCTTTGACGAAATAAATTATTTTTTTCGCGGCCCTTTTACAAAAATCGCTGCTTTTTCGCGATATTTTGATGAGATTTGCGCTTTTTTCGCGATTCTTTGACGAAAATCGGTTGTTTTCCACGATTTTTTGACGAAATTACGCGTCCGACGGGACGCGTAAGAGCTATTTTTTTGCGTCCCGTCTCCGATTTTTCGCGTAATTTACGCGCTATAGCGCGTCCGCGGCATCCCTGTACCTTCCCCTTACAGGTAAATATAAACAGATAAATATGCATAAACTTTATAAACAATTGATAATACATACAAGAAATAATTTAATATCATACCAAAATCTATCTCTAAACATGAGCTCATGTAAATATTAATGCAAAAATATTATAATAAGTTAATATGCAACTTTTTTTTTCTAATATAACTTACCGTATAAAACTGTCAGAAATATTTAAATCATAAAATTTTAAGTATATGAAATACCATCGATAATTTGATGCGAAAAAAATTTTCATTCACAAATAAATATGAAAGCAACAAAAATATCAAAATAAAGTACTTACTTACTTCTTGAAAATAAACAAGATTCTAAATAATTATTGACGATTACTGAAATCACTTTTCTTTTCTAATATACTACGCTGTGCACAGTTAGAACAAATAATCATAAAATTGACTTACTCAAATAATATTGCATTGAAAAAAGAAAAGAAAAAAATATTACCAAAAGAAATTATATAAATCTCTTTTTCAGAAAATTAATCTCAAATACTCAATAGAAAAATAATACTCAAAAGAACAAAAACAAAAAAAAAACCACATATATAAAACAGCCTTTAAAAATAAATAAACCACCAGCTGGCCAGCAATAAACAGAAAAAAAAATTCAACTTTTTACCGGTAACAAAACAAATAAAATAAGATTTATCTTTCTTTAGCTAATCACTTTTCGATGATTCATATGGCGGTTTGATTTCTTTTAAACACACAGAATATCGGCGATAGCAGAACACTGAAAGTTATTCCGAAAACATTTTAGAATTGCGTAACGAGTATTCGATGATCACAAGCAGCAATTATGTAACAAACTGAAAGATTTTTTTTTTCACTTTTAACAGCACACTTTCGCCTTGAGAACTTTGAAGCTTGAAGCATACCCCACAAATAATTATTCCATAAGGATGGCACTAATTACTTGATTTAATATCAAAAAGAATGCACACATTAGAACCGAAGTGGTTCTTTTTTCCTTTTACCATTTTCTTGAAATGATGATTTCACACAATTACGAATCTAGCTGATTCTTTTTACTCATTTGCCAGGGCGGCAATACACTATAGAAGGAAAACGCTTTTCTTGAAATTAGGCTTTCACATTCACAGAATTGAGAATGGTTTCTCAAACTTTAGAATTTGGAGATTCTTTTTAATCACTTACTTTGTCAGGATGACAAATACACAATTATCCACTGTCATTATTGTCCGGATGACAATATTTTGAACCTGGTATAGCGGTTCCTTTTTATTTCGTTTTTTGAAGAAGGAGATTTTTTCACGTTGGGCGTCATTTTGTGTCGTTGTGGGTTAGGATTAACTCGTGCGACACTTAAACAATCACATTTTAATAAGAATCACACACAAAATATATACAGATTCGCGAAAATAACTTTGGAACATACATATTTCCATGCAAACATCTCTAGGGGAGATACATTTCGAACACACGCCGAAAACTCTACTAAAACCCGCGCAATCATAATTCCATACATTCACTTCACTTCATGTTTGGCAAAATATCTCAGGATATTTTGCCGACAGTGGCAACAGCGCCATCTATATGCTATAAAAATAAGGGAAGGCAGTCATTTTGTTACAACAGGAATTTTAGCAAATGTATATGCTAGTGAAAACTCATGTCCGGCAAGGGTCACACCCGTCACAAGATTTTAAATTAAAAAAAAAAAAATGAAAGCTATTGAAGTTTCGTGTTTGCACAATTATTCAAGCAAATGCATGGGAAAACATATTTTAAATACTTTTCAGGGATTTATTAGCTAATTTATTGCCCAAACCACAGATATAACCTCTTAAAATTGTGTCTGGATGTCACACCCGTCACAATGAAAATGCCCATATTTTTAATATTTTCAACATTGATAAAAGGTATTTGTAACTATGGTAAATCTTTCAGTCAAAATACCGCTAATATTTATTTATTTATTTATTTATTTTATTTTATTTTCATTTAATGAAAATAAACTTGAAATAATATATGTTATTAGAAAATATAGGTATATATACCTTTTGATTTACAAGAGTTCAATGTTCCGTTTTACCACATATAGAGATGGGAATGCTCGGAAAAAACCCGGAAAAGTTAGGAAAAAAACCGGTTTTTTTCGGTTTTTTTCCGAAGGGCTATTTTTCAACTTTTCCAAATTGGAAAAATTGAAATTTCATTTACAAAATAATATATTCAAAATTTTGCAATAGCTACATTCAGATACTTTTTATTATATTTATTTTTATGTTAAGTGTCCCACATGAAAACATTAATGTGGAAGATCTGATCTCTAAGCAAAAATCTGTTTAAGAAAACTCAAGTCCTTTAAAGGAATCTTCACAACTTTTTCACCTTAAAACACAAAACACTTCACAAAATGTTTTCTCTTAAAAATAGACATTTCAGAAAATTTTTCAATCTCCAAACTGAATCTTTCACAAATGATTCAATGGGGAAAAAATCCACATATAACAGCCCACATTACCAATGAAACTTATCTAGTTGTATACATCTATGGCACACTTTATTAACTAAAATAGGAACCTAAATATAACGATACTTTCTAATTCACCAAATTCCGATTACATTTTTACAGGTATATACAAAAGTTCCCAATTTAACAAAAATAGGATTGCATGAAAAAAAAAAATCTAAACAGATTCCTGGTAAGATAATTAAATGTAACTTCTGTTACATTTAATTATCTTACCAGGAATCTGTTAAAAATGAAAATTCATGTGCAAAATTATTTCAATATGCCAATTAATGGAAATGGTAAAGTTGAAAATTTAACATAAAATCTGAAACGTGCATTTATTTTTAACGTCATAGCTGCTATTAATCATGTAATCAGATGGTAAGATAAAAATATTTAACTAATTAGAAAAAAAAAGTTTTTTTTAATAACAAATGCATTTGAAATTACTTTTTTCTACATTTCGTTTTTTTATATAAATATATACTATATAAACTTTTCAAAAAAAGTTTAAGCAATTTCCAGTGCTAAATTTTTTTTAAAGCAATTTTTAATCTTATTAAAAAATACTTTTATAACTTTCATATTAAAGAGAGAAAAAACAAACTTTTATAGTTTCCAAACTCACGAACTTATTACAAAATGTATAGTAATGTTTATTAAATTCTTCACTCTGAGTCAGAATCTGAATTATCTGATTCTGCACTGCTCGTAGATGACCACTCTGTTTGCATAATGGGTTCTTAATTGAATAGGTCTAAATTCCAGCGGATAGCTACAAGTTTTTCAACATTTGCTGTAGTAAACCTGTTCCTCAACTTTGTGTGTATGTTACCAAATGCTGACCAGTTCCTTTTACATGCTGCTGCTGATGGTGGAACTTGTAGTAAGTGGGTTGAGTGGTTGTGCAGTGTAAAGTCCAGACCACCAAGTAATAGGGCTAATGTGTGGGGCTGATTCCCATATTGATTTTCTGCTCCAAAAACCAGACGAACTTCTGTATTCTGCCACATTGGACATAACTTTTTCGATATCTAATCCAAGATCATCTTTTTTTGTGATGTAATCAAAAGCACTACAAATGTCATCATCTGACAGATACTGCCCCTTATAACGAGGATCTAATAAATTTGTTGCAGCATGGATTTCTTGGCAGCAAATTAGTTTCCTTCTTTCTAAAATTTCCATGACATTTTTTTTCTTCCTGAGGATTTAAGGGTGAAGTAGTTAAATTACTACTTACTGCATCTGCTGTACTCGACCAAAGTTGAGGAACATCAGGACAGCAAAGCATGATTTGACTCCAATTTTGTTATAGCTAGAGCTATAGGCTTTAAAATCTTTAACGAGTTTTGCAACTGTACCCAGAACACATCATTATCTAATATTAACCGCCGGATATCTTTATCCATATTTACGTCTTTCATTATAGCAATTTCTTGAAGAGACTGCTTTCCATTTTCCAGACTCTCAAACATGATTAGAATTCCATTCCATCTTGTTTTACTCGGTAACTTGAGAGTTGTTGCTTTACTTTGCCAAAACTTTTTATACTTGGTTTCACTTTAGATAGATAAACTATACCGAAACTAAATATATTCTTTACAGGAAATGAAAATTATAACAGTAAGAAAGGAAGATGTAATATTGTAAAAATATACCATTTTTTAAACAAAGGAAGATTTGAATTATGATATGTATAATAATAACAGAACTGCAACAATTTGTTTCTTTTAAAGTGGCATCATTTATATACTTAAAAATCAACACAATGCAGATGCATATTACATTTGTTTTCAAACTGTAGAGATATTGGCTGAAACTTATGAGGTTTTTTGTTTTTTAAATTAGCTCTCTTGGTAAATAAACAAAACTGAAAAATTATTTCAACATAGACATAATATAACAAACAACAGCGTTAAATAAAGTGTGAATGCCATTGTGAAAGGTCTGAGATTGAAAAAATAAACTTTTAAAAGCAGGCTTTTTTTTTTTTTTTTTTTTTTTTTTTTTAAACACAATATAATCATATAAAGTGAAAATAATTTGATTTTAGTGTTGATAAATTAAACAATTTTTATTATTTAATACTCTCTTAAGAAATATAATTTATCTGGGAGAAACATTTGTTAAAAATCAATTTTTCCAACTTTTCCTATTTTTCCAGAAAAAAACTGGAAAAAAACCGGTTTTTTTCCGCCACTTCAACTTTTCCGGAAAATTTACATCTCTAACCACATACGAAACCAAAAGAGAATTTTTTTCTATGGCATTTTTCTTTTCTACAAGTGAGAACAACAACAACAAAAAAAAAAAAAAAAAAAAAAAAAAAGAAAAGAAAGAAACCGGTGCGAAATTTGAGAAAATAATTATCTACTGAAAAATAAATACATTATAATTTTATAAACTACGAAAAAGTAAAAAAAGCTAAATTTCCTTTTTTTTTACCGCGAATCAAATTAAAAAAAAGGGAAGAAAATCTTTTTCCGGCAAAATAGACGTTATTTAAAGTTATGTTCTTTGGATTGGTGACTGGTTTTAGTTGTCAAATTGTTGTTGTGTTAATTGTCTAACTAAAGAAGGTTTCCTTTTCAGTAGAGCGGGTGTTGCCTCAGGCAAAGACGGCTTGTATCTTCTTTGCTTCAGGTCATATAAGAGGTTGGGATCAATTTTAGGAAGCCAGAATAAGCTTATCTTTATCTCCAGGAATCTTGTCTGTGATTAGCACTTGTTTGTGTTTTCCTGAGTTTTGGGTTGAATAATTATTTCCTCGTCAAATTTTAGAATTTTTTTTTTTAAACAAATGTTATTTGGTTCTAAAAAAGTCCATAATGAATTTCTCTTGAAAACAATAAACTACTAAGGTGTTATATTAAAATTTTAATCATTAGTTTTCTTATGACGTAACTCTTTTTTAAGGGGGGAGGCATGGTGTATGGGAAGCAGAAAGCGGAAGGGAAACACCCGCACTCTCTTAGTAAATCCTTGAAAATGTATTTGATCAAAAAGAATTTGGGTGACTTACGGTCAATTTTAATCATTATTTCATCCTCAGCCAATTTTAATCATTGGCCGGGCCAGCTGCCCTGCATGCCCCAGCATTAATCAGGCACTGATAATACATAAGTCCAGCCTTATAAGTGCAAAACTAGATGCTTACTATAGAATATAATGTACAAGGCATTTACCATTCATTTACAGTGACATACAAAATAATTCGGTTACAGTACTACCTATGGATAATAATTTCTGAAAAGTTATTTTCCATTGTATATGCGTTTTTATTTTCCAACGTTGGTGAAAAATATTTAGGAATTCAGTTTTTCAATACTTTAACTTACGTAAGTATACTCGGATTTCAATGTAAATTATACATAAGTATTCGGATTTACCATGGCATGTTCGGTATTGAAAATGAAATGTCTGGTATTTATAGTTCATTTACAGGGCACTCAAAATAATTCCATTACATTAGAATCTATGCGGGAAATAATCTTTTTAGTGTATTTTAATGATGTTATAATATTTTAAACATACTGAAATGAATACATAACGCGGAAGTGCATTACAAGATGCCTACTATAAAATAGGGTATGCATAGCATTTATCATTCATTTACAAAGACACACAAGAGCAGTGTTGAATTCAGGGGGTGGCCGGGGGGGGAGGGCATTCACCACGGAGCAGTGAGATGTCTCCCCCCGGAAGTTTTGAGATTTTGTGTTTTCAATAGCCAAAAAGTGAAATCACCCCCCCCCCCCCCCCCCCCGGAGCCACATAAACCCCTCCCAGATAAAAGTGTCTGAATTCAACACTGCACAAGATAATTCAATTACAGTATTGTCTATGACAATAATTGCTGAACACAGAATTCTAAGTCTAATTTAAGTATTAATCTTAGAATTCTGTGTTGCTGAAAATACGTTTTCACCTTTAGCAGGCTTTTTTAAAGCTTAACAAAATTTTGCAATATTCCGTTTTTTACAGAAATTCTAGAAATTATATGTAGAGCGCTCAAAAGAACGGTCTATGGCTCAAATTAGTTTGCAATGTATTTTTATAATACCGTAATGTAACGGAATTCTTAATTTAAATGAGATTAATATTCATTATTCAAAACCCTCCTCAAAAGGTTTTCCCCATAGGCAGTAATGTAACGGAATTCTTTTAAATGTCCCTGTAATGGAATTGCTTACGCACTTCATTTTCAATATCGAACATGCCATAGTGAATATCAATAACATATATCAATTTCATGACGATCTGACGGCATTTACGTGAGTTAGAGCTCAGACAGACGGCAGACAAATCGAATACAAAAACACTTTTCAACTATGTTGGAAAATGCTAAAAAGTGTTATCGACAGATTTTTTCTCTCGCATCTCCAGAGTAACTAACATTAAAATGAAAATGTTAATCTGTTCAAAGATTACAATCACTACATTTTTACAATCATTACATCAATTACATTTTTTCTATCTTAACCACTCTGGAGCATAAATAAATCTGTAAACTTGGCAGATTTTAATTTTGGATACCAGAAATTAATTTTTTAACACTTTTCAATGTAGTTGCAAAGGGATTATGCATTCGGCTTGTCTGTCTGCCATCTGTTGTAGCTCTAACTCGCGTAAATGTAGTCGAATCGTCAAGAAACTAATATATGTTATTGATAATCACTATGGCATGTTCGGTATTGAAAATGAAACATGTAGCAGTTACACTTTTTTTACAGGGACACTAAAAAAAATTCATTACATTACGGTCTACAGGAGAAAAATCTGACTCAGTCCAACCCTGCTGACACACACAGTAATAAAAAAGAAAAGTGCCTAGTGAAACTAATGGCATTGAGCTCACAGACTATTCACACTAATTGTATATTATACTCTTATTTCAAAGAACAATGCCTTTCGAAAAATAAATTAAGGGGGATTAGCCTCCTCCCTATTTCACATCTTTATACTTAACCAATGAGCCTCCAAATCTCATCAGGGAAACGTCTTATCAGAATAAATCGGTATACCAAATTTGAAGCAAATCGGATAGAAAAACCCATTTATCTAAATTAAGGGGATATTACTCCTCCCCCGATCCCCCTTTATACTTAAACAATGAATATCCAAATCTAACCAGGGAAGCGCCTTATCAGAAATAACCGGTATATCGACATTGAAGCAAATCTGATAATTCTGCATGAAAAACCCATTTATCTAAGTTAAGGGGTGATTAGCCCCCCGTACCCCCTCTTATAATTAACCAATGAACCCCAAAACTAATCAGGGAAGCATCTTATCATAATAAACCGGTATACCAAATGTGAAGCAAATCGGATAAGAAAACACATTTTTCTAAATTAAGGGGGTAGTACCCCTCCGATCCCCCCTTTATACTTAACCAATGAACCCCCTAAACTAATCAGGGAAGCGCCTTTTGAGAATGAACCTAGAAAAAAAAATTGAAGCAAATCGGATATTTCTATTAAGAGTTATCGCGTTACGTACGTGCGTACTTACGTACATACATACATACAGAATCTGTGGGCACATTAGCCTGTGAGCTAATAACTGAATATTTCACTTTTTTAAATTCTATAATTGAAATCGTGTATACTCAGGGGCAATTCTAAGTAAAAATATTTTCTGAAATCCATAGCAAATTTTTTTAAAAAGTTACAGAAAAGGGGGGGGGGGGGGGGATCCTCTGTTTTTTTCCCAGGTCGGTTTAACTCTGTTTTCGGTCGGGTCAATTTCAGGTTAAGTGTAGATTCCTGCAAGTTCGATTCAGTTAACGCAATTTTTCTAAAGTTAATTCAGTATTTTGTTTCGGATTAAAAACTATGATTATGATAATAAACATAAATGGGTGAAATGTTTTCTAAAGAGACTACTGTGTTTTTTCTCCTATCCTGTGACAAAATTTTCCATTTTTCGCGATCCTCTGAAAAAACTCGTTTTTTCCGCGGCCCATTGACGAAATTCACGTTATTTCTAGCAGCTCTTTGACGAAATTAGCGCTTATTTGCGGCTTTTTGACGAAATTCGGGTTTTCCCTGCGGCCCTTTGACGAAATTCGCTCTTTTGCGATCCTTTGACGAAATGCGCGTTTTTTCGGAGACACTTCGATGAAATTTGAGGATTTTAAGCAGCCTTTTTATAATTTTTTTTTCACGATCCTCCGATGAAATTCATGTTTTTTTCGCGATCTTTCGACGAGATTTGCATTTTTCCCACAGACCCTTGACGAAATTCGCGTTTTTTCTGCGGCCTTTTGACGAAATTATCATTTTCCCAGCGATCCTTTCACGAGATTTGCGTTTCTTCAGCAACCCTTTGACGAATTTCATGTTTTTCCGCACCATTTCGACGAAAGTCATTTTTTATAGCAACCCTTTGACAAGATTTGCATTTTGTCCAAAATACTTTGACAAACTAGCGTATTTTAAGCTGCTTTTCGACAAAATTCTTTTTTTTCACAAACTACCGACGAAATTTACGTTTGCATTCGCGATCCTTCGACGAAATTTGTGTTTTTTACGATACCTTTTGACGAAATTCGTGTTTTTTCTAGTGCTCCTTTGTCAAAATTCGCGTTTTTCCTCAGCCTTTTGACGAAATTCGTGTTTTTTCTAGAAGCCCTAATACAAAATTCGCTTTTTTCCCCGCAACACTTTGGCAAAACTCGCATTTATTACGCGACTCTTAGACAAAATTTCCCTTTTGCACGAACCTTTGACGAAATGAATGGTTTTACCGCGACCGTTTCGCGAAATTTGCGTT
The DNA here is from genome assembly GCA_963932465.1 of Maratus speciosus. Taxonomy (NCBI): domain Eukaryota; kingdom Metazoa; phylum Arthropoda; class Arachnida; order Araneae; family Salticidae; genus Maratus; species Maratus speciosus. Next base: position 76,809,378 of record OZ010796.1, on the reverse strand, counting down.
TTTACGCTACCCTTTGACGAAATTCGCGTGTTTTCTAGCTGCCCTTTTACAAAATTGGAGGTTTTTGCCTCAGCCCTTTAACGAGATTCATGTATTTTTTTAATATGTCCTTTAAAAAAATTCGCATTTTTTTCCACAGCCCTTTGGCGAAATTCGCATTTCATCCGCGACCATTTGACAAAATTATCTTGTTTTCGCGATTCTTTGACGAAATTTGCGTTTTTTCCGCGGCCTTTTGACGAAATTAGTGTTTTTGTTGGCGACAATTTGACAAAATTCGCGTTTTGCACCTGAGCATTTTGTAAAAATTCGTGTTTTTTTCTACGACTGATAGACAAAATTTGCATTTATTATTCAGCCCTTTGGCGAAATTAGCATTTCTTCCGCCACTCTTTGACGAAATTTGAATTTTTCCGCGGCCCTTTGACGAAATTAACAATTTTTTCGCGAGTAGTTCACGAAATTTGCGTTTTTGAGCGGCCGTTTTACTAAATTCGCGTTTTTTTTCGAGATACTTTGAAGAAACTAGTGTTTTTTAAGCAGCACTTTGATAAAATTCTTTTCTTTTTCCACGATCTTCCGACGAAATTCACGTTTTTTTTAGCAATCCTTCGACGAAATTTGAGTTTTTACGCTGCCTTTTGACGAAATGCGTGTTTTTTATAGTGGTCCTTTGTCAAAATTCGTGTTCTCGTGCCGCAGCCTTTGGCGAAATTAGCATTTCTTGGAAGACCCTTTCACAAAATTCTCTTGTTTTCGAGAACCTTTGACGAAATTTACATTTTTTCCGCAGTCCTTTGACGAAATACGCTATTTTCTGCGGTCTTTTGATGAAATTCGTTTATTTTTCGCGACCGTTTCGCGAAATTTGAGTTTTTATGCTGCCTTTTGACGAAATTCGTGTTTTTTTATAGCTATCCTTTGACAAAGTTCGCGTTTTTTTCTGCAGCCCTCTGTGAAATTCTCATTTTTCGTGATCTTTTGACGAAATTTGCGTTTTTTGTACGGCCCTTTCACGAAATTCGCATTTTTCGCGATCTTTTGAAGAAATTTGCATTTTTCTGCAGCCATTTGACAAAATTTACGTTTTTCCTCAGCCTTTTGACGAAATTCGCTATCTTTTCGTGATCTTTCGATAAAATTAGCTTTTTCTCTGCGGTCCCGCATTTTTTTCTAGCGGCCCTTCGACGAAGTTCGCATTTTCTCCACAATACATTGACGAAAGCATAAGCAGTTTTTAATATCCTTACGATAGCATTTTTTAAGCAGCATTTTGACTAAAACATTATTTTTTCACAATTCGCCGACAAAATTTCCGCTTTTTTGCGATCCTTCGACAAAATTTGCGTTTTATATTCGCGGCCCTTTGACGAAATTCTTGATTTTTCTAGCGACCCTTTCACAAAATTCGCGCTTTTTCTTCGCGGCCGTTTGGCGAAATTCGCTTTTTTTCTCCAGTCCTTTGGCGTAACTCTCGTTTTTCGCGGTGCTCTGACAAAAATTTTTCCTAGGCCGTTTTACGAATTTTTCGTTTTTCCTCAGCCCTATGACGAATTTCGTGTTTTTTCCGCGGCCCCTTCTAGAAATTTTCTACTTTTTTCGTGTCATGCGAAAAATTCGCTTTCGACCTTCGACCTTTCGATCCTTCGACGAAATTCACGTTTTTCCGGCGATACTTAGACGAAATTAGCGTTTTTAATTCAGCCTTTTGACGAAATTCGCTTTTTTGGGGGAGGGGGGGGAATCCTTTGACGAAATTTACGGGTTTTCTGCGATACTTTGATTAAATTCGCTTTTTTGCGATCTTTTGACGAAATTCGCATTTTTTCCGAGTTACATTGACGAAAGTAGTGTTTTCTAAGCACCCCTTTGAAAAACTTTATTTTCTTCATGATCCTTCGACGAAATTCACATTATTTTCGCGATCCTTTGCTGAAATTCGCAGACCTTTGAAGAAATTCGTGTTTTTCTAGTGGCCCTTTGATAAAATTCCCGTTTCCCCCCCCCCCCCCCGAGTCCTTCGGCAAAATTCACTTTTTTCTGCGATCCTTAGACAAAATTGTCTTTTCTCTGCAATCTTCGACGAAATTTGCGTTTTTTCCGCGATACTTCGACGAAGTTGCCGATTTTTTTTCTTCGGACGATTAACAAAACTGATTTTTTTCAGCGATCATCTGTCGAAATTCGCATATTTTTGTATCCCGAATTTTCAGACTGATGATCGATTTTAAAGTGTTTTTGGAACCAGAAGCCGTAAATTTTCAAATAATTCGGAATAGAATCACCTTTGCACATACTACTGAACAACATAAAATAATTACTTTTATTTAAAAAGACATATTTTGCTCTCTGTTCCATAAATAAAATCCGTTACTGAAGTAATGTTTTCAACCAAGGTCATAACTTGCTAATCAGGATGTGTGTGTAGGGGTGGGGGGGGGGGGGGTCGTTTTGATTATTTTGGTAGGCTTAATCGAAACAGATTACCCATTCGGCTAAACAAGCTGAAGCCTAGGGTTCTGGAAGGAAAAGGGCCCGGTGCTAAGATTTTCTTTCAATTTTTTTTCTTTAACCATTTGGAAAAATGGTTATTGTCCTCTGTTAGGGTAGGAAATCAAAAACATATCTGAAGCGTTTATTGGTTGAATCCACATTTTATTAGTTTTCTGATGGGTCTATACAGTAATCTGTATTTTCGCTTTACTTTCAACAGAGATGGATACTTCTGTTGCCACTGTGACAAAAAAGTAGTAAAAACTACAAAAACTCAGAAACAAATTTAGATACAGCTTTCAAACAAATTGCATTTAAAAGTACATTTTTTTCTCTATACGAGAGTGTAAAAAGTAATGTTGTGGAATGTTTAGAATTTAAGAATGAAATTTCATTTAAAATTGGTACAGGAATATTAATGTTTAATCCATGGCGCACGTAGGGAATGACCAGCTCCGTAGAAGTTTAAAAAATGTACAGTACCGAAAAATGTAATCCATGGTGTACGTAATGTATGATCAACTCCGTGCGATTTTTTGTGTCTTAAATTTTACTTATTATTATTTTTTTTTTTTTTTCGGATTTTTGGAATTTTTCGGCTACCAGTTTGTGATTAATTTATTTCAGAGGTGACTTTTATTATCGTTTCAACTGCTGGTGAAACATTCTTCCAATTGTAAAAGAGCGTATGCATCAAGCTTTTGTTTTATAAGGGGCTGTATATACATATTTAAATATGATTTTTTTTATATGGCCCCTGGGCCCTAATACCTTATATTTACAGAAATGTTGTTCTACATCTAGGAAGGAAATAAAAAAAATCCCCACTTGTCATATTATGACACTTTCAGTTTTATGAAATTTCAATGTTTTTTAACTACACTAAAAGTATTTCTTTCCTTTTTTTAGTACCAAAAAACACTGAAATATATCATTTTGTAGGAAGGGAGGGGGTGCCCAAAGAAATCTAGCCTAGGGGTAAAAAGGTAGTTCAAGGGTGATTCGGAGTAAAATATATATATATATTTCTGAAATTCACAGGAAATTTTCTTAAAGTTAGAGCAGAAGGGTGGGGGGGAGAGGGGGGAAACCCACTCCCGGCACTAACTACGCGTTTTTTCCGCGGCCCTTTGACGAAATTCGCGTTTTCCCGCGATCCCTTGACGAATTTTGAGTTTTTCGAGATCTTTTGACGAGATTTGCGGTTCTTTCGAAATCTTTTGACGAAATTTGCCTTTTTTCGTGATTTTTCCGAAATTTGCGTCTTTTCCTCGATTCTTTGACGAAATTCACGTTTTTTCTGCAAACAATTGACAAAATTAATTTTTTCGACGACCATTTGTCGAAATTCGTGATATTTTTTATGTCCGAATTTTCAGATTGATGATCGAATTTTATAAACTTTCGAAAATGAATGCCTTAAATTTTCGGAAAATTCGGAACAGAATCGCCACTAGGTAGTTTATCCGCATCTGCCCCCCCCCCCCCTCCGTCCGCCCACACACTATAATAATAATCAAATACAGAAAACTTCTGAATAACGGACACGTCGGGAGAGTGTAATTTGTCCGCTATTCGGAAGTGAGAAGTATTCTATTGAGAAGTAAAAATGCACAGATATATAATTGTTAGGGATAGGGGAAAATGTACTTTAATAGAGGTGTCCATTATCAGGGAGGGCCTGTCATAGAAGTTTAACTGTACTTACAGAAGTAGAGGACAAGTTTACTTGTCATAAAACCTTTGATTAAAAAATAATAATTATTTTTATTGTAATACAAATGCTGATTAGGAATTACTGACGGGCTTTTTAAAAAATACCAACGAGCCTTTGCCTGGTAAAAAACTTATTTTACAACATTAAAAATAAACATACATTAAAAATAAATAAACAAATAAATTCCTATTCAAATTGAGTATCCATTTTCTTGTAGCAACAGTTCGAATATACTACATGAATCCATACAGAAAAGAAATAGCGCAAAAGCATCAATCAATCTTCAGCGCGTCAAATGAACTCCACCCTAACGAAAGGGTTGCCGAAATTAATCGGTAACATTAAATCGCCGAAATCTCGCCAACATGTAATCTCGTTGATATCATGATGAAACACCGATAAATTGACTAAATCTCTGAAATATAATTGCTGTTCATAAAAGATATTAAAGCTTGGTACTAACCTGATTTTTCGAGACCGAAATTAATTATTTTGGAGCCTATTTACCATTATTTAAAATTGAAAACGTACAGGAAAGATGTTATATGGAATATTATTTTTACTTTTGAAAGGCAGATGGCAGCACCAGCAACCGCTAATTTCAATAATTCAGAAATTTAAACAGGATGGATTTTACTAGATCTAGCTAAAAAATTTGAAGATTATTAATTATTTGCTGAATATATAACAAAATAAAACAAATTAAATGAAAATTTAGATATTATATTTCACTAAATGCCAGTTGTAAAAAATATGTATCAATCTTTTAATTACGAAAATGAGAAGTAAATATCCATAGTCAAAAACTGGAGGGTACCCGTCCCCCTTAAGACGTGCATTGTGATTTGCAATATATCATGTGGGAAAAGGTAAATTAGGAGATTAGCTTTTTTAGACAGATAATGTTCTACACTCATGTTTGTAAAAATTGCAACACCTTGAAGGAATCATCAGAATTAAATGAAATTTAATACACAAACGACTGGTATTAGTACAAACAAATGATTACATTTTCAAAGCAAAAAAATAATATTAAGTGTCCAAAATCAGTATATGGTGTAGCCACCACATGCTGCAATAAGTGCTGCTATACGAGGAGGCATGGACTCAAACAGATGTTGAATGTCTGCCTGGGGAAGAGTATTCCTTATTGCTTGTATGCATACCTAAAGTTCATCTGTAGAAGCAGTAGGACGAGGATCATGAGCGGCATGTTGATCAATGAACACACATTTTCAATAGGTGACATATACAGCAAACATACAGGCCACGGAAGAATCTGCATGTTTTCTGCTGATAAGAAGTCTTAACATTCCTTGCACCATATGGACGTGCATTATCCTGTTGGAAAACAGCTCTCGGAATGCCTTGAAGGAAAGGAACGACTTCGGGATCCAGCACCTCACTGATGCACCTGTTGCTGTTCAGAATATCCGAAATTCGTAGCAGCTGAGATCGTCCATGTTATGCAATCGCACCCCAGACCACAACTCTGCATGTTCGTCCTCTATGATGTTAGATAATGCAATCCGGAAGATGGCGTTCACCGGCTTAGCGTGTAACACGAATGCGGTCATCATGGTATCACAAATTAAAGCGGGATTCGTCAGGAAAGACTACTTGTTGCCAAACTGCATGCCAGTCTATGTTCATGAGCCCATTGCAGTCGCAGGCGTTGTTGGTTTTGTGTGAGGGGGATTCTGTATAAAGGAGTTGCAGCAGACGTCGACGAATTGACGAAGCAGACACTGATACACCTGTAGCAGTTGACCAATGTGCTGATAACTGTCTACATGAAGCTGCACGGTTCATTAGCGCCATGCGAACCATATATTTATCATCGTGCGTTGACGTCACTGTTCGGGGTCCACTCCGATATTTCAGAGTTGTCCGATCCCCGTCGGTCCACAACTTCCAAACTCAGATCACTCTGCTGCTGTTACGCTGCTATTGCACAATAGGAAAATCCTTCACGAAGGGCGATGATTCAAACTCCATCAGCTGTTGACATGTCGCCCTCTGACATGTCGCCGAAGAGGCATAGTTGCGTCTCACCTAACGTTTATCACTAGCAGATAACCATAGACAAATTTCAACGTCCCGCTACTGCCGTCTGTTTATACGGTTTCAGGAGCAGTCCAGAGGGCACTGCTCGGCCATGAATACGTAGTGACTCTGAAATTGGAATAATTTGCATAACACACTATACTTTGCATTCTCTGAAATTTTCCGGCCAATCGCGTCATTTCTTCATGGTGTTGCAATTTTCAGAAACATAGGTGTAATAAAGTCTAAGGCAGGCTGCACACTGAGGCGACACAAGCAGCATGAAGTGCTACTTGAGAAAAAAACATGTTTCTTCATTGTTTTAATCTGTTTCTTCTCCTAAGATGCGTGACATGTTGATTGAGTTACCTCGGTGCAGATGACTAACAGTTAGCATCAGGGGTCTAGTTAATGGGTATACGGAGAGATACACCATATATCTTCTGGATCGATCTTTTTTTTTAGGAAGCTCTATATACTCCAGTTTACCAAACAGAGTGATAGCCTATATTCGAATGCATACCCTTTGCCTATAACATAAAGGGCAATTCCATTGTAACAGACTAAAGCAGATCACACACTGAACAGACAAGCTGACAAAAACGTCAGACAAGCGACTACTCGTGGCGTTCAAACCGGTTTCTTCTTTGTTATCAGCGTGAAATGTCTCGACTTACGCTTTTTCGTCGCTTGTCTGTACAGTGTGTGATCTGTCTTACAGTCATAGAGGAAAAAATTAATTTACCTTATTTAAAAAATAATAATCAGGTAATTAAAAGATGGCAACAATTAGTATATGATATGATATTACAAGATAAATGAATATAGTTATGAATAAATTATTTATTGTGAATAATTATGATTAAAAAAGTGGTATTGTAACAAACAGGAATTACCATGCTTTTCGGACACCTTAATGTTTATATATTTTTTTATAAAATAACATACAATTTATTATAACAAAAATGTATTTCATTCAGAGGCAGTTCAGAAACATTTGACTTCTACAAAATTTGATTGTTGCCACAATATAGTTATAAAAAATACGTAATCTTATCTGTAACAGACTAACATCCAATATGTAACAGACAAGTAAATAAGCACATAAAAAGAGGCAATGCTGATTATAATGGATTCCACTGGTTTTGACTATTCAACCTTTTATAAAACACATTGCAAATATAAAAAATATAGGTTTAATACTATCAGAAAATATGTGTATTACCTATTTGATGTAAAAAAAATAAAATACTAAAAATGGTAATTGCGAGGATGAAAAACTGAAGCATACAGACAAAACTGCCATTTGATAATTTTAATATCATTGATGACTAAGAGATGGCAGCACCAGAATTTCATTGAATCTATTATCTATGTTCATTTAATACCAGCATATTTTAAACTTCACCCTCTCTTCTAGAAAACTTGTGATAGTTGTAATAAACTTTTATAAAATTCTTGTCAAGGCTACCCTGCCGTATTCGCCCGGAGATGGCGGCCATTTTTTTGAGGATTTTAAATTTCTTCATTTGGATTTATTTATTTAATTTTGTTATTGTTTTTAAAGTGTTAAATCTCAGATTCTTTTTTGTCTGTAATTTCGGAATATAAATTTTTAAAAATGAACATTTGCTTTACACTACTGTTTAAAAATTTATGTATTTACCGCTTGTTAATTACGAATTTCGCCTCCCCCTACACTAATTTTTTTTTCAGAATAATGTTTGGAATGTTGATTTTCTGTTTAATTTTTTTTTGTTGTTGTTGTTTAATCTCTAAATTTTCAAAAATTAAGCATAAAGTGGTTATAAATGACCAACAAAGAAACAAGATGGCAGACTCCGGGCGAATACGGCAGCTGTTCCCTTGTCAATGCAACTTTGTCATGAAACTGAGTCAAAATAACATTAGGTTGTGTTTATGACGGCCAATTATCAGCACAAGAGATATAGGCCCTAAGGGGGGAGTGCCCTCCGTGGGAGTCTTTCTAAGGGAACCTAACCCATATTTATGCTTGGAAAACCATGAAACCTCCGAACGATTAGGCCGACGGGCGCGATTGGGATCGAAACCAGCACTTCCCGTCTTCCAGCTTCGAGAGCAGAACCTCTCGGCCACTGGTGGGGTCAAAATAACAACAAGAAAAAGAAAACAGCCAGACTCAATCTGTCATTTTGTTTCTCTGTTCTATGAAAATATCATACATCCACCAGGCCTTAATTTCTCTACTCCTGTCTATCAATAGTTGACTCTATTCCGTTTATACGTTTATTTCCGCCAAAACTTTGTTCCTTATTCAACAATTTAAAAATAACACCAGTCTTCTTAATAAGAATCAATGACATTATTTTCATATGAAGAGCGATTATGATTCATACACAATTGAAGACAAAGAATTCAAAAACCTCAAACTAATGTTAGTCAGTCTAACGATGTAATGTGAACTGGACAAGACGATAGTAAAATAAATATTGTACCACGTGAAAATATAAAAATTTTCACATATGCACCCCCCCCCCCCCCCCCCACTATCACACACACAAAAAAATGCTCTTAGGACTGCAACAGAAATTGCTTTCCTTAATAATTTCTATGAGTATTTCAAAGTAAGTATCCTGTAAAATGGAAAATATATATATACATATACAATATTTTTGCACTGAATGATAATTTACTTCACCATCTATCACAATCTCACTTAAGTTCAACTTTATGCAAAGGGAGTTAAGAAGCAAACATTTCAGGGTGGAGGTTAAGAAGATTTGAAATGATTTATTAGTTATATTAAATGTCAATTTAAAAAAAAAAATGCAGAATTTTTTTTAAAATCATATTAAACAGTTAAAATTTTTAAAGTATGTGTAGAGATGACAGTTGGAAAAAAGAAAAACGGAAGAAAAAGGGAAGAGGAAATTTTAAGAGGTGATTAAATAAAACTTCGGGTAGCGTAGCAACCCTGATAAAATGGTTATTTCACTTCAGATTTCTAAAAATAAAATAAGCGTTGCAATTAAAAAATATCCTACTGTCGCAAACGAAAATCGGAAAATTATTCATGTGTCTTCCGATTGACGCTATAGCAGTTATACAACGTTCTTAGTCGTTGGCATCAATGCCAGACATAAATCTGCAAATATTACAAATTTTCTTTTAAATAGCATTTTATTCTAATACTAGAAAAGAAAAACACAATGTCTCTTACCTCTTCATTTTGATCTCAAATAGCATTAACCCGGGAGAACTCGCTAGTGAGAACGCCCAATTGCTTTTCTTTTACTTTACATTCATATAATATCAACTTTTTTTGGTTGGCTTAGTAGTTTTATTCGCAAAATAGGTAAAATAATTGAAAAACATTTTGAAATTTTAATTAAAATGAAAAATGATTTAAATAAGAGTCTTAAAAAAGTACGACTGTGAGAGAAAATCTCATGCAGCGAGTTCTCCCGGGTTAAAATAAGTTGAAATGGAATAACTAATTTTTAAGAAAAAGAAACAGTTTTTTTTTTTTTCTTTCTAAGCATGAATAAACAAAATTTTCAGTTTCAGAAAGAATGAGTCACAGCTTCCTTAACGTTAACTATTCATTTTGCAAATGTTCATCTTATCTTTTATCTTTATTTTCATGCCAAATTATTCCAAGATAGTAATATAGAAACTAATCCAGTTCTGATTTGAATTATCGAAGCGATAGAGGTATAAATGAACCAATAGTTAGATTTTTTTATGTTTTTAGTTTCAGTATTTTTCTCTGGAAAGGAATTTTTTTACACATAACTATCTTTATCATACATACGTATACTCAAATTGCACATATCATTTGAGTTGGAAATTGGAGTAGTTTGTTTCACATTGGGAAAATTTAGAATTCCCCCCCCCCTCCCCCCCAATAAATATCTGTAACTACGCCCCTGGTAAAACCTTACTTAATTATATTAAAAGCACATTTGTAGCAAAATAAAGCCATGTGAAAAATGGGGCGTCAGAAGAAACTCTGCAAAGTGCATAAAAAGAAACTTTTTTTTCAAAAAAGTACAGTGAATGTGTATAACTGCAACCCAGCTGTTTAATCTTTGAGGAGCCCAGTGCTGTAGATAATGCGGCTTGATCTAAAACTGTTTTAAAATTTTAAATTTTAGTGTAGATTATTTTAATTTGTGGATTTCATAATACATAAATTGAAAAAAAAAAATGTCTTCAAAAATGATGTGAGTATACATTTGATGTTAAAATAATGCATTTATCGCTTTCCCTGTGTTATTCAGTTCAAATATAACATGTTATGATAACTTGTATGTGTCCAAATGAATTGCTTATCTGAAATTTTTTTCCGTTCAGTGTGACAAGTTTAAAAAGCATGCAAAACATGTTGAAGCTGCCGTACAATACCGAAAATAAGCCCCCCTCTTAAATTTTTAAAGTGGGGATAATTGACGCTCAATCTTTTTTCTAGATGAACATTTAGTAGAATACACCTTTAGGCACATTAAGAGTCTACCTAGTCATGCGGAAAAATCTAGTTATGCGTGATAAAGTAACTGCATTAAAATTACCTAAACATCTATAACGTATTGAATATATTCATAGTTTTTTACATTATAAAACTGTGTTTAAATATATACCTACATATCATATTTGTAAATTACAGCTTTAATAATAATAGTTTTAAATTAAAATGGCTAGTTTTTTTTTTTTTTTTTACTAAGAATGGATATTTTTTTCAATTAATTTGTAAGTCAAGTATTAAATATTTTGAAAATCTTTTTACAACGAATATTAGCTCGGTTTCCAAACATTTAATACATGAATAACCACATCAGTTAATAACGAATAAATGCTTTTAATTATTAGTTATAAACCAATACAAAATAATATTTTAATAATATTTCATTTTTTAAACAAGCACAGGCATATATCCATATACACATAACCATAAGTGTTTTTGCAAGCTGGCATATGTATGTGATTAACTAAATTAACCTTTAACTGATGTCACAGAGATTGTCACATAACTAGTGTGAAGCGGTCTGTGAGACCGCTCCATCGAAAGATGAATAAAAGACGTGATTAACTCATAGGATGGTATTTCTGTACTAAACTTTTTGTACAGGAGTATTATAATTAAAATTCACCTATTCAAAAATCTCTGGTGATAGTACTAAAGTACAAACGGAACAAAATTTCGGTAGTGTTTGTAGTTAATTAAACTATAAAAATTGAAAAAAATCGTGGTCTGAGAGACCGGTAACATCAGTTAAAGGTTAATAATCTTTTTTGTACATTAACTAATTAAAATTTCCATCTGAGAATGTTTTGTTTTAGTTTTCGACCGAAACTCGAAAAAGGACCGAAATCACTTTAGCTCTGAAAAACTTGTTTCAGCTAGTTTATATAGTGATTGTGTTAAGGCTCCTGTCCCTGCCGGCGAAGACACTCGCGAGCTAATGCTAATTCTATGGGGAGGGATTTATCTAATATCTCATTTGCATTTCGACATTTATTTATTTTATTTTATTTTATTTTTTGTATTGGATAGCTGAGGTTCGTCTCTACATCGCACTTCTTTTACTTTTTTGATTTTGGTCGCAACTATTTTTTTATAAAGTTACTTTCACTTTCAAAACCGGTTCTGAAATTGAAAGTGTCATTCTAAAAAATATGTGGAACCAAAATCGAAAAAGTAAAAAAGGTGCGATGTAGAGACTGATCTCGGCTATCCAATGCAAAAAAAAAAAAAAAAAAAAAAAAGGTATTTAAAAATATCGAAAGGCAAACGAGATATTAGAAAAATCCCTCCTCATAGGATTAGCTCGTGAGCGCCTTCGCCGGCAGGGACAGGAGCCTTAATTATTTCATAAACAATCTATATTATAAAAACAAAAACATGTCCGTGAATAAATCTAATGTCATACCGACGGCAGCAATGACCTGAATAAATAGTAACTTCTAAACGTCGTACAATTTCAGTTTTTACAACATCGAATAGAGAAAAATTGTAGTTCCAAATTCAATTTTTTTTAAAACTGTATCTCAATTTACTCAATTTTTTATAGATTCGGAAAATAATTTTAAAGCATGAATTTTTTTAAAAACCTAATATAAACATGCGACCCAATTGATGAAGATTAACCCATTCACACTTAATACAATGTAAATAATTCAGCTTTTGTTTATCTGTAATATTTCGTAACTAAATAGCCAAACAAAATAAAAACGCCACAAATAAATAAAACACGAATTTAAAAGACTTGTCTTGTCATTGGACTAAGCGCTTAAATACTGAAATATTAAAAAAATTCTAGAAATGGTGAAATATTTCGCGATTAACCGCTGGCATGCGAATAATAATAAAGAAGAAGAAAAAAAAAATTGTGTAGTTCTAGTTCATGGGCAATTTGAGAAAATATACTAAATGTGAAAACGTCTAGGGGAGACCGGGGGAATGGCGACACCTTAAGGGAATTTAAATTTTTTCACCTCGAAAAAATGTTTATTTTTTAATAGTAAAAATTCTAAAGCTGAATCATCATCTTTAGTATCTGTATAAATTTAACCGTAATCATAACTGTAAGGTAAGCATACATAAAAAAATATTTTTTAAACCTCTGCACAATGGCGGGATTACCCAGGACACTGGGGTAATTCCGCCACCGTACCGGGGTAATGCCGCCAATCTTTAATGACCTAGTACATGCATCAAATGGATACTAGGAAACACACAACCTACTGAAAATAGTTAGAAATCAATGTAATTGAGCAGAATAATGGTTAAGCTTACAATTTACTTCATATTGCAAAAGTCACTCTGCTGAATCGGCTCCACAACATTAAAATGAGGCCATTTCTCACCCGATTTGCATGGCGGCGGTATTGCCCCGAGAGGACAATATGGCGGAAATCCCCAAGCAAAGCCGAAAGAAGAACGGAACTTGTTCAACACATTGCATCAAAATGTCGGCGAATACATGTAGATTACGGGTCATATTATCTTAAATACCTAATGTTACAATAAAAGGTGCTTATCTCTACTCATTTGAAGCTCCAAAATAATAAGTAACTAGATGAAAACTACATTTTTCACTAGAACAAACGAACAACGTACTGCAAAGTCACTCTCACTTTAGGCACTGTTCATATTGTTGGCCGCTATAGTGCAGGCTCATTCACTATCTCAAACTGCCCTTAGTTTTTAAACTAGGTGGGGTGGCGGCATAACCCGGGTTGGCGGCATTCCCCCGGTCTCCCCTACTAGAGTTTTTAATTAAAAAGGATTTTTACCTATGTTCTGCACAACGACCAGTACAGAGGCGTCGCAATGGGGAAGGGGGAGCCCCCCCCCCCAATATGGGGAACTTGGGAAATTTGAGCTTCGAATTGGGAAATTTCAGATTTGTTATACACTTTTTCTTTTTTTAAAATAATAGTAAAAAAAATAAGAAATTTTTATTGTCTTGCTGACTACCTTTCTGAGTTCTGTAACAGTAAACTAGTTAAATTATCAAAAGAAATACAAAAAGCAGTCAGACCAGACTCAATTTGTCATTGTGTTTCTATGTGCTGCGAAAATATCATACATCTACCAGACCTGAGTTTCTCTCTGTTGTCCATCAACAGTTCTTTAATCCATTTCCTCTAAAACTTTGTTCCTTTCTCAAAAATGTCAGAATATCATGAGGCTATTATAATATGAAGTACGAATATGACGCGTACACAATGGAAGACTAAATCTTTCATTAAATGAACCAATAATTATAATTTTTATGTTTTTAGTTTCAATACTTTTCCCTGGAAAGAATTTTTTTTAACTGATAAGTATCGTTATCATTAAACACACATTTCACATATCATTTCAGTTGGAAAATAAAGCAATTTGTTTCAAGTTGGGAAATTTTTGAATTCTCTCCCCCCCCCCCCCCCAAAAAAAAAAAAAATTCTGTAGCTACGCCCCTGGGCCAGTATATCGGGGATAACTTAACTTGCCTCCCTTACTATAGGATAATATTTTAGATAGGAGCCTCACTTAACCCTAGTAACCCGGGTTGAATCATCTGGTCTATATTATAAAGGTAAAACGTGTCCGTGAGTAACGCTGTCTATTGCAACTACATGAGTAATAAATTTTGCTTTTTAGAAGATCTATGAATTTCTAAATCCCGGACAATTTCAAATTTTACACTGTCAAATGAGTACAGGAAAAAAAGTACTTTCAAATGCAATTTATTTTTAAAATGTAATTTACTGTTTTTTTACGATTTCTAAAATAATTTTCAAGCATGATTTCCTTTTCTAAATTTGCCTCTATCGCATGCAGTACAATTAAGGAATATTAACCCGTTTAGATTTAAAATAATGTAATTAGTTCAGGATCTATTTCCGGATACTAATCGCGTATGAAGTTGAAACTTTACCAAAAGCAAATAAGTAAACAAAACACAAGTTTAATAGATATATATATAATCTAACTAACACTGAAATAATCCAACTAAAAAAGGCTGCTATAATTAGTGAAATCTTTAGAGATTCCTTTGGCTACTAATCTTTAGCTTAGCATGCGGCTGATACGGAAGTACCGTTTTTAATAAAAACTTTATTTGGATACATTATTGATAATTTTCGTATAAAAAGGCTTTTTAGTGTTATTTGGGAGCAATCTAAAAAAAATATGTTAAACGCAAGAAAATCTATTAAAATTTTCAATTAAATATGATTTTCACTTACATTCTGTAAACCTGGGAAGGCTTGGCCGGATTCCCATATGTAAAATAAGAGATTGCATTTCAAAACATTTCAGGTTACGATATAAACGTTTAACTTTAATAAGGACAAGACCGTAACCGAATACACAATATTTATTGTGCTCCAATGGTAAATACAGTTAATGAACATTTGTGTACTAAATCAATAAATTGAACTACTTTTATATTAAAGTTCACACATAGTTAAATGAATATCAAAGGCATGACAAATCATAACAGAAACTCGATTGATAGAATAAAAAGCAAATGTTAAATCAATACATAATTTGTACAAGACTAAAATCTTACCTTTTTATGGGGTTTTAAAGTTTGTTTTATCCGTCAAAAGTTTCATTTATAACTGAACATTTTTGTTTTATAAAACTGGCATTTAGCTTTAATTTTTTTATTATCATCAACAGATATTATTTTGCACTATTTCTCTTCCAATATTGAACATTGTGTATAATCAGTTACTACATTTAATCCTCTTGTTAAATAATCATTAGAAGCTTTAGCAGTATTAACCACTTTTCACGAGCCTTTGAAGTAACTAACCGCATTGCACTTCTAATGCATTTTAAATATAGTATGCAAAATCCTGAATAATCCTTCCTGTCTATCAAACAACAACTTTTTCCAATACAACGTTATGAATTATACTAACTGTCTTTGTAACTATTCAGCAGAAATGCTTCTGCAGAAGCTATCGAAAGTTACGCAACCGCTTCATATAAATTTCCAGAAAAGTATTCGAAGAATATTCAAATCAAACAGACATGTGTTTCCAAGTTTCAAACTGCAGATGTGCGGTTTAAACACAGCAGCTTGAAATCTGGAGAAATGTATTTTGAGTATGACTAAAGGGGGAATCGATTGGCCAATGAAAAATTTCCGTGGTAGACAAAATTCCGCCTTAGACAAATTTTACTCTATGGTCTATGGATTCATAGGGACTTAAAAATCTTTCCGAGTTAGATTTCCGTCTTACACAGAGTCCACCTTACAGAGAGTTTACTGTACAACACACTTCGAAAAAGCCTTAGAACATACATTATCAAAATACGTTTGTGTTGTCGGCTTAAAATACAAAATACAAATGTATTTTGAAAATTTCGAATACATGTATAGTAGAATCTCGATTATCCGAAGTAATTGGAACCGACCACCTTTCGGAAAATCGAAAATGCTTCAATTTTAAGATTAAAGAGAAATATATGCGTTATTTCTTATTATGGTAACAAGTGCTTAATAAAAATAAAGCAATATCAAAATAGAAACAAGAATAAATTACCTGAATTTTAATTTTGAAATTAAGTACCTTTTACACATTTCACAAGGATTTGAAACAATGTTTTGTTTGTCGCAGTTTCGATTGAATTTGCTTTGAAACTCTATCACGGTGTTTTTTAATATTATTAGTTCACGAGTCTTTCTGCTGCTACAGCCATGCCAAATCTTTTGAAAGACTTTCAAAAGCACAATTGTTAATTTGTTAGTTTTCTTCATTTGTTTTGTTCGTCCAGTTCGCAGCTTACGGGAGCTCAAGTTAAATTAAAAGGAACTCTAAGAAAGGGGAACGAAAATATTTATATGTACTCGTAGTTCGGAATGGACCGCTAAAAAAAAGCTTTGAAAATGGATTTTGCACACAAGGAATGTGATAGTAAAAAAAGCTTTAAATATGGATTTCGGTTAACCGAGAGTTTCAGTTAAAGGAGATTCGGATAAAAGAGGTTCCACTGTATTTTCGATACTGCCCAACTCTGTCAAGCATGTAGGGCAAACCCGTTTGCGAACGAGGAAATCTGATTTGTTCATTCATCCTCTTTTGAATTGGAATACCAAGTGATTAAATTCTTAAAAATACGTACAAATAAAAATAATTTTTTATTTTTATTTTCTTTAATCACGTGGAATTTAGAATGTGTAAATTGTGAATTTTTTGTTAGACCTTAAATATTACATTTCTTAGAAATATGAAATGAAAAGATAAGATTGAAAAGCAAGAGAAAAATTTAGGAATGAAAAAATATGAACAACATCGAGCAAAATCTAATTTTCGTATTTTCAGCTGCTGTATTGCGACTAGAGGTCTGCACGGGCCGACATTTCCAGGCTCGGGTCCGGCCCGACTCAGAGAAAAAAATTCGGCCCGGCCTGTACAAAAAAAATATTGGCCGGCCTGGCCCGTAGAAAACAATTTATTGGCCCGGCCCGGTATAACAGCTAAAAGTTCGGCCCGAACCCGGCCCGGCCCGAGTGAATTTCTACAAAACATTGATTTTTATGTCGATTTGGTTAAAAATTTGTCTCGTACGAGGAGATCAGGCCAAAAATATTTATCTTAAATTTTCTTTTCATGTTTACAATCTTCATTTTTATAGAAGTGCCGCAGTGTGCGATATTTATTTTTTTAATGAATCTCTATTTTTGGTATGTAAATGTTTCCGCTATCATTAATATTGTTAATCCATATTCCATGTATTGAAGTGTTAAAAATCTGAAAAATGCTATACAGTAAAATCTAACAAGGAATTGCATAGAAAAGAAAAAAAAAATAGACAAGTTCCCTTCTTAGCAAGTGTAAATGTATATATATTCTTCTCTTACGTTGTAGAGTCATTTCATGTCAATTCAACCAGACCTTGTAACCCGACCGACAGGGATTTGAATGAAACTTTGTTTATATACTAATTCTATCATGATATGAATACATCAGAAATATTTCCTTCCTAGACCTCATAGTTTGTGAGATATGGGGGAGGGGGGGGGGTCCAATTTTTGGATTTTTCTCAAATCGCACATTTCTGAGTTTGTATTTTTAGACTGCAGTTCCATTTTCAAGAAATTGTTTCTCTGGATCTAAAATGCGAATCATCTTTAAAATATCACCGTAAGTACATAAAAAGATGCAGATTTTAATAAAAAAATATTTAAAAAATTAATTTTAAATATTTAGGACCAAAAAATTAAACCAAAGTTGAAAGTTACGGTTATTTTTCCAAATTTTTGTGACTTTACGAAAAAGGCTCTACACAAAAAGGCAAATGAAATTTCCAATTTCGTTTTGTTTTAAATAAAAGTTTACACTTTGGGCTTTCTATTTATGAAATAAAAATGATGTCTTTCTCATAGCTTATGCAAAACTTTTGACTTATTTCGGGATGCTGTACCTATCAAGAGATAAAAATCTCTAACTTTGCTTATGGCAGATAAATAATTGCTGCACATTTTAAATTTAAATTTATTAATCATTTTGATTTATTTGCTAAAATGAAAGTTTGCTAAAATGCTAAAATGTAGTATGTAAAGAATATGTACAATATTTATTGGAGGGGGGTGTGGATATTGAAATCATAGATTTTTTTCTCATTTTACTCAGAAAAAACAAAGGAAAAACTTTACTTTGTAAATAAAAAGAAGAAGCACTTAAATAAATTCAACAAGTCATAGGAACCACAGTAATTATTTAGGTACCACAGTTTAAATTAGACATATTAGAGATTTTTTTTTTCCTTGAATGGTGCAATTTCAAAACAGGGCAAAATTTTTAAATAAGCTAGAGGAGAAAGACTTCATTTTTATTAAAATAGAAATAATCATTAATTAAATCTAATACATTAAATAAAATTGCTTATAAATATTTTAAAAATTTAAATTGTTGTAATTTTTTTATGTAACAAATAAAGAATTTGTTAAATTATATGCAAATTTTTAAAGCTAAACAATCAGAATTAACATTATATTTAAAAGATTGAAATTCAAAAATATAATTGAGCTAAATATAAATATAGAAATAAATGATGTACTTTTCAGTATCACTTAGAGTTATTTTTCCACATTCCTTCTTTGTGCAATTTAAAATTTATAATGAATAAGCAACATTGAGAACCTTCTAATATATATTTCAATTTTCCTATCTTACTGCATCTCCAAACTTAATAACATAACAAAACATGGGTATATTAGGAAGATCTTCGTGATTTAGTATCTAAAATGTCTTTGTATTACAAAATCGGTGGCTATCCCGCCTCCTCCCCCCCCCCCCCCCCCCCAGAAAAAAATGTTAAATATCTTAAGGGGAAATTCTCTTCATTTTGGTAAAGGTTTATGAAAATTTGCAATTTTTATATTGCCAGAGCACCCATCACTAAAGTCAAACACTTTCTTTACATCAGGAAATATTTATTTTACAATTGATATCACTTCCTTCTGTGTTAAACATACAAGAGTGACATCATGTTGCATATCATAAGATAAAATGTGTATATTGCTTGCTGATAATCTAATACTGAGAGGTTGAGTGTACATAACAGCTGGATCAAGAGTGCAGCTTCTTGGTCCAATGGTAACTTTAAACCTCATCTTGAATAACAAAAGGAAAATTTTTGCTGAAATCCAACAAAACGATGGCTTTTTGAGGGCCAAAGTTTGGTTTAGTTTCTTTTAAGATATTAAATTTAGCTTTCGTTATAAAAGAGTGGAATAACATTTTCCAAATATTTTACTTAGCTTGCCACAAATTCATTTAAAGGAGCAGTGCTGCTAATATTGGATTGAATACCTAGAGTTATAATCCTCAAGTTTTTTGGAAATTCCTGTTTAAAAAAAGAATACAACTCATGTAGATATACATAATGTCAATCGCTTTTGTGCATAGTACATTCTTAGCAATGCTAACTACATTTTTTTCCAGCCATGATTCTTCAATATTCTTTACAATTATAAAACTTTTCAATTAGTTCAATTGTTTCTGGAAATGTGGCTGTGGCTTTATCTTTTCTTATTTCTGGCATAGACAAGATTCTTATTTCTCTCAGAAGTTGCATGACAGCCTGGCAGCATAATTAGTTACTTCAAATTCATCTATTATTTTCTTTTGTAGCACAAGGAAAAATAGATCACCCTTCTATTATGAGAAACCGCAGACTAATAATAATTTGATTAAGAGATTCGAAAACACCTGCCTTTACTAAGAAAATTTATCCTGCCTTTGTCAGAATTTGTTTATACAAGGCAGGTGTAGAAATATGTTTCATCCTGTAGAAATGAACTAGGCTTTGTTAAATATAAGGTATTTAAACTATAAAAAACATATTTAAAATGATTAAAATTATCCAAGATAATAAGATAGAAAGTTAAAAAAAGAAAATGTTAAATACAAATAAAGTATTTTAATTCAAACACACATACACACACAGAAAAAAACATATTGAAAATGTGATCGGTAAAAAATCATTATCGCATTTTCTTATTTTATACCAACAAAGGATTTTTTGTTTACAGTTATATTGTAAACACAAAATTAAGGGATTGTTTAAATTAAAAAAAAAAAAAATGCTAATAATAAAAGAAAATATATGAATAAATAAATGAAGGAAACAAGGATTATGCACAAAATTTAATGGAGGGAGGATAGACTGCAGTCACAAACTTTTTTCCCCCTTTTACTCAGAAAAAAAAGCAAAAACTTTACTTTGCAAAATAAAGGAAGAAAGAAACATTGAATAATACCATTCAACAAGTCATAGGAACCACAGTAGTTATTTAGGTACCACAGCTAAAATTAGGCAGATTTTTTTTTTCTTGATTGGCGCAGTTTCCCAAAACAGGGCAAAATTTGCATAAGTCATGAGAAAGACATCATTTTTAATTTCATAACTAGAAAGTTATGTATAATAACAAGAAACTGTTGTTCAAAACAAAAAGAAATTTAAAATTTACAACAATCTAAATTTAAAAAATATTTATAAGCAATTTTATTTGATGTATTAGATTTAATTAATGATTATTTCAATTTTAATAAAAATGAAGTCTTTCTCCTAGCTTATGTAAAAATTTTGCCCTGTTTTTGGAAATTGCATCATTCAAGAAAAAAAAAAATCTCTAATACGTCTAATTTAAAGTGTGGTACCTAAATAATTTCTGTGGTTCTTATGACTTCTTGAATGTATTTAATATAAGTGCTTCTTTTATTTTATTTACAAAGTAAAGTTTCTGCTTTGTTTTTTCTGAGTAAAATGAGAAAAAAATCTATGATTTCAATATCCACCCCCCCCCCCCCTCCATTAAATATGGTACATATTCTTTACATACTACCACTGTGAAAGTATTTATAGAAATACTATACCACTGAATCCAATGATAGATGTACATTTATGTGACAAACACATGCGATAAGATTGAGAACAACACAATTTCAGATAATGTGTGATAAGTACCAATACTATACAAATTTTCTACTGTTATAAAAATAAATAAATCAGTCTGATTTTAAGGTTTCATTTTAGAAAATAAATCAAATTGATTAATAAATTTAAATTAAATATGTGCAGCAATTATTTAGGTACCGTAAGCAAAGTTAAAGATTTTTATCTCTTGATAGGTACAGCATCCCAAAATAAGTCAAAATTTTTGCATAAGCCATGAGAAAGACATCATTTTTATTTCATAAATAGAAAGCCCAAAGTGTAAACTTTTATTTAAAACAAAAAGAAATTGGAAATTTCATTTGCCTTTTTGTGTAGAGCCTTTTTCGTAAAGTCACAAAAATTTGGAAAAATAACTATTACTTTCAACTTTGGTTTAAGTTTTTGACCCTAAATATTTAAAATTAATTTTTTAAATATTTTTTTTATTAAAATTTGCATCTTTTTATGTACTTACGGTGATATTTTTAAGATGATTCGCATTTTAGATACAGAAAAACAATTTTTTGAAAATGGAACTGCAGTCTAAAAATATAGACTCAGAAATGTGCGATTCGAGAAAAATCCAAAAATTGGACCCCCATATCTCACAAACTATGAGGTATAGGAAGGAAAAATATCTGATGTATTCATATCATTATCGAATTAGTACATACAGCAACACTCTCAGAAATAAAACTCTCACTTTTGACGATTCAGAAATCCTTGAGCTGTATTTCGTCGTTTTTGACGATCATTTTCTATCAACATCACGTGACTTTTAACGAAAGGTAAACTCTCAAATATTTGATGAAAGTTTTGCCTCAGTCACGGTCAGACTCAATGCATTTTAAGGAAACAGTTGCTGTACCTCCTCAAATCCTGCGATTTTAGCAAGCAGGTATTTGCTTGTTTATGTTAGTCCTGTAATAATTTATTTTAAAACAGCACGTTTTAGTGCTTTTCAGAAAATACTGAAATGTAGGTAGTTATTGTTTCTTCATTAGTTATTTTTTTAGCTGTTAAAATTTTTAGGAATGCTTATTATTTTTATTTATTTATTTATTTATATGTTGTTCGTTATGTTTTAATTCGAAAAGAATAAATTTCCTGTGTTCTTCAAAACCATTTAAAAAGAAAGTTTGGTCAATAAAATTTCAAACTTCCAGGATACCTTTATTAAAAATTTATTTAAGAAGTATATTCTGTTTTCAATCAAATTAAAAATAAACATAATTTATCCCTCTTCCCTTTATAAACAGTAAAGTGCTAATATCTTATCCCTCTACTCAAAGTGATAAAATCTCACTTCACATTTCGTTATTTGTGAGCAACAAATTAACCAGACCATATTCTAACCATTCATTGAGCAAGGAAAGTTTCATTAATAAATTATTTAATCAAGCCATATTATAATAATTCATTGACAAAGAGAAAAACATAATAAATTAGCCTTACTCAAAACTTTCAGAAATTATAGCAACACCGATAAAATTACAATCTACCTTATAAAAAAATAAACATGCAGCAGAAAATTCATTACATCAATCTAAAAGCGTATCTATTCAAGTCCCCAGTAGCGAAGTCGGAAGAGCAACGGTCTCCCACGCCAAGGATCGCGGCTTCGAATCACCCCGAGGAAAGCCAGAAGTGAAATTTTTTCTTCCCCCTGGATACAGGAGCTTCCAAACTGTTCTATAGATGGCACCACCAGCCAACTTTTGACGAAATTTATATCGTCAAGCAAGTGAAGAAAGTAATTTCATCAATTTGACGAAATATTCGCCCGGAGCATTTCCCAGAAAACTGTTTCGTCAAAAAGAAAAATTCGTGAAATCTGAGTATTCATTTCTGAGTGTGAAGTTTCGTCCAAATCCCTGTCGGTCGGGTTACAAATCATAAAAAAAATTGGTTGAATTGACATGGAATGACCCTGTAATATATTAATTTTGCATGGATCAACACGTTTTTCCATTTCAGACAGGATCCCATCATAGGCAGGTTCTTTTTCACACGGTTCACTATATTTTAATTTAACTATATTTTAATAAGCGTAGAAATCTACTATTCTTTAACCCTCCGTCTACCAGACGGGTCCATTGGACCCGACAGGTACATACAAAATATTCATTCAAACCAGAAATTTCTTTAAAATAAACTAAGTATATAAACCAGACAAAAATAAGTTAAATAGTTTTAAATAAAAATTCTGGTGTAGAACGTTTTATTAAAACTTGAATAAAATTCCCGGTAGATCTAGGGTTAAAAAGAATGAATTTGAATGTTTAATTGTAGAATAATGGTGATTTAAAAATGTATGCATTTTTGAAAAAAATTCTGTGGCAAGATTAATTTTACTGACCTTTGAACGGACCAGGCAACGCCGAGACAATGATTTTCATACGGGCTGGGTCAAAACTAGGAATGAAAATTTTGGCCGTGAAGATTAGGAATGAAACCAGTACCTGCTCTGTGCAGAAAAATAAATTAGGCCCAGCCCAGCCCGAACCGTCAGGAAAAAAGTAAGGCCCGAGCCCAGGGGCGCGCCAGCAGTATCCGGCGCCTCTGTGCAGAACTTCAATTGGTGCCCCATATTCCTAAGCCCCCTCCCCCCCCCCCCCAACAAAAACTTCATAATTTTTTTTTCAAGGAGTATAAATGCATAGCTGCCAAGCCAACTTTCCGGGGATTTTCTCCAAATCAAAGAAACGAATTCGGAACCAGAAAATTTATTTAATGAAACGTGTCTAGTTTGTACAGGGTTCCTTTTTATTTCATTTATTAAATTAAATTTCTGATTAAAAATATTGTTTTTTGGATTAAAAATAAGGAATGTTGTCAGTTATGCAAATAACAGACATCCCTAAAAGGTGGGTGCTTCCTCTCCCCACAATGGCATACCTTCTAAGTAAATCAGCTTCTTTTATCTCCATCACTCCCGGAATTTTTAAGATGTGATCTTTATTTATATTTATACTTAAAACAGTTCAAATAAACCTTAATTTGGAAATAGAGCTTTGTTGAATTAATCAATGGTAGGACTATGACACAAAGAAAAGGGTGGTCGTAATACGGTAAATACACATAAAAGTAGAAAAATATTTTCTCAAATTATGATGTTTGTAATACACCGGTGCGCGTTTATAGTACTTTTATCTCTTTTAAAGTAATGTAACATCAATTAAGATGCGCCTTAAACAATTACCACACGTAGATCATAATTAGGGGTGCATTCGAAAATGTTCCAATCCCGGAACATTTGATTTTATATTAGCCAATATAGAACCCATATGCTGGCTATATAACAATTGTTATGAAAAATGCACATTTCGCGTTTACATGGTTAAGAAGCTAAGCGAAACTTTACCTTGCCACACTGTTAACCCTTCCTTCTCTGTGAGAGTTTTTTTTATTTTTCGAATTCTCAATTTTCGTGCAATGAATCTAAGTTCTAAATTAAAAATATCTATACTAATAAAACAAAGTTTCGCTCTGTCTGTGTGCGATGGCTAGCAGAATCTATGGTACATACGAGGCTCAAACTTTTTGTGAGGATAGTCGAAAGCCTCTCCTGGTGCACCGTGCACCTATGTTTCAGAATTGTAAATCTCTAATAATTAGTTGAGAAATTAATTAAAAAGCCCAAATTAAAAGAATAAAAAGTATTCATAATTCAATAAGAACATAGATTTTTTTCAAACCGTAGACAACTTCTTCAAAAACTCGAAGAGAGGGGAGGGGTTAATAGAATTACAGAGCTGCTAGGGCGATAAATGTACTGGGACTTTTTAAAAAGTACTGTACCTTAATTTCTACTGGGCCTGGACAACTCTGCACAGCCAGACGCCAGGGGCGCATTTGAGAACTTTCTTGGGGGGTGGGGGGAGATTTTTTGTGGGAAGTTATATAGCTAAGGGTAGGATCCAGGCGTCTACCCCCCCCCCCCCCGCCTCCGAACGAGAAACGTAAACTGAATCATGCTTTAAAAACAATAAAAACTTTGAATACGGAAACTCAAGAACCAGTGAAATATTTCGTTTTGAATAGGTTTCCGTCTTAGCAGGTAAAATTTGAATATATTGAATATGAAAATTTTCTTTTTAGACAGGATTCTATTATAGGTTCCGTTTTTAGGGGTATCCTCAAAGACTGTTAAACCATCCACCATATAATATAGCTCTGAAAAGAGATGTATTACAGTAAAACTTGTGAAAACGAACCCTGTCTATAAAAGAATTCTTTCTGAAAGGGGGAAAAAATCAAATTTCGATGAAAAAAAACATCATACAATTATACTTGCTAAGGCAGAGACCTGTCTAAAATGGAACTTTTTTCTTTTTTTTTTTTTCAGGTTTTACTACAGGGGCGCCATTTCAAGAGTTTCCTGGCGAAGGACAAGGAAAATTTTTCTTTGAGGAACAGGGAACGTGCAGAACTGCACAAATCTCACGGAAAATTTAAAAATCCCGCACAATAAAAAAAGCGCTGCACGATTTTGCTTCCCTAACTTCTTTCACTGACTTGTGGTTATTATGCAATTTTTTTTAATTTTCGTGAAACTCTACGATTTTTTCTTCTTTCGAATTCTCAAAATCGAAAATTCACAGAAAAAAAAAAAGGCGAATTTTGCAAATTTTGAGAAAGAAAATCCCCAAATCGTCGTGGAAAAAATCTCTAATTTCTGCAAACGACCGTGGAAAATATTGCTAATTTCATCAGAGATCGCGAAAAGAAATGCAGATTTCGTCAAATGATTGCACAAACTAATATCTTGAATTTTGTAAAAGGATTGCGGAAAAAATCGCGAATTTCGTCAAAAGATTGCACAAAAATCACGAAAATTTAGTAAAACGATCGTGATATAAAATACAAAAATTCGTCTAACTATCGCGCAAAAAAATTGCAAATATTATTAGTCGGTGGTAGAAAATTCAACTAATGATCGTGAAAAAGAATCGCGAATTTTACCAAAAGATAGCAGAAACAACTATGGAACTTCGTCAGTGATCGCGGAAAAATTTTGTGAATTTCGACAAATGGTCGTAAGAAACAAACCAATTTCGATAACAGTTTCAGGAAAAAATTCATGAATTCAGTGAAACGGTCGCGGAAAAAATCGCAAATTTCGTCAGATGATCGCGAAAAAAGAATCGTGAAATTCAATCATTCATGAGATAATCAGCTCACAAACGTCATGAATAGGTCACGAAATTTGTAACTTTTGTGATCTATAGTGATAAGAAAATTTTCATTAGTGATTTTCTGCAAGTAAAGTTAAGGTAAAGCGTTAATTGTTTCGGATTGCGTTTTCACTATTTTGAGGTGGGTTATTGTTAATACTATTTTTCAAAGAAATCCTGAATATTTTTCAGATGAAAAAGCTACATATTTGAACATTAATGAATACTATATATATATATATATATATATATATATATCTTCATTTTTCTACATAAAAAGTAAAGTTTTTTAAAAAGATATGATTTTAGAGTTATTTTACAATAATTGTATTAAAATATGGATTAATGTTCTTTCATTTCGGGTCAGGTTGCCTTCAATGGAAATCTTTTTAGCGGTTTTCGCATTTAAATGAAATTACAGTCCTGCGTCAGGATAGGTTGACGAATTTTCTTCGTTGCAAGTGAGGTATACTTTAAGTTTTTCGGATTGCGCTTTATCTCTTTCAGTCGGAGCAGGGATGACCTGGTTTTTACAAGAAAGTCCTGAATATTTTCCGAATGTAAAACTATAGATTTGACTATTAATTGTGGCCCATAGTAATAACCCATGTGTTCATTTCTGTACATAAGGGATAAAATTACAGACTAGTTCTTTCTTATAAACGTTGTAAAGAAATGAACTTCTATGTTTTCAGATGATGGGGGAAGAAGTCTTCCTAAAGAAAAACTGGATACACCCAGGTGCATACAAAGACTAGTAGACATTTTTCTCACGCTCTAGGACATTGTAAGTGATGATGGATCAGCACTTAGGACGTAGCACGCCCTGATAAAGGATATGAGATACATCTAAGGGTTCGGAGTATAGACCACCCTGTTTAGGTATCGCAAAGGAATTCGCTAATGCGTAAAGGCATTGACAGAGATGGATGTTGAAAGATTTCTCACGGTGTCCGAGAGAGTGACCATTTTTTCAGAGAAAAAGAGAGGAGGGAGGCAGTTTGGAGTCGGGAACTGGAGTGTGCGTTTGGCTCGCACGAACGAGGGAAAAAGAGATTTTTTCCCGGGCTGAAGGCACGAGAGGTGCCGAGTAAAATTGAGCGAAGCGCTCGGAACTTGTATAGGACGGCGGGAGACCTTCCTGTAAAAGCCACCCGACCAACGAACTTGCTGCTGAATGAGAAGTTCTAGAGTGAACTAATTTCCAAATTTGAAGCTACAAGGACTCAGTGTTTTATATAATCATATAAGTCAACGACCTACGCATTTAATTTATTATTTTTGTTGTATTCTACGTATTCAAGATTTCAAAATAAAACTTTTGATTAATTTTCCATGGTAGAGAGATTTGTTCCTCACAGCTACCGTTCAATTAGTTTGATCGAGGAGCAAATTCTTAACAACGTGTTAAAATATGGAGTAATTTTCTTTTACTTTGGGATTTGGTGGAAGTCTGTCGGTTTTGGGTTGAAGAAATTGTTTTGTCGGGTGCGCGCAGACTCCATTCCTAGGAGTTGAAGAATTTTGAGAGTGTACCATATATAATATGATTTAATAAAGCAAATACACAATTAAATAATTTGTTAACATTGCAATGATTGCAGTAAATATAATGTGACACTAATAATCCAAAAAAGTAAAAAAGTAGGATAATTAAGAACTTATATACTTATTTACTTTATTTATCCTTATTATACTCGCGACTCGCCCCATCAACCCCTCCCTCCACAAAAAAAACTATTTGAAAAAACTATCCCTGAATTTCTAGCCATGAGGGGCCTAGTTTTCCTATGATCAAGATGCACACAGCTGAGAAGCAATAGATAAAAGAAAATATCTCTCATGTATTTTTAAAATTAGCCAAAGTACGATATATGTCTCACCTTAAGAAAGTTCGAATAGGAAATTTTTTTGATAATTATTAATTTCTATCCATAAAGTATTTATTTAATGAATATATTTTTATTGCAATTAAATCTGATAAATTATTTTATCTTTTGAGCAATATTTTAATTTTTGTTTGAATCTGACAATTGATGGTTGGTAAATTTTCTGAAAAATCAAATTCCTTGGGGGGGAGGGGTATTCCCCCCCCAGCCCACCTCAAATAGCGCCCCTGCCAGACGCAAAAAAAAAAAAAAAAAAAAAAAAAAATCCCTCTTTCAGAAATTCTAAAAAGTATTCCGGTACGGTTTCAGGAAGTCAAAAAATCCGCGAAAAATGGATTTATAAAAAATCTTTTTATTTCCTTCTAAAGAAAGATTCGAAATCTCTCCCATGGACGCCAAGTGTTCATTGCAGACAACCGACGTCTTTCAATAGTGGACATTTTCGAACGAATATAAAATTTTCAAAATATTAATTTACAGATTTAATTTTTATTCATCCAGATGCAGAATGTTTCGCTGATTTCAGATATGTAAATTTCTTCACGGTCGCTCAATTACAAACTTAAATATTAATTATTATTTAATTAATTGGATGATTCCTTTCAAACTCTAAATTTAAAAGCCAGTCTTTCGAAACCACAATTGATTTTTATAGTATGATGCTTTGGAACGCCATCAAATTTTTTAAAATACACCATTTAGATATTTTAAAGTTATGCATCTAGCCCTATCTTTAAACGCTGTTTAATAATACCTAAATTTTATAAAAATCCATCCGCAAGTTTTTATAAAAAATTCGATTTTTAAAAAGGAAAAAAATGCTTGGTTGAAACGCGAATTTGTTTAAAAAAAAAAAAAAAAAAAAAAAAAAAAAACTGACGAACTGATCGATTTGGAACTTTCAAATAGTTTATAACACAAAATAAAGATTTTAAAAAGTAGGGGGCATCAAATTTCAGGGGGGGAGAGGCAGGCGATAATTTTTGTTTGCTGGGGGGAGGGGGGTCGAATATTTAAAACCGTACCATTTTCTACCGTTTTAGATGAGGATTTTTGACGGAGCTCTGGGATATATTACTTTTAATATAAAAATTTCAAAAGTGTACTTGCCACTATTTTCGAATAGTAATTTCAGCAAATAACTTAAATTCTTGCTTAAGTCCCCCCCCCCCCTTGACTAATATATACTAAATATATATATACGCCTGCTAAACCCTCATGTGATATATCATTGGAAAACCCTCGAACCACTCTTTTGTATCATGAACCTTTCTACCCCTCTCACTCAGGTCCCCCAGGGGGTTGATTTTCTAACTGAGCTCCTAATTAAGCTGCAGCAAGATTTGAGCAGCTCATTTGAATGCTTGACCGAAGGTGAAATTCTTCACGGGCCTTGGATTGGTGAGGTCTATGTTTGACCCCAGATTATTAGAGAGCATTCCCCAGTGGGGGCGATAAAATGATTTTTTTCATGTGACATATCGTTTTAAAGCTTCTGGCCTGTACTTTACTAAGCACTGACTCCTCTCCTCTTAACTCATTTTTCATCAGTAAGTAGAGGTCATTTTAAAGTTTTAATTTTTTTCATTATTACCACATACAATTTTCCAAAAACCATGAAGACAAATTACATAACAAACCTGAACAATTGGCAGCTTCTCCCCCATTTTCACACAGTGATAGTGAGTGGGTACGTATTTCAGAAAAAATCGAGTTAAAGATATAAAATCATACAAATTTAAGGTTCATTTAAAAATCATCAAAGGAGGGATGGGTATCGTTTGAAAAAGCTCTTAACACAGAACTCAAAAATATATTTGTTTTACTCTTAGATATTATTATATTTTCAGAAATTTGTCGAAAATGTATGGCAAAATTATGTCCCCCCTCCTATTTCCGAATCTACTGAAAATAAAATTACGGAAAAATTAGTAGTAGTTGGAATTTATTTAAATCTTGCATTAAAACTATAGCAATTATCCTAGGTCATATAGTTTTTCAGAAAATCGCAGTTTTTCGTTACACATAAACTTTATCTGGCGGGCGATCAGCGGGGGAGTTGAGGTTGAAAGAGGAGTTCGATGTGCCTATCGACGCAAAATCATCCAAGAAATGTCGATAATTAGGCGAGATATTAATAAAAAACCTATCTAAAACATGTGGCACAGACCAAAGTGCCCATGCAACTTTGCGACCTCCTTTCAAGCGCACTTGGCACAATGGCAAGATTAAACTTTGTACAAGGTCTTTGTTTTAGGTAAGACGGATCACAATGATAAATAGTTAGCGTTTTTCATTTCAATTATTGAAAAATATTTAATAAAATAATTCCAAGTTTTTGCAAAGTCTTATTATTCGTCTATATTTTCTAAGATTGCTGTTAGTATTTAATAAATTTATTGTATGAACTCTCTGTACGCGAGTGAAACTCGCTTTTTACCGATTATTCTTTGTTCGAAGCAAATCTATAAAATATACAATTAAAATTTCAATAAAACATAATTCATTTTGAGGTTGTTCTCAAAAACATGTTTCCCGACTGTAAATGACATGAAACTTTCTTACATGCTCATGTGCTCGTTTTTATGAGTTGCATACAATGATAGGCGCGAGTTTTAAATTTGTTTGGAATCGAATGGGGTTTTTCATTTCTTTTTTTACATTCATTGCATTTTGAGCTACATCCTGTTTTATTTATTTATTGTTTTTGTTATAATGTAGCCGATTGCTATGATCGATTTGTGCTTTTTTCGGCAATTTACTTTTACATGGGTACCGTGCATAACCTGGAGGCTTATGTTGCTTTACTATTCTGCAATATAATATCTACCCGTTTTTATATCGTCAGTATGTGTATCACTACCAATACTACAATAAGATAAAAGTGTTATATATTTTCAATTATTTGAATAATCGAGCCTTCCATGTTTGCTACCAGCTGTAGTGCGTCCCTGCTTTCTAAAAAGCTGGACAGGCCTGATCTACAGCAGGGATATCAAAAAGGGACATTCGCGGTCGCCCTTCGGAATTTTTTATGTTTCTAGCTTTTTAAAATTTATTTTAGGCGATTGACGGCGCCCTTAAGCCTTCCGTGGTGCCTTACGACTGTGACCTTTCGACAACGAGGCGCCTTTCGACCGTTACCTTTCGACACCGTTGTGCCTTTCTGTTTGAGACTCTCCCCTCCACCCCACCCCTAAAGCTACGCCGCAGACAAGCATCTGCAAATTTCATATATTTTGAAAGTACAAATGAACTCAAAATGACGTACTTTCGATTTAAATACCGCTTTAATAAATTTAAATTGGATAAAAGTTTTTGAAAATTTTCAGCTTCGACTAAAATATTTGGCGCCTTTACTATTCTGGCGCCTGTGTGCGGTGCACACTTTGCACACTGGGTCGGCGCGCCCCTGCCCGAGCCTTCAGAAAAAAGTATGGCCCGGGTCCGGCCCGTGCAGATCTCTAATTGAGACATCTGCGAAATGTTTCAGTATTTTGTAAAAAGTTAAGACACAAACGATTAAAACTTACTGAGTTACTTTAAAGCTTGTGAAATTTCAGAGTTTTCAGATTCAGAGACTAAAAATAAACAGATGATTTTTTTAATGTCTGGAAGCTAAGAAATTCCACAAACTTTAAAGTATCGTAACTCAGTTTTGGTCGTAGAAGAAAGAATATTTTTTGTTTTATAAAACATTAAAATAATGTTTCTAAATACAACTTATAGAACCCGGGGACACTAAAACATAAATAAAATTCGTGTATTAGCATATATAAACCCTGCAAAATAAATGGGCTATTCCATTGTAACAGACTATCAGTTATAAGGGGAAAAAATGACTTTACCTTATTTAAAAAATAATAATCAGATAATTAAAAGATGGTTACAATTAGTATAAAATATTATAAGAAAAATTAATATAGTTATGAATAATTATGATGAAAAAAGCGGTATTGTAACAGACAAACAGGAATTATCATGCTTTTCGGACACCTTAATGCTTATCTATATTATTTATAAAATAACATAATTTATTATAACAAAAATGTATTTTCACTCAGAGGCAGTTCAGAAACATTCGGCTTCCACAAAATTTTACTGTTGCCACAATACAGTTATTAAAAATATGCAATCTTAGTTGTAACAGACCAACATCCAATATGTAATATACAAACAAATAAGCACATAAAAAGAAGCTATGTTGATTATGATGGATTCCACTGGTTTTGACAATTCAACCTTTTATAAAACACATTGCAAATATAAAAAATATAGGTTTAATCATTTAATACTATCAGAAAATATATGTATTACGTATTTGATGTAAAAAATAAAATACTAAAAAATGGTAACACTGGCTTGGAATTGCCCAAATGCTATAATCTGAAAACTGTACTTAAGGGTGTATTCGGAAAAATATTTTTCTATCCCCAACAGCTCGAAATTTTCTGAGACATTTTCAGACTCATTTTTAAAAGCAAAAACATGAAACTTGCTGAGTTGATTTTGGAAGAGATGTATAAGAGACCGTGTGATTTCATTTTTAGCTCAATTAATTAGAATTTGATTTTTAAACAATTATTTTCTCATTATGACCATTTTTTCCATTCCCAGATCTCCCGCTTCGGAAAATCTGATTCAAAACGTTAACTTTTAAAGCATTTTTGCAATATTTTCTGCATTTATCGAAAAATCGACAAGCACGGCACATTATGCAGTTTCTAAATAAGAGAATTTGCCAGTTTAGTGCGTTTGAGAGTAAGAATGAATTTAAAAATAAATCAGAAAACTAGCAGTTTGGATTGAAATACACCCGTAATTTGGATACTTTTTAGGATAATAGCCATACCTCTATCTTAGTCATCTTGTGGCCTGTACATATCATTTCTAAACGTTATGTAAATGACAGCGCCAGATAACCTCATTCCACAAACGTGTTTGCCACCGAAGCCCGCAGCAGTGTAGAAGTTACACGAGCCAACAGCGTTTGTGGAGGAGACTAAGGCTGCATACAGACGCGTGTTTTGCCATCTTCTCGAGTTTTCGTGGAAAATCTTTTATTCTGGACGATTCTGCGGTTTATTCACAAAAGAATGAGGGAATCCACAATGGGTCAGGAGATAAGGAGCTCGACTCTACTTGAAAGAAGGTTCCTCTTTTGCAGGACATCAGTCCCTTTCCTTCTAAAGTCATTAAAAATCAAAGACACCGCGTGACCACAACAAACGACGCCGACACTGATAACAGAAGGATGGTGCGTTCACAGCCTAACAAGGAAACTTTAGAAAAAAAATCTCTTCTTGGAGCGGTGGGCGAAAAGAGAAAAACAGCACTGGATTTTTCCATAAACCTTATGCAGCTTTCCCTTTTTGACTTAACATTTATTATTCGGTTTTGGAAATCATAAAAATTGCAAATAAATGGCGAAGAATGTTAAATGTTATAATTTTAACAATCTAAACATATTTATCATTTTTAAAAAGAAATAAATTAAAGAAAAATCATTAATGGGTTTTATTTATATAAAAATCTAAAAAATATTTTTATAGCTTCATAATTCGACCATAAATTTATATATATTTATTCTATAACAAATATTACATATACATATAGTCGAAAGTTATATGTGTCTTTTTCAAGGAACACTAATATTTTCCTCGGACACAGCTTTCATTTTTTGGTATTCATTTGTTAATAGATCTAGCCTCGTTCGGTAATTTTTCAAAATTTGTTTTTGCACTCTTTTATTTAACTCAACCTGGTTTTGCATGTAAAGATTCAAATCTGCAAGGTGATCTTGCAATCAGGGCCGGCGCAACCGTTGGGCAAACGGGGCGACGCACAGTGGCGCAGGGAACCACCAAAGTTGGCAATAAATAAAATTTACTTTGAACAAGAAAAGCACATCATGCATTCTTTTATATATTTTACGTAGTGAAACTTAAAACTTTTACATAAGCTATAGAGTAATTTATTAACCCTTAAATGCGCGATTTTTTATTTTGTTTCGAAAAAATTATATATCTGAAAGATTTATTACACAGGAAAAATAATGAAAAATAGAGATACGTTTTTCATATAATAGGTCAATCATTTCTTCTGTTGCACATCAGCAATATTGCAAATTAGCAAGGGCGGCGCCAGAGGGGGTCCGGGTGGGCATATGCCCCCCCCCCCGTCGGGCACACCTCCCCCCCCCCCCCGTCGGGGTCAAATTTAATCGTCGTCGGGGAAAATTTTGACTTGAGTGTTGAGTCCTGCATCGGGTCGGGTACTCCGATTTTTCCTGCACACGACCCGAGTCGTGTCGAGTCGGGTGTAGGTTAATTTAAAAAAAAAAGATCTTAGGTTAGTTCATAGAAAATGCGACCCACGGAATAGCAGGGCACTGATTTTTTTTCTTCGGAATACGGATTGGCTTGAACCACATGTCGGTTAAAGGTTGTCGTATTTATACAACGGCCGGATGTTACCGAAAACTTTATACATTTTGTGTAGAGCTCATTCATGTGCACTCCTGTTGGATGTTTATTCGATTGACGCCTATAAGAAATAAGATTTCAAGAGGAGACAGGACGTTTAAATTCATCTGCTCGCTTCAATCATCTCATTAAAAAGCGTAGGGTAAGTATTTTTTTTTTTTTTTTTTTTTTTATAAATGAATGAGTAAATAAAAAGAGTTTTGTATAATTATTCAAGCAAACTTAGTATCAAACTAAAAATTTCTTCTTTGTTCATTAATTTCAATATACAGTGAGTAGAGTCTCATTTTATAGATATTAATCTCTATTTCATATATAGAAGAGAAATGGAAGGTATAAATAAGAAAATAATTATATACATACATAACTTCATTGTAAACTATGGAAAGATGTGTAGCAACTACTAAAATCTTGCATCGGGTCAGTTAACCCGATTCTACCCGATCGTGTTGGCCATTGGCTCTAAAATTTTGCTGTGGATCGGGTTTTCATTTTCGGATCATCTCAGATTAGAGTTTTTGTTTCTTGGGAGTCGATTCGAGTACGCCAAATTTTTCCAAAGAAAAGTCCGTCCCACCAGTGGCCGAGAGGTTCTGTGCTCTCGAAGCTGGTAGATGGAACCCAAACGCGCCCGTCGGCCCAATCGTTCAGAGTTTTTGTGGTTTTCTTCGAACATTGGATTTCCATGTTCGGATTAGGTTCTCTTAGAAAGCCCCCCCCCCCCCACCCCTTATGGAGGGCACCTTGGGCCTATATCCCTCGAGTAGATAATCGGCCGTCAAAAATCAACCCAACCAGAAAAGTCCAGATTATTGTTTCAAATGATTAAAAAAAAAAAAATACTTGTTTATGAATAAATAAATGTATGCATTCATTTTTTGAAATATAAAATTGATTTTAGAGTTATGATTGCAAACTATTTTTCAGAATTGTTTTACATTTAGGATTGATTTTTTTTTCCATTTCATGCTTAGGATCAAGTTGCAGGTTCGAAAAAAATATTTTGTCGATTTCGGGTCGGGCATAACTCGAACCGTGCAGGGTTGTAATTAACAATTCTTGTTTAGGGTCGTAAGTTCGTATTTAGAAATTTAAAAAAAAAATCGTGTGAAACAGAATATTGACTTACTTGATAATTTAAACTTGATTGTATTGTTAGACTGGACAATTTTAATTAATAACTTAGTTATACTTTGTAGAGTTCAGTATGGGCCGAAATTTCCAGGTTCGGGCTCAGCCCGACTCGTAGAAAGAAAAGTTCGGTCCAGCCCGGTATAAAAGTTAAAACTTCGGCCCAGCCTGGTCCGTACAAAAAACAGTAATGGGCCGACCCGGTATAAAAATTGAAAGTTCGGTCCGAGTCCGGCCCGGAAAAAAGTTAAAATCTCGGCCCAAGTCCGACGGAATTTTACGTCGATTTTTTTAAAAGGAATTCTGACCAAAAATACTTATTTTAGCTCTTTTTTCATGTTTCTAATTTTCATTTTTAAAGAAGGTTGCGATATACATTTTTTTAATGAATCTCTATTTGTATGTTAATGTTTCACCTATAATTAATATCGTTAATCAAAAAATTATGTATTGGAGACTTAAAAATCTGAAAAATGCTGTACGGTAAAATCTTCTAAGACATCGCATAGGAAAGAAAAAAAAAAGCATTATAAACAGGTTCCCTTCTTAGCAGGTGTGAATGTATTATATTCTTTTCTCACGTATTATTATATTCATTTTGCATTGATCAATAAATTTTTCCATATAAGACAGGATTCCGCCATAGCTGGTTCTTTTTCACACGTTTTACTGTATTTTAATATTATTGCCTAGAAATCTACTATTCTTTAAAACGAATAAATTTTAATGTTTAATTGTAGAATAATGTCGATTTAAAAATATATACACTTTTTGCAAAAATTTTTGGCCTGGGCCAAATTTTACTGATTTTTGCACGGACCAGGTCATGCCGAGACAATGATTTCATACAGGCTGGATGGAGGCGGGACTGAAAATATCGGCTTATGAAGACCTAGGAAGAATGAAACCTGCCTTATCTCGGTACGAAAAAAAGAAGTTAGCCCCGACCCGGCCCGAGTGCAATGAATGAAAATAGGCCCGAGCCCGGCCCGTGAAGACCTCTAAACTTTGGCTGTTTTAAAATAAGCATGAATTTAAAGATTTTTTTTTTAGCATCAACAAGATTTTGTTTTATGATTGAGCTGATAGTAATGAACTTTTACATTCTAAGCTATTTTACAAGTTTTCCTTTAACTTACATTTTTCTTCGGAATTTTGTATTTCAGTTTTAATCTCAGATTTAAATTCTGTATCTTATCAGAAGTTAGAGGATCATACTGTCTGGTTTCGATCAATATACATTCTAAAAAAAATACGTGAGTTGAAGGTGTTTCTTCAATTGCTTTTATTATTATTATTAAAACACGAAAATTCCTGTTTTGATTTGCCCATTTCCCCCCAAAATACAGAAAATTCATTATTTTAAGGCTGTTCTCAAATCAAAAGAGCAACTTTCTGACATAAGTTTGAATTTATTTTTGTTCGGAAATGCATGAAACTAGCAGGTGTTGATGTTCAGAAACTATGTCATCGAGCTGTTTTATCCGGTTTTTTTTTTGCAAACGCAATAGATCTTTCAGAAAAGAGTGTCAAAGTGGAAACCGAATTTTGAACCGAATTTCCGCTCGAAACGAGAAAAACCAGTCAAGAAAGGATGAAAAACGTGTTTGTCACGTGATCCAAATCGCTTCTAACTCAATAGGTAATTGATGGATCGAAAAATGGAAAACACAGTTCGATTCCAAATCGCTTCCCTGGTCAGGCTTTCCAATTTAATATCTTTTCGTTAAAAAATGAATTTGTAAATGTGTCAAAACGTTTTGCGCTTGTTGAGCAAAGCAGTTCAAAACAGCCTTAACGTAAAAATTATCTGAAGTTGCATTTTCGTCAATTCACAGGGGTGTTCCCGTAACTGTGCTGCATGTTACTTTTTTGTACCAGAAACTGATTTTTTACGTATGCCTCTTTTCCTCCAAAACACGAAAAATTTGTGAACTGAAGCTTTTTTTTTTTTTTTTTTTTTTAATTCTCCGGTCAAAACACGGAATTTTCTTCAAATAATAAAAAAATCTGTTCCAACCACAGGCGCGTTCCGGCAACTTGCTGCCTGTGCTTTTTACGTTTGACGAAATGTTTTCTTGAGAATGGACGTAATAATATCGCTTTTTCTTAAACGGCTGAAAGGCAAAATAATGAAAAAAATAATAAAACGCGGTATTTGTAAAGTGAGCATTATTGTCATAAAATTACTGTTAATTATTTAGAAAACTCTAGTTCGACTAATTAATTTCACACCATTCCTTTATGGATAAAGTACAATTCACTTACATTCAATACGATGAAAGGAAGCTATTTAATACAGCAACCTGTTAAGATAAAACGACAAAGAATTGGAAGAACTTTCCCATTTAGACAATCTTAGCCTGTTTTAGCCGATATTGCGAAAATTTTCAGTTTAAAGCGTTATTCCATCACACTGGTTCCGTTTTAACAGGTTTTACTGTAGTGCTTAAAATGTCTCAATTTTCAAGCGTTTGTCCGGTTTTTTTTTACCCGACTGCCAAAAAGGGTTATGTGTTTCACGCGTATGTATGTGGATTTCTTTATACCCTCGAAACATCCCAACGGCTAGATGGATTTTAATGAATGAGGTCTCTATCGATTCGTCTTAACCGTCCGATGGTTATAGGCTAGATTTGATTTTATAAATCCAAAATGGCGGTATAGACGAAAAAAATTACGCACCCTATTGAGTGGTATACCATTGGAGAGGTCTTTCAAAATGAAGGCGATGTTTCATTATTTTACAGTCAGAAGCTTCGTTTAAATATTACACAACCTGGATGTTGTGTAGGTAGGATCTCTAGCTTTACTGCAACTCTAACCATCATAGACATCTATAGACCTCATCAAAACAGTGTTTATAGATAGGAACTAACAATCAAACAGAACTTGAAAGCCACCAATACAAGTAAATAAAAAAAAAATAGGTAAGTAATGTAAAAAAATAAAGTTTAATATTGATGAGAAATAATTAATTAGTTCGCTTTTTTAGCCCAGTGGTTAGGGAGTTGAAGTCGGAATAATAATTAGAGGAAAGCTGGAAATTGTTTTAACCCCTTCAGTTTTGGTCTAGAATGAATATGCTACGTTTCCCCCCTCGTACTAGGTGAGCGTTAGGAATTATACATTGATTTATAGTCAAAAAACAC
The DNA here is from genome assembly GCA_963932465.1 of Maratus speciosus. Lineage (NCBI taxonomy): Eukaryota > Metazoa > Arthropoda > Arachnida > Araneae > Salticidae > Maratus > Maratus speciosus. Next base: position 76,770,359 of record OZ010796.1, on the reverse strand, counting down.
GTTTTTTTGTAAATACCATAACTCTATCTTGAAATCACTAACTTTTTCAAAAACATTGTCGATACAAAAGTTATAGAGCTTAAAATTCTGAATAAAATGAGTACCTACACTTAATACTTTAGTTGAATATTAAGGTCACAATTCTACTTTAAAGTTTTAGCACCGTGGTCAGACGGTTGAACTCGGAATTAATTAGGGGAAAACTGGAAATCATTTCAATCCCTTCAGATTAGGTCTAAAAGGAATATTCTATGTTTTCCTCCTCGTACCAAGTGAACGTTAGGGAATATGTACTTATTTACATTCGAAAAACATGTTTTTCCTTAATATTTTTAACAATATCTCAAAATAGTTAATTCTTGCAAAAACTTTGTCAGTACAAATGTTGTAGAGCTTACAATTCTGAATAAAATGAGTACCTACATTAGTATTTTTGTTCAAAATTAAGGTTGCAATTCTAATTTCAAAATTTTGCTTTAATCGCTAATCAAGAGCTTGAAGTCCGGAGAGATCAAGTTACCTGAGAATATCTCAAAACAGCTAAGTCTATCAAAAACATTGTCAATGCAAATGCTGTAGAGCATAAAATTCTGAATAAAATGAGTACCCACATTAATATTTTTGTTCAAAATTAAGGTCGCAATACTATTTCAAAATTTTACCTTAATCACTAATCAAGAGCTTCAAGATAGGAGAGACCAAATTACCTTAACAATATCTCAAAACAGCTAACTATATCAAAAAATTGCCAATAAAGATGTTGTAGAGCTTAAAGTTTTGAATGAAATGAATACTCATATTAATATTTTTGTTCAAAATTAAGGTCGCAATTTAAGATATTGTTAAAAATATTAAAGATAAACGTGTTTTTCGAATGTAAATGTGTACATATTTCCTAACGCTCACTTAGTACGAAGGGGAAAACAGAATATTCATTTTAGACCTAATCTGACGGGATTAAAATGATTTCCAGTTTTCCCCTAATTAATTCTGAGTTCAACTCTCTGACCACGGGGCTAAAATTTTAAAGTAGAATAGTGACCTTAATATTCAACAAAAGTATTAAGTGTAGGTACTCAGTAGTAGGGAAACGAGAGTTCGGGGTCAGGAGGGGGTACAGGGGCACCGCACCGCCTCACGCAGCACGCAGGTCCCCCCTGCGGTCCCGCACCCTCCCATCCCTCCTCCGTCCCCCCTCCGGTTCCACACCCCCTGCGACACCGCACCCCCTCCGCCACCGCCCCCTAGCGGGAAAAATGGCGTTTTTAGAGTATTTTTCTGCTATAACATGAGAGTTGAACGTTAGATCGACTAGATTATCATACTATAAGATGAAGATTAAATTTACATTTGAATTTTGAACAACCTTTACCTTAATGAGTATTATTAATTAAGCAAAATAATGGAAAATAACAATTTTAAAGGAAAAAAGCTGATTTCTGTAGATTTTCTTTCAACTGCAAGATCAGAATATCAACTAAATGCAAAAGTTAAACATATATTTGAATTTTGGATGATTAACATCTTAATGAGCATTATTAATTAAGCAAAGCAATGAAAAATATCAATTTTTAATGAAAAAAGCTGAATATTTTCAAGTACAAGATCAGAATATACTCTTAACTGGGGAAAGTTAAACGCGTACATTTGAATTTTGAAGAATCTTTACCTTAATGAGCATTATTAATTAAGCAAAACAATGAAAAATATCAATTTTTAATGAAAAAAGCTGAATTTTTTCAAAAACAAAATCAGAATATCAACTTAAATTGAGAAAGTTAAACGCGTACATTTGAATTTTGAAGAATCTTTACCTTAATGGAAAATTTAAACATATAATTTAGTTTTTGATCCACCATTACCTTAATAAATTTTGATAATTAAACAAATAACAAAGAATATTATCGAATTTTTAAAGAAAAAGATTAATTTTATTAATCCAATAATGATTTTTACATCTTTATATAATACTTTGAACCTATCCAACGTTTTTATTCGTTATTGGCTTTAAATTTTATCATTTTCATATAAAATTTCGAGTTTTCAAACCAATTAATTTTGCTACATTTTAAATGTGGATATTTCTAGATAAATAGCCAACTTAGTAATTTTTGCACAACTTGCACTTAGTAATTTTTACACCAACCTAATTGATTTTACTATTTTTAGACCACTGTAAGATTATAATTCAATGTATCAGTTCTTCTAAAAGTAAAAATAACCAGATTTCCCGCCCCCCTTTCATGAATTACATCTACGCTCTCTTCAAACTCATAAGAAAATCCTGCGTTTCTTCCCCTTGAAGGGAGGAGGATACAATAGCGTTACGTCACTTGTTTACAAAATATCGATATGTTGACGATTTGACCATTTTTCAAGATGTATAAAAGAAAGTATCAATATTTTTACATTATTACAAGTATAATTTTACAGTTTAATGAATAATTATTTATTTATTATTGGATACCCAATTTTATCAACAGATGAATTAACTATATCTGTGCTGAAACTACATTTCACATACTTAGCCACACTTTAAAAAATTTCACTTCAATATGTAAATATTAAGTGCATTTTTAACATAACACATGTTTTTCAACACTAGTTCCTATACGAGAATTTTGTTTATTAAATAGTATGTATTCACTTTCAAATTGCTTTTACTTGAAATTATATAAACCCTTTTAACAGAAAATTTGTTTAATCACAGAACGAACTGTATTTAACACGTTCAACCTCAATATCAATAATTAAACAAAACAATGGAAAATATCAATTTTTAAGAAGAAAAATAAAAACAGATTTCTTTAGATTTTCTTTTTTCAGCTACAAGATAAGAATAATAACTTAAATGAGGAACGTTAAACATATGTTTTAGTTTTTGAACAACCATTACCTTAATGAATTTTAATAATTGAACAAATAACAAAAGGAAAATATGATTTATGAACTAAAAAACAACAGCGCCTCCTATAATTTTATAGCATTGAGTGAAACGAGTGGAATTTTTCATACTGTTTGCTGTTTTCGTTATATGAAGACGTCAGCTTATATTCTCTAGTTTAACTAAAATGAGTAATATGCAAGAAATGTCTTTAACAGAGGAAGATTCAAGTCCATCTTACTTAAAGGATATGAAATCAGCTATACCCAGCCAAGAAGTACATGCTTCGAACATTGAAATAATACCCTCTTCACCAGAACAACTAAAACCACCTTTTACTTGCAATCAATGCGAGAAATCCTATTCCAAAAAGAATACATTAAACAGACATCAAATATCCCATTTGGAGAAAAAGCCCTTTGAATGTGAAATATGCTCAAAGACATTCATTCAAAGCAGTGATTTAAAACGACATTAGTGTAACTCATTCCAGGACATCTACTACATATAAATGCGATGAATGCGGCAAAGATTATTTACAAAAGTGTCTGTTAACAATTCACAAGAGATCTCATAAGAAGTTTTATGATTGTGATAAATGTTCCAACTCTTTTTTAACAAAGTCTGCTTTAACTAAACATAAAAAAGTTCATCCCAAGGAATATGAATGTAAATACTGCAACATTAAATTGTACGATGAAGTTGAATTTTTACATCATAAAAAAGTTCACCCTAAGAAATATAGTTGTAAACACTGTAAAATTATCTTTTATCTCCAGAGGGAGTTTTTATTCATCATCTGATCAACATGCATAAATGAAAAATGCAAACTTTGTTAAGTCATAAACTTGATTTGAATATCTGTATATTTTAAAAATGTATATGTCCTCCTATAACTGTTGAAAATGATGAATAAATATTGTTTAACTGAAAAAGCTTTTGTCGTTTATTTTTGCCATATCAGCTTGTGATTTTTCTTGACTATCTCATCAAGTCAAAACGATTTTACTAAAATTTTAAAATACATATTGTATATTTTTTTAAGTTTATATATATTTTTTTAATTTCTTATCGAATGAAACATGAGTTAACTATATTTTATTAATTTCATATTAAAAACCTAACGTTTACCATATAATTTTATTATGTTCCGTCTAAATTTTATCTACCCAATTAAATTCTATAATCCCTTCTTATTAGCAAACATTACTATTTAACTGGAAATTTCACATTAATGTTTTTCTTTTTTCATGATTGTACATATAAAAATAAGAGTTTAAACTAATTTCCATAATTTATCACATTTGAACTTAATTTTTTTTACTCAAAACAATATTTAATCAAATTTTTATACTTTCTGATTCAGTGAAATTCGTAGATTTTTCATTTTTTAAACCAATACCACAATATTTACCGACATTGGACTTGATTCTTCCCTTGTATAATTTTACATTACACAATTAAGATAGATATAGACTTAGGACAGCAATAGAGTTAAAAATTGATTATACTCAATTTTCACCTTATATGAATTGGTCCTACATGACATTTCTTATTGCTACAATCACTTGATATATTAAAATTAGTCCGAGTTATTCAGTCTATATTATTAATCAAATTATCATATGTTTCATCTTACACTTCTAAGATTTCTGAATTATCATCCATCAAGTTGCTTAAAATATTAATACTACTGTGTTTATAGTTTTATTGATACATAGCCTACATGAATATAATCTTTAATTTTAACATTTCATATTTTAAATGACCTATTTTCAAACTAAACTATATGAATTTTTACTACATCACTTATCAATATCACAGAATGATTTATGCTTCACACTTTTCTAATAATTATCAGATTCTTATAACCTAATTTCTTGATAACATATATTATACTACTGATTTGTACGCATGAGTGAGTTGTCACGTGATCAAAACGATTCAGAATAATATAAATTTTCGAAAAGCAGCGCAGTATTTCTCATTTCAACTGTTAAACTTGGAAGAGAAGGTGACTTTAAGTGCGCAACTCTGATAAATTTCCAGATTTTAATTCAAGTGAGGAATCGATTTCTTTGTTAGTGAATAAAGTAAGTTTCAGTATATCATTACAACATATGTGTATTAATAAAAATAAATAAATAAATGATTACTTATATATTAAACCTTTCCTAAGTATATAAATACATTTCTTTTATTGTACAGATGTTGCAGCAAGATGAATCAAAACAGCAGCAATCCTCTTTATCAGAAATGGATGTGTCTTAATGATTCGCTCTTAGCACATGTAGAGTTAAAGAATAATAAATATATGTAAGTACTTAGATATGAAATACTATAATTCATATATGAAACGTAATTAGAGTAAATTTAAAATCTAATATATTTTATTGTTTGTACTTTAACAAATGTTTTTTATCCATATCATTGAAGAGAATTCTAATTGTTTACATTTATTTCTCTCACAGATGTGTTCTATTTGCTACAAACAATTTTTAAGTAAATGGAATTTAAAAGAACATACACAGATCCATACAGATGAAAAACCCTATATTTGTGAAGATTGCCAAAAGCCGTTTTCAAGAAAATATGAATCAAAAATGCATACTACATCATATAGTCTATCACCAGCTGTATGTAAACTTTGTGAAGATATTCAAGAAATAACCAGACGTTTAAAGAATTTAACAATCAAGGAAGAGATTTAGACTATGTACTCAACCTATTTGCATAAGAGTTACCACATTATCCCAAAATTGAAATTTCGAAGGCACACAGTGGATGTAAAGAAATTTTTGTTACCCATGATTCTCGTAACCACAATGAATTTGGATATTATTCATAATGTATTCCTTAAATTGTTATAATAAATATTCTTTTATCTGCACTTATCGACGTGTTTATTTATATCTCCTAACATTTTAAACGAAAAACGCTTTCCCATCTTAAAAAATTTCATAAGAACAGATAAAAATTAACAGATGAATGAAAAAATATGCATGTTCACAAAGTTTTCTAGATATATTTACAAAAATGTTTACAAAATAAAAAATTTGCAAGACTAAAAGACAAAATTTCACAAAATTAAAAAAAAAATACAATATAACATTTTTTTCTTCTTACAAATGTGAGTTTTTAGAAAAGTAGGAAAAAAAATTACAACACTTAGATTTTTTTTTTCAAAAGTGAAAAAAAATATTTTTACAAAAAAATTTTTTACAAATTTTTTTTTTACAAAAAATATTTTTACAAAAGAAAATTAGAAAAGTAAAAAAAAAAAAATATATATATATAACATGAAAATAATAAAAAAAAAATTACAAAATTTTGTGAAAAAAATATTGCAAAAAAGTTTGAAAAAAATTTACAAAAAAGTTATGAAAAAGTTTCAAAAAATGATATTTTAAATATAGTGTATAATGGTTGGCAACCATTATAATACTATTTAAAATATCATTTTTTGAAACTTTCATAACTTTTTTGTAAATTTTTTTCAAACTTTTTTGCATTTTTTTTTTCACAAATTTTGTAATTTTTTTGTATTATTTTCATGTTATAATTCTTTTTTTTTTTTACTTTTGTAAAAATATTTTTTGTAAAAATATTTTTTGTAAAAAAAAAAATTTGTAAAAAAATTTTTTCTAAAAAAATTTTTTGTAAAAAATTTTTTGTAAAAATATTTTTTGTAAAAATATTTTTTTTCACTTTTGAAAAAAAAAAATCTAAGTGTAATTTTTTTTCCTACTTTTCTAAAAACTCACATTTGTAAGAAGAAAAAAATGTTATGTTGTATTTTCTTTTAATTTTGTGAAATTTTGTCTTTTACTCTTGCAAATTTTTTATTTTGTAAACATTTTTGTAAATATATCTAGAAAACTTTGTGAACATGCATATTTTTTCATTCATCTGTTAATTTTTATCTGTTCTTATGAAATTTTTTAAGATGGGAAAGCGTTTTTCGTTTAAAATGTTAGGAGATATAAATAAACACGTCGATAAGTGCAGATAAAAGAATATTTATTATAACAATTTAAGGAATACATTATGAATAATATCCAAATTCATTGTGGTTACGAGAATCATGGGTAACAAAAATTTCTTTACATCCACTGTGTGTCTTCGAAATTTCAATTTTTGGATAATGTGGTAACTCTTATGCAAATAGGTTGAGTACATAGTCTAAATCTCTTCCTTGATTGTTAAAATTCTTCAAACGTCTGGTTATTTCTTGAATATCTTCACAAAGTTTACATACAGCTGGTGATAGACTATATGATGTAGTATGCATATTTGATTGATATTTTCTTGAAAACGGCTTTTGGCAATCTTCACAAGTATAGGGTTTTTCATCTGTATGGATCTGTGTATGTTCTTTTAAATTCCATTTACTTAAAAATTGTTTGTAGCAAATAGAACACATCTGTGAGAGAAATAAATGTAAACAATTAGAATTCTCTTCAATGATATGGATAAAAAACATTTGTTAAAGTACAAACAATAAAATATATTTGATTTTAAATTTACTCTAATTACGTTTCATATATGAATTATAGTATTTCATATCTAAGTACTTACATATTTATTATTCTTTAACTCTACATGTGCTAAGAGCGAATCATTAAGATCATCCATTTCTGATAAAGAGGATTGCTGCTGTTTTGATTCATCTTGCTGCAACATCTGTAAAATAAAAGAAATATATTTATATACTTAGGAAAGGTTTAATATATAAGTAATCATTTATTTATTTATTTTTATTAATACATATATGTTGTAATGATATACTGAAACTTACTTTATTCACTAACAAAGAAATCGATTCCTCACTTGAATTAAAATCTGGAAATTTATCAGAGTTGCGCACTTAAAGTCACCTTCTCTTCCAAGTTTAACAGTTGAAATGAGAAATACTGCGCTGCTTTTCGAAAATTTATATTATTCTGAATCGTTTTGATCACGTGACAACTCACTCATACGTACAAATCAGTAGTATAATATATGTTATCAAGAAATTATGTTCTAAGAATCTGATAATTATTAGAAAAGTGTGAAGCATAAATCATTCTGTGATATTGATAAGTGATGTAGTAAAAATTCATATAGTTTAGTTTTGAAAATAGGTCATTTAAAATATGAAATGTTAAAATTAAAGATTATATTCATGTAGGCTACGTATCAATAGAACTATAAACACAGTAGTATTAATATTTTAAGCAACTTGATGGATGATAATTCAGAAATCTTAGAAGTGTAAGATGAAACATATGATAATTTGATTAATAATATAGACTGAATAACTCGGACTAATTTTAATATATCAAGTGATTGTAGCAATAAGAAATGTCATGTAGGACCAATTCATATAAGGTGAAAATTGAGTATAATCAATTTTTAACTCTATTGCTGTCCTAAGTCTATATCTATCTTAATTGTGTAATGTAAAAATATACAAGGGAAGAATCAAGTCCAATGTCGATAAATATTGTGGTATTGGTTTAAAAAATGAAAAATCAACGAATTTCACTGAATCAGAAAGTATAAAAATTTGATTAAATAATGTTTTGAGTATAAAAAATTAAGTTCAAATGTGATAAATTATGGAAATTAGTTTAAACTCTTATTTTTATATGTACAATCATGAAAAAAGAAAAACATTAATGTGAAATTTCCAGTTAAATAGTAATGTTTGCTAATAAGAAGGGATTATAGAATTTAATTGGGTAGATAAAATTTAGACGGAACATAATAAAATTATATGGTAAACGTTAGGTTTTTAATATGAAATTAATAAAATATAGTTAACTCATGTTTCATTCGATAAGAAATTAAAAAAATATATATAAACTTAAAAAAATATACAATATGTATTTTAAAATTTTAGTAAAATCGTTTTGACTTGATGAGATAGAGTCAAGAAAAATCACAAGCTGATATGGCAAAAATAAACGACAAAAGCTTTTTCAGTTAAACAATATTTATTCATCATTTTCAACAGTTATAGGAGGACATATACATTTTTAAAATATACAGATATTCAAATCAAGTTTATGACTTAACAAAGTTTGCATTTTTCATTTATGCATGTTGATCAGATGATGAATAAACTCCCTCTGGAGATAAAAGATAATTTTACAGTGTTTACAACTATATTTCTTAGGGTGAACTTTTTTATGATGTAAAAATTCAACTTCATCGTACAATTTAATGTTGCAGTATTTACATTCGTATTCCTTGGGATGAACTTTTTTATGTTTAGTTAAAGCAGACTTTGTTAAAAAAGAGTTGGAACATTTATCACAATCATAAAACTTCTTATGAGATCTCTTGTGAATTGTTAACAGACACTTTTGTAAATAATCTTTGCCGCATTGATCGCATTTATATGTAGTAGATGTCCTGGAATGAGTTACACTATGTCGTTTTAAATCACTGCTTTGAATGAATGTCTTTGAGCATATTTCACATTCAAAGGGCTTTTTCTCCAAATGGGATATTTGATGTCTGTTTAATGTATTCTTTTTGGAATAGGATTTCTCGCATTAATTGCAAGTAAAAGGTGGTTTTAGTTGTTCTGGTGAAGAGGGTATTATTTCAATGTTCGAAGCATGTACTTCTTGGCTGGGTATAGCTGATTTCATATCCTTTAAGTAAGATGGACTTGAATCTTCCTCTGTTAAAGACATTTCTTGCATATTACTCATTTTAGTTAAACTAGAGAATATAAGCTGACGTCTTCATATAACGAAAACAGCAAACAGTATGAAAAATTCCACTCGTTTCATTCAACGCTATAAAATTATAGGAGGCGCTGTTGTTTTTTAGTTCATAAATCATATTTTCCTTTTGTTATTTGTTCAATTATTAAAATTCATTAAGGTAATGGTTGTTCAAAAACTAAAACATATGTTTAACGTTCCTCATTTAAGTTATTATTCTTATCTTGTAGCTGAAAAAAGAAAATCTAAAGAAATCTGTTTTTATTTTTCTTCTTAAAAATTGATATTTTCCATTGTTTTGTTTAATTATTGATATTGAGGTTGAACGTGTTAAATACAGTTCGTTCTGTGATTAAACAAATTTTCTGTTAAAAGGGTTTATACAATTTCAAGTAAAAGCAATTTGAAAGTGAATACATACTATTTAATAAACAAAATTCTCGTATAGGAACTAGTGTTGAAAAACATATGTTAAAAATGCACTTAATATTTACATATTGAAGTGAAATTTTTTAAAGTGTGGCTAAGTATGTGAAATGTAGTTTCAGCACAGATATAGTTAATTCATCTGTTGATAAAATTGGGTATCCAATAATAAATAAATCATTATTCATTAAACTGTAAAATTATACTTGTAATAATGTAAAAATATTGATACTTTCTTTTATACATCTTGAAAAATGGTCAAATCGTCAACATATCGATATTTTGTAAACAAGTGACGTAACGCTATTGTATCCTCCTCCCTTCAAGGGGGAGAAACGCAGGATTATCTTATGAGTTTGAAGAGAGCGTAGATGTAATTCATGAAAGGGGGGCGGGAAATCTGGTTATTTTTACTTTTAGAAGAACTGATACATTGAATTATAATCTTACAGTGGTCTAAAAATAGTAAAATCAATTAGGTTGGTGTAAAAATTACTAAGTGCAAGTTGTGCAAAAATTACTAAGTTGGCTATTTATCTAGAAATATCCACATTTAAAATGTAGTAAAATTAATTGGTTTGAAAACTCGAAATTTTATATGAAAATGATAAAATTTAAAGCCAATAATGAATAAAAACGTTGGATAGGTTCAAAGTATTATATAAAGATGTAAAAATCATTATTGGATTAATAAAATTAATCTTCTTCTTTAAAAATTCGATAATATTCTTTGTTATTTGTTTAATTATCAAAATTTATTAAGGTAATGGTGGATCAAAAACTAAATTATATGTTTAAATTTTCCTTTTAAGATGATATCCCTATCTTACAGTTGAAAAAAGAAAAATCTAAAGGATCTAAAGAATCTGCTTTTTCATTAAAAATTGATATTTTCATTGTTTTGGTTAATTAATAATACTTATTAAGGTGTTGTTCATTCAAATGTATGTTTCACTTTCCTCATTTAAATTGATATTCCGATCTTGTAGTTGAATAAAATCTACAGAAATCAGCTTTTTTCCTAAGAAATTTATATTTTCCACTGTTTTGCTTAATTAATAATACTCATTAAGGTAAAGATTGTTAAAAATTCAAATACATGGCTAACCTTTTCCATTTAAGTTGATATTCTGATCTTGTAGTTGAATAAAATCTACAGAAATCAGCTTTTTTCCTAAGAAATTGATATTTTCCACTGTTTTGCTTAATTAATAATACTCATTAAGGTAAAGATTGTTAAAAATTCAAATACATGGCTAACCTTTTCCATTTAAGTTGATATTCTGATCTTGTAGTTGAATAAAATCTACAGAAATCAGCTTTTTTCCTAAGAAATTGATATTTTCCACTGTTTTGCTTAATTAATAATACTCATTAAGGTAAAGATTGTTAAAATTCAAATATATGGTTAACCTTTTCCATTTAAGTTGATATTCTGGTTTTGTAGTTGAATAAAATCTACAGAAATCAGCTTTTTTCCTAAGAAATTTATATTTTCCACTGTTTTGCTTAATTAATAATACTCATTAAGGTAAAGATTCTTCAAAATTCAAATGTACGCGTTTAACTTTCTCAATTTAAGTTGATATTCTGATTTTGTATTTGAAAAAATTCAGCTTTTTTCATTAAAAATTGATATTTTTCATTGTTTTGCTTAATTAATAATGCTCATTAAGGTAAAGATTCTTCAAAATTCAAATGTACGCGTTTAACTTTCCCCATTTAAGAGTATATTCTGATCTTGTACTTGAAAATATTCAGCTTTTTTCATTAAAAATTGATATTTTTCATTGCTTTGCTTAATTAATAATGCTCATTAAGATGTTAATCATCCAAAATTCAAATATATGTTTAACTTTCTGCATTTAGTTGATATTCTGATCTTGCAGTTGAAAGAAAATCTACAGAAATCAGCTTTTTTCCTTTAAAATTGTTATTTTCCATTATTGTGCTTAATTAATAATACTCATTAAGGTAAAGGTTGTTCAAAATTCAAATGTAAATTTAATCTTCATCTTATAGTATGATAATCTAGTCGATCTAACGTTCAACTCTCATGTTATAGCAGAAAAATACACTAAAATGCCATTTTTTCCGCTAGGGGGCGGTGGCGGAGGGGGTGTGGTGTCGCAGGGGGTGTGGAACCGGAGGGAGGACGGAGGAGGAATGGGAGGGTGCGGGACCGCAGGGGGTACCTGCGTGCTGCGTGAGGCGGTGCGGTGCCCCTGTACCCCCTCCTGACCCCGAACTCTCGTTTCCCTACTACTGTACTCATTTTACTCAGAATTTTAAGCTCTACAACATTTGTACTGACAATGTTTTTGAAAAAGTTAGTGATTTCGAGATAGTGTTGTGGTATTTTTTAAAAAAAAGTGTTTTTTGACTATAAATCAATATATAATTCCTAACGCTCACCTAGTACGAGGGGGAAAACGTAGCATATTCATTCTAGACATAAACTGAAGGTATTAAAACTATTTCCAGCTTTCCTCTAATTATTTCCGAATTGGGCCTTTTTTTGCTCCCCTACCACTGGGCTATTTACGCAGTCGGTTTTTTTGATTTTTTAAATTTAATTCTCTCTCTGTCCCGCTGTTTGACCTGACAACACTAACTTACGAACCAAGCTGGAATTAGCTCACTTTTACAAAAAGAGTGTCAAAGTTATTGTTTGACATGAAAAATTATATATTTAAATTTGAATGAGTCGCTTTACGTGTTTATTTTCTACATAAAAGATAGAATTGATATTACAGATATGATTGTTGACTATTTTTTCATAACTGTTTTTCAATTATAGATCTTTTTGTGTCGAGTTGTGTTCGGGTTGAAGTATTTCGGTTTAGGGTCAATAGAAAAATTGTCGTCGGGTTTTGCGTCAGCAAAAATTTTTTGTTAGGTTTCGGATTGACTTTAAGTTGAACGTTTGGGTCGGATATAACGAATACCGTCTCGAAGAGACAGGCCTACTTACCCATTAAATATGGCACATAATGAAGTGCTAGGAAGAAAATGTATACAGCAAAATGTCATTCGCCAGTAACCTTTTTACTGGGAATCTTCAATTCAAAAATTTTGTTTTTATACTGAACAATAGGAATTATTTTCGAAAAAAAAAAAAAAGATTTGCTCAAATTCTTAGCAATCTTTTTTACTTTTTTTCTCCCATTATAAACTTTACAGAATACGAAAAACATCCAGTGATTTTTTTTATTATTATTTCTTTAATCATGAGGCTATTTCACAATTAAACCACATAATTCCGATTTAATATTCAGTAAGTAATAACTTTTAAATAATTATATGGTTTTATTTATGATAATTATTTTCTATTATAAAATTTTATTCTTTTAGTTAAATAAATACAGTTCAAATATTGATATAAATATTTATTTAAAATTACATATCCAACAAAGATTAATTCGTCGGTAAAGGTTTATTGAGAATCCCGAATTAAAAGTTTTCGTTCTCATAACTATCAATAAAATTATTTTTCAAGCAATAGAAAATTTAAGTCTTTAAAATAAATTTTCCTTTTAAATTTCATAACATTCACAACTTTATTTAAAACAAAACGGTGTTTTTTTTTTTTTTAATAGAAATATTTTACATTATAATCAATTTCGAGTTAATATTAAGAAATTTTCTTTTAAATATTTTTTTTTTAATTTATAATATTAATTTTCAATCGTAAACTTTTATTCTTTCAGTCAAGTCAATTGTAGTTCAAACATAGCATTATTTCAAAATAAGTATCTGAGAAAGAATAATTCGATAGTAAAAGTTTTATTGGTAATCATGAATTCAAAAATTTCTTTTTTACGACTAACAACAAAATTAATTTCAAATCAAATTGATTTACATTTTAAATTTTAATAGGAAAGGCATTCGCAGTTTTATTTAAAATAAAACGGATTTTGATTTTTTTTTTTTTTTTTTTTAACTATGGAAATATTTCACATTTTAATAATATAATTCGAATTAATATTCAGTAATTAATGCCTTTTAAATAATTCTATTTTTTATTTATAATATTAATTTTCATCTATAAAATTTTATTACTCTAATACACTCAAATACAGCCTAAAAATTTATATGAATAATTATTTAAAAATAAGTACCAATGTTCACGAGTAGTAATCTTTGTCTTATATAATCAAGGTAAGAAAAGATGAGTAATATTTATCTCACATAATCAAGGTAAGAAAAGATAAGTAATCTTTGTTTTATATAATCAAGGTAAGAAAAGATACTCTGATAAGAATATAGTTTTTTTTTATTTAATAGAAATATAAAAGAAGTAATTTTCATTTCATCTATCTCATTATGAACTGTAAAAAATAAGTACTTATCATAGAGAATAACAATCTACACTTATTAAATGAAAAGCCTAAATTAAAATATATGGTTACATTTTCAAATATGCTTTATTATATTTTCTTAGTTTCATCAGATACAAGTAGGTAAAATAAGTACCACAGTTTACGAATAATAATCTTTGTTTTATTTAATCACAGGTTAAAATATATATATTTGATTTTTATGGATGTATAAAATAATCCACACACTATATTTGTGCTTTTTAGGTAATTGGAATTTAAGTATCAGTTCACCTTCTTTTTACTACCATATGTTTTTTATTTCCTGTTCATATTATAATTATCTTATATTTAATAGTTTTTATTAAAGATTTTTATATTTTTAATAATTATTTATATTAATTATTAATGAATTTATTCTGTTTTATAGCATATAGCTATATGCTATATTTTATCGATGTTCTAGAATTATTTAAATTCTTAGTGTAGTTTAAATAAATTTGCTAATAGAATATTTTGTATGCTTTTTAAATTTTATTAACAATAGTTTTTTTTTAAAATACATTGTGTGGTTTATATTCAGTTTATAATTACCTATATATAAGGATATTTTTGGTTTTGCTGTTAATAAAACAATTGTTACATTCAATTGCTTACAACTGATGCAAGTCTTTTGACAATTAAATCATAAAAGTAATACTAGATGGCAGCACCACAATTTGTGTTTTTTTTTTTCGATAAGTTCTAGATTTACTTCTTCCAGCTACATTTCAGTTATAATTTACTACACCAGGGGGAATTTTTAGCTAAATTTTGACGATATTGTTTAACGGTTTTTAATTAATTTAATAGTGCATTTTAATTATGTAATTACTTTCTATTTATATTATTTTATATTATATTAAAAGTTATTTAACATTTATTTCAATATGTATTAACTGCATCCTATGGTATCAATTACTGTGATTTCTTAACTGTTTTATTAACCTTAATCTTTACGATATGGGTGCCATGTGCGCGTGGATTTATTCTAAAATATTAATCGGTATGGTGTTTATTATTTCATTTTATATCCTATAAATATTTAAATAGGTTGTATTGTTTTTTCCATTTCATATTATTTGTTTCTATTCTGTTTTCATTTTTAATCAATTCACTTGATTTTAATGGTTGTTAGGGCACAGGGGAAAATAACTTTTAGCTTTAGCTTATTTTTCCCACAGAAAACAACCATTTTGCTTATATCATTGAATTCTGTGCCCTTGAAAACGTAATTCAATATATAAGCATTTCCATTATTTGTCGGTGTCCACTTTCTTATTTTTCTTCCATAATAATTTTTATAAATAATTTAATCTTTTTTTTTATATACTTACAGCTTTAATTCATAATATTACGGTTTTTGATGGTGGTAGGTTATGTTTAATTATTGGTTATATATATATATATATATATATATATATATATATATATATATATATATATATATAAGTACCTTGATATATAATATAGTTTTATTTATTTAACAGAAATATAAATAGAGTAATTTTTGTCTTATCCATCTCACTATGAACTATAAAAAATAAATACTTCTCATAGAGGATAATAATAATCTATGCTTTTTAAATTAAAATCCTTAAAATAAAATAAAAATAAATTTTTTTTAAATTTTGTAGTAGTGGAAAATAATTTTATATTTTCCCCCTCAAAAAGCTAACTTATTATATATATATATATATATAATAAATTATATATTATTTATTTTCTGATATATATTCTAATATTATGATATTATTTCTAATAGTTATATTACAATTAAATATATCATTTGAACAAAATATAAAGCAGTAAGCACCTTTAATATTTATACACACCAAATTTTGATTTTTTTTTTTTTTTTTTTTTTTTTTTTTTTTTTTTTTTTTTTTAATAATAGAAATATTTCACATTTTAATCAATTCGGAGTTAATATTCAGAAATTTCCTTTTAAATAATTTGTTTATTTTATTTATAATATTAATTTTCAATTATAAAATTTTATTCTTTCAGTGCAGTCAAATATATTTCAAACATTGCATAGATAGTTATTTCATAATAAGTATCCGAGAAAGAATAATTCGATAGTAAAAGTTTTATTGGTAATCATGAATTCAAAAATTTCTTTTTTACGACTAACAACAAAATTAATTTCAAACAAAAGATTTTATCAAATTGATTTTCATTTTAAATTTTGCTATTCATACATTTTAAATTTTACTATTACTACATTCATAGTTTTATTTAAGATAAAACGGATTTTGATTTTTTTTTTTAAATTACGGAAATATTTCACATTTTAATAATATAATTCGAGTTAATATTCAGTAATTAATGCCTTTTAAATAATTCTATTTTTTATTTATGATATTAATTTTCAATTATAAAATTTTATGCTTTTAATACACTTAATACAGCCTAAAACATTATATGAATAATTATTTAAAAATAAATACCAATATTCATGAATAGTAATCTTTGTCTTATATAATCAAGGTAAGAAAAGATAAGTAATCTTTGTTAAAAGCCTGAAATTAAAAAAAAATTAAATGCCTGAAATTAAAATAAAATTTACGAAAATTTTGAAGTAGTTGAAAATAATTTTATATGCCCCCTACCCCCCTTAAAAAAGCTAATTATATATATATATATATATATATATATATATTATTTCAACAGCAAATTTCATATTGTTTTATTTTATTTTTTACTTTAGATGAATATATTAAATATTTTTTCAGGACTTTTATATTTAAAAAAATTTATCCATTCAGCTTCATAATCAATTTCAGCAATATATATTATATCCCATTCATATCATTTAAACAATATTTTAGAAGTTTAGTGAAGTACATTGTGGGTTTAATTATTATTATTGTAATCAGTATTAAAATTTTATATTTTTTAAGTTTAGTATTTGTTTTACTTTTAATAAATAAAGTCTGTGATAAAAAAAATTATAATAACTTTCATGTTTATATAAACAGTGAAATAACTTACGATATAAACAAATGAAGAAAAAAATAAAAGAAATTGCACATGGAATTTAATTAAATTTCAATATTAAAGCATTTATAGTCTTTCACTAAATAAGAAAAAATCAAATAAAATTAATCTTTAATTACTTACCGCATAATTTAGTGCAATTAAGAAAGTGCGAAATACATCTGCAGGCCATGCATTCACAACTTGAAAGGAATTCTAGCTGATTTGGCCATAGAACTAAATAGGACAATTGACATTCAATTACTACAGCCATTCCAGATAGCAAAATGTCTTTGATAATAAAAACTGCTAACTTCTGAACAATTAGACAATCTTCTAAACAAATATTCGTTAATTATCCATTCGCACATAACAGCGTGAACAACACAACGGAAATAATTTAAACACACGCGGGGGTGGTGAGCCCACTGAATTTCGTAGGGGTGAGGGAAAGTCTTTTCCACGGTACTTCTCCCTGTGTTTTTCCATTTATTCACATTGCTCTCTTTCTCTTTTCCTGACAATAAATGTTATTATTACTATTTTTTTTCATATAATCATTTTGTGTCTTATTTTTATTGTTAGTTTTTTAAAAGGATTTGACATTAAAATAATTAGCAACGCATTAATTCTTCTAGATATTCCAAAGGAATTTCATTTTAAACAAATCTTTTAAAACATCTTTTTAAACAAATACTATAGCATGAAAACCATTTGCTGCACGCATGCAAGAGATCAGATAATTTTTGCATTTATTATTCAAGAGAATTTTCAATTTACTTTAAAGAAACAGATTTGTAAAAGAATTTAAAAGCAAAACAGCTTAATTTTAAACCAAACCAAATTGTAAGATATAAATCAGTTTCCACATAAAAATTTCCAGCTCTACTACTACTTTAGTATTACTTTTCACTAATGATATTGCTGAAAAAATTAAAGAGAGAAGAATGAGTTGTCAAGATACATGAAAGGAAATAAACTTTTTCTTAAATAAAAATGAATGTGATCAGCAAGATAAATCCAATCCTGATTTATTTCTTCTCTCTTAATAAGAACAGTACAGTCACTCATATATCGCTGATAAATCATTCAGATATTAGATGAATTTAAATAAGAAAATTAAACTAAATTAAATAAAAAATGTGTATATCAGCTGGTTAGGGGGGGGGGGGATTGTGCGATGTAGTACGTAAAAAAATCAGAAAATTCTCGTTGTAAAGAAGTTATGAAACAATATAAATTCCAGTTTTCTCAAAATTCTATTTTAAAAATAAAGTTGCATATTCAGAAGAGGTATGTAAGAGGTGAATTTAAATATTCTTCGCCTAGTGAAATCGCTGTGTTACAATTCCTGAAATTTATGGAAATTAGCTTTAGTTTTGAGTACTGATATAGTTAAATGTACTCAAAACTAAAGAAAAATAAAATAAACACTGTAGTTTTTTTTTCGATGAAATGTAAAGGTTTGTAAGCAATATATGGGACCTTAAATCAAAAACTTATATCAGATTAATAAACAGGCATGGATCTAAAATTTTCAAAAATGCATATTGTGAGAAAAAAATATGTTGGTATAGCAATAGAATAAAAACTCAATTTTTATTTGAAAATATATCCCATAATTTTTATTTATTTTAAAGTATTGAGATAATCCATATAAAATAATATTCCACTCACAATTTGTAATTTAAATTTTTCCTGATAATACTTTAGTGCGTACTAAAAATTTAAGGATGTATATAGATATATTAATCATAAAAAAAATATTTGATTGTTTAAAAATTTTTAACCGTAATATCGTAATATAACACCTATTTTTTTTTCTTTCAAATTTTGAATGTTATACAACCTAGTTTTTGTTTGGCTTTGAGAGTTAGACAGTTGATATTTACTGAACCGGAAGCCCAATACCTAGATTATAACTTAAACTTGACATCGTGTTAGTTAGTCGCAGAATCTTGTGTGCGATGATTATTCTGTTCCTAAAGTTAAAAGTTGTACGGACCTATATTTATTAATATTTTGATACCGATTTTAACTTATTTTCTAATTATTTGTAAATAAAGTAAATCGTTGATTTAAAAAAAAAAAAAAAAAAAAGTTCTTTCAGAAATTGCGCTACCCTTTCTCTCATAAGAGTGGACGTAACAATATGTTCTCTAGAAGACTATCTAGAAAGCCTGTTCTTCCGATATTTTCAATAATTTTATAATTTAAATTTCTGTATTAATGTATACAAAAAATTTAAAGAGTTTCTTTTTTTAATTATCTATAAAACGTTATTTAAGCTATTACGGCTATTTAAGAAGTTTTTTGTTTACTTTGTTTACTCGTTTTGTTATTACACATTTTTTTTTTAATATTTATAAATTCGAAAAAATCCCAAGTATCAATTCAAAAAAGCTTTTCTTACATTTATCTAAAGTTGCCCTGAAAATGCTATTAATATTTTTCAATGCCTGCGTTTTAAAGTACATAGTACTATAGAGTTTTTCAGAGTTATACTCGTAACTTTTAAAAACATTATTAGATCCGTTTTATGTTTTTAGAACATTAAATAGGGATTTAAAAAATGTATAAAATTATAAATTTTAATAGCATATAACTTTATGAGTGTATAATATATATATTTGAAAATATACAACATAATTATAAGTGCATTTTTTCCAAAGTTTTATGAATTGAAGCAAACATTTTCCGAGTTTTCTCAAAGTATTTTGGATTAAAGCGAAATTGCAAAAATGTTATAAAAAGACGGTGTCTAAAATATTGAAATACAACAGAGCAGGTAAGAAAACTGCTTTTTTTACATATGTGTTTAAATAAAATAATGACAATTGCGGCGAAAATTAATACTTCCAAATAACCAAATGAAAACAGAAGATTCAGGCTTTAGAAAACTCGAAAAAATAAAGGCATGTACGTATATAAACTTTGAATTTGAAAAATGTTTAATTAGTAGATGTTCCAAGTGTCACGCACCTCAGTAATATCATACACTGGATAATAAACAAATGTTGAATATCTTTTTATGAAACGGAAAGCTTTATACAATGCGAAAAGTGCGTTACCCAAGGCTGGACTTGGGTGCCAGTGACGTCAGAGGGAGAAACGAAACCTGCGCGTGAACCCTACCGAGTGTTCTACTTACCGTGGTCTTTTCCTTCTTTAGGGAGATACAAGCACTTCTCTCGTGACGTCACGGGTAGTTTTTATGACCGTGGAGAGGCATGTTATAATATATCGAGACGGTGTTGATATAACACGCGCAGGAATCTATTTCATATGAAAAACTACGTATTTGAATATGAATGACTCCTTGCATGTTTATTTTTCCACATAAAAGATAATATTAATATTAGAGATATGATTGCAGACTATATTTTTGTTATAATTACATTATATTGTGGATCAATTTTCTCTGATTCCGGGTTTCAGGTTGGAATTGGAATTAAGTATTTCGGGTTCGATCGGGTTGCGGGTAGACAGAATATTTTTGGTTGGGTTCGGTTCGGGTTGCAGCTTTGTTTTAAATAAAATTTGCAGGGCTTCAAATTTTATTTATTACCCGGGAAGGACCCTAGTTAGGTGTAACGTTTAACTGATAGTTTTCACGATGACACTTTCACTGACAAATTTAAATAATTTTATTTTAAAATAATTTTTAGTCACTTTATGCGTTTTTGATAGGGATTTGTCAACTGATTATTTTCAATTACCTCCGGCATTAAAATACATGGTCAACCCGGCCGGAACATGAACCGCGTTTCGAAAAAAATTGGTTACCTACCTTATCTGATGCGCGACTCTTTGGTTCGACTCATAAGCGGAGAACTGCTCCATACTTTGTCTTTCACACACTGCTGAGTATATGCCATATATGTGCACGTAAAATCTATAATATTGAATGACCGCTTATTGGGAGGTTGCTGTATGGGAGAAGAGTACAAAGTTTTTCCTTTCGGGTAATGCTCAAAAGTGTGGAAACTCTTTCTGTTGTGGATTCATCCGCCTATAAAGATTAGGGGACTAGTGAGGTGTTTCAAAAATAACCTTAACCATAAGAGATTTTTTTTCACTTTATTTATCTACAATATTCTTTGACAAGCTTCGAAATTTATGTTTCGAGTAAAAATCATTTGGCCCTCTGCAATTTATCTCTAATTTAAATAGCAGTGTGAATGCTAGAGATCTGCGCGTTTCGGGTTATGCCAAATCCGGACGCGAAAATTTCATGTTTTTCACGTGATTGATCAACATATTCCACCTGTTATTTAAAAAAGGGGAAAAAAAGAAACAAAGAAATGTTTTATTGTTCATTTGCTCCAAAAAAATTCTGAAGTATAAATACAGTCCCGGTCCGACCCGAATCTACAGAAAAAATGCAAGACCCGGACGTGTCCCGGGAATAATGAAGTTCACGCCTGGACCAACTTTTCAAAAGCTAAAATTTAGTCCGAGCCCGTACCGAGTTTTCAGATAAAATTAAGTCAATCCCGAGTTTAATGAAAGAAACTTTTACCGAGTTCGGGCTTCGGAACAGGGCAGGGCTCGTGGAAACCTCTAGTATATATTTTGAATTCGGCCCCCCTGTCGGGGGTACTGTGCCCCCCGTCGGGCAAGTTCTGGCGCCGCCCCTGCAAATTAGTAAATATTTTATTACGTATGTCTCCAAATACCTTATTTTATATAATTATTTATTTTATAAAACCTAACCTTTAACCCTTTAATTCCCATGATAGAACGCGTTCTAGAAATTACGTAGTTCAGAAAATCTGACTTTACACCAGAAAAGTTTCAATGGTTAATTTCCCTTTATTTAAATAGGGAATGTCTGTTATTAATTAAAGCAGATATAGCTACTTTAATTTTCTGGTGTGAATTAGGTATATACGAATAAAAATATCTATTAAATTCAAAACACTGTTGTTTGCATATATGCAAAGCCACTAAAGGGTTAATTAATTTACAAAGCTTTTTCAAATATTTTCTGTAGAAAAATAAGTTAAAAACAAGAAATTAAGATAGTTTCTTACAAGTTAAATATTTATAAATCATCCATAATATCGCCTTAAAAATGTAAAAAAACTGGTATAACTCTTTTTTTTCAGATATCATTCGAAGTGGAACTAGAGACGTAATAAATACGACTGAATCACTGGCTTCCAAGTCACAGAAAGATTGTTTGTATGAGCTATGTCACGAAGACCCGTCAAAACACCACTTTGACATAAGGCACAACTGCTTTAATTATTAATTTTCAAGCGATAACAGGCTCTGGTATTTGTAACAAGCGCTCTGAAGTATCATCTAGAAGAGCCTGTAATGCAACTGATGCACTAATTTCTGTTACTGCGATGTTTTTAGGATAACATTCTTTTTTGCCTCTTGCACAATTTTGTAAGCGGGAAATTTTTTCTGGGGACTTCTAATGACATTAAACTGTTCGCGAGATAATTTCGCGTCTGTTAATACAGTCAGAGCATCTTCTCCTGACAAATGCTGTTGTGATTTTGCAGATTTTGTATAAGCATTTTGATATTTGATAGCTCGCTTTGGACTTGCAGTTATATATTTTAAAACGTTTGAGGCCTGAATCTGTCCTTCAGATCTTAAACTCATATATATCGTGCACTAAAGAAGATGTCGAACTAGAATCGCATAATCATTTTGCTCTTAATCTTTCTGATTGTTCAGAACACATTTCAAACGGAATATGAGGCCGGCCACGTTTGCTTTTCAATGCCGCTTCTGTTTGTTTTTCAAATCGAGGAAATGAAAGCGATGTCAAGCCACTCCTTATTAATTCTAAAAATCTTTTCCTTTACCGACTGCATTATCCTTGTCTCGACAGGCTTTTGCCCATTAGAATTTATATTGAAATTTAAAATATTTTAGCTTCTTTTTTAAGTCTATAGAACTACTACGTTCGCAGTTTGTCCTATTCTGGAGGTCTTTTACGGAGGTCGTTCGTTTCATAGCATTCAGAAGTTCTCTTCTGGTAATATATAATGTATTTAAATTCATCTCTAAAAAAAAAAAAAAAACAATTTGTAATCATGTTTATGTATGTACACTAACTAAAAATTAAGGATGATTAACTATAAAAAGGACCATACAATTAAAAAAGGGGCAAAAAGGAGCAACATTTTCCGACATATTTACCATCCAAAAACTCAAACCTAGTAGAAAAAATTATAGTTGACACTTAACCCGTTTTAACTCATAACTAAAACCTTCAATGTTTGTAGACACTGTTAATTTTTTTTAAAAAATTTGACTACTATATATTCTAAGTGTCACTTTGTCTATAAAAATCATATATAAAAAAAGTAAAAGTTATTGTATTTTTGTTAGATACCTGAAGTTGAAGGTTTCATAGTCAAAAAATATTATTTTTAAATTATTACAGCGAAATTAAATAACGAATTTGGAACAAAATTGATTTTTTTTTTCATTTATTATCATCGTACGATATGCAGTTTAACTTCTTACTTTAGTGACGACCAAGATAACTTTGCACACTTTTTAATACTAAGCAGATGTTTACTGATATCTGCTCTATTAAATTGACGTATGACGGAAGTTCAAACTAGAATTTCATTTTTTCGATTTTTTGCCAGATTTGAAGGCTTCATGCCCCACTGTGCGACGGCCCGAAGCTTGCGTGAGAACGGACATTTTCTCTTGTTCCTTGCGATTTCGTCTTAGGATTTCACCAGGGACGTAGCTACAAATATTTATTTGGGGGGGGGGGGGGGGGGTTAAAAATTTCCCAAATTGAAACAAACTGCTCGAATTTCTTATTCAAATGATATGTGCAATATATGTATAATGATACTGATACTTATACAAAAAAAAAAAATCCTTTCCAAAAAAAAAATACTGAAACTAAAATCATAAAAACTAACTATTGGTTAGCTTAATAAAAGTTTAAATACACCTTTTTCACTTAAATAATTAAAATCAAAACTATCTTATCCTCTATTTTCCTATCTTGGAATCATTCGATGTGAAAATAAAGATAAAAATATAAGATACCCAAAGAGATAAGATGCAAAATGAATAGTTAAGGAAGCTCGGGATCATTCCTTCTCAAACTGGAAATTTTATTGAATCACGCATAGTAAAAAAAAAATGATTTTTTTCTTAAAAATTAGTTATTTCATTTCAATTTATTTTAATGCTATTTGAGATCAGAATGAAGGGGAGATTGACATTGTGTTTTACTTTTCCAGCATTAGAAAGTCAAGAGTCAGAGGCTATTAGAGTCGGCTGTTGATGTACAGCAGTAGCAAAATTAAGGTCTGGGTAGATAAATGACATTTTCATAGAACAGAGAAACACAATGACAAGTTAATCTTGCTGCTTTCTTTTTGTATTTCTTTTAATTTTTAACACTTTCCAACAAAGTTGAAAAGTGTTTATGCATTCGGTTTGTCTGTCCGTCTGTCCACGCTCTAACTCCCGTAAATATACTCGGATTTTCATGCAAGTCCTGCAGAAACTGTCCGGAGGGGGGGGGGGGCTAAAACGTGGATAGGTTTTTTCTTTCATAAAACTTGTAAAAATTAATACAAGATATGTAGAGTAATTTTAGCTCCATCGGGAACTAAAGAGGAAAATTAACACTAGCCACAGTGCAACCAAATGTGAAAAAGTGGCGATTAAAAATTTTTTTGTCAGCGGCCACCTTATGGCCATTTTCCTGCAAGTAGAGGGTAAAATTTTCTTCCATTCTATCAAGAATTTTACTTTTCTGGTTGCAATATGTTTATTTTAACATATTTAATTAGGTCATTCAATTTTAGATTAATACCAATAGAAATTTTAACAAAAGTTTACTGTTTAGCACTTTTAATAAACAAAAAACCACTATTTTAACCCTTTATATTCCAAATTATGAATTCATGAAAATTTCATCTTCTAAAGCACTTTTCGTGAATTTTTGAAACTACATTAGAAGAAAATTTAATAAATAATCATTTAGTAAATTTTAGAAAGAGTTACAATTAATTAAATTTGAATTTATAGGGATTTTGTGCAATATTTATAACTCCACTCAAACCTTTTATTTAGTATATATATTTTAGAATTTTATAGAATTAGAAAATGTATTCCCAGTTTTGCCCTTTGTCGGGAACCAGGGGTGATAGATCGTATGAGTTTAGTAAAAGTACCTTTTCAGCTTCAAAATTAACAGCTTGTTAAATTTAAGCACTTATATTAATAAGCGGATAATTTATTTCTTAACCAAACAATTACAAATTAGAAATGAAACGTGGTTAAACTTTAAATATTAACAAAATAGGCTAAACTTTTTATATAGAATAAATATTTTATGATAGCTTCTTTTAATGTATTATGTCTAAACATTTTAAAGAAATGAAAGACGTATGTTATATATTTAAGTATTCTATTTTCGTATACTTTAATTTAAAAAAAAAGGAAAAGCTGTATGTTTCGTAAAGAGAATGCTTTTTAAGTTTCAAAGTTAACAATCTGATAAATTTAACTTATACTAGTATATGGATAATTTTACTGTAGCAAACACGTAGACAACAGAAATAGAAATTGGTTATACAAATTAAATAAACATTAAAAAAATAATTTAATATGCAAACACTTTAATAAAAATTGTAAATATTAATAAATTAGATAAATTATGCTATTTTATTTTTTAAAATTGTAATACTTTAATTTAAATATATGCAAGAAAATACGCTTAAGAAAGATATTAAATGAAGAGCTCAGATGATAAATGGCATTATTTGGAGAAAACACATTTTGGAAAACTTGATAAACTAAAATTGCATTTTTTTTTAAATCATCAAATGCCTCCTTCTTTATCAATTAAAATCCTTGTGAGTACTATTACGTTTTTACAAATAGTACTTTAATAGATGGTAGAGGACCATTAATGATCTTCAATCATAATGATTAGCTCTTTTTTTTTCTTTTTCTGTCACATTCCACCTTTATCATATGAGCTATTCAAATATTCTCTTTTTATTAGTTTAAGGGTGTTCTCAAATCCAAAAGAGCAACTTTCTGACATAAGTTTTAATATATTTTTGTTCGAAAATGCATGAAACCAGCTGGTGTCGTTGTCCAGAAACTATGTTACCGAGCTGTTTTTCCCGTTTTTTTTACAAACGCGATAGATCTTTCAGGAAATAGCGTCAAAGTGGACGTTTTGAAACGAATTTCCCTGTGAAAGTGGAATATCCACTCAAGAACGGGCATAAAACGTGTCTGTCACGTGATCAAAATTGCTTCTAACCAGGGTTGGTAAAAAACCGGGTTTTTTTTTTTTCAAAAAAATCAAAAACCCGGTTTTTTTTTTGTTTAAACCAGGTTTTTTTGGTTTAAACCGGGTTTTTTTTTGTTTAAACCGGGTTTTTTTGGTTTAAACCGGGTTTTTTTAAATATATTTTCCTATTACATATACATGCATATTTATCGATAAAAATAAATATTGTTGGATATATAAGTGTAGGAAATATTAATCGTTACTTTCACAGTATTCATTTATTTCTGTCTTGTATTACTCGTCTATGAGTGTAACCGCATTCTTATTGTTTCATTTTCATTGTTACTTTATATTCTTTGGCAACGGAAAAAGAGAAAAAACGTCATGTGACGTAACTGTGTAGTGGTAGTAAAGTTTGTTCTAGGCAGCGGGGAAGCTGCGAGTGTTATAATGAGATCTTGATTGTATTTTAATTGTGTTTTATGTGTAATTAAATGCTGTGTTCGTCATTTAAAATGACTGAGAATTTATTCAACCCCTAGACATCCCGACCCACAGAAAATTGGGGTCTCGGCGCGGAATTAATAATGAAACTTGTGCCAACGGAATAATTTTCCCGCCCAACTGTTATTGTGAACCATCCGAGTTCTAAAGAATTTTGGAGTCGCCCTGACTCTGTGAAAGAAAAAAGTGAAAACCTCATGGTTTTATGTCGAGAAAGAATCAACCTGATTCTCTATTTCGGATCATCCTGTATCTGTTTGTGAAATAATAAAATAAGAAAAGCCATCTGGCTTTCTCCACAAGTCACATTGTGAAAGAATCTGTGAATAAAAAAAAAGAAACACACTAGTTTTTTTTGTGAGCTAAATGTTGTGAAAGTGAAAGAATCAAGATCCCGATTCAAGTGTTCGACGCAATTGTCAGTTATAAATTTTGTGAAACAACCATCCCGGTATATTTAAATTTGTGAAATATTTAGTGCGATCGTTAAATTTGTGAAATATTTAGCGCGGCAACAAGCCGTGTGTTTTTCGTTTCATTTAAAAGCTTTGTGAGTCGATTCCATCAGTGCGACACAAGAAAGCAAGTGTTTTTCATCAGAGAAAAAAAAAAAAAAAGAAGAGACCAAGTGATATTTTTTTTGTTGGTCTCAGATTCTACTTTTTAATAGATAACAGATAAGCAATGTGGATCCTTTTTTTTAAAATCTGTATAAGTGATTTATTTACTGTGGTTAAAAGGAAAAGACTTTGTTTATGAAATATAAATTTTATTTGATTGAGTATTTGAAATACAAGTATATTTTTATTTATTTTTCCTTTCTTATACAAATATGTGATATCAAAGAGAATGTTTATTAGTTTCATTTTTGCTAATGTATTTATGTTTCAGCAACGATTTGAGTTCGGTAAGTTCTGTTCTTTTTCACTGATTTAAGAACTGAAATGCATGCAGTGTAAGTTTCTGCTTTTTATCATTTGTTTATTTCTCATTTAACTGTTGAATCAGGGTTGAGTGCACTCAAAAAGGTTATTCTAGTTCCGATTTTTATCATGATATTTGATTATTTGTGATTTATTTTGACTATGCAATTTGACTTTTACTTTGATTAATGCTTATATGATATAGCCTGCTCATTTTGATTTATTTACCTAATTTAATCTCAGAATTTGTTTTATTTCGCTTCTGGTATTTGACTGACGATACTTATATTTATTTATTTTTATTTGCATTTTTTTTTTTTTTTTTTGTAATTTAAAGTAAGATTTAAGATCTGATCGTTCACGTATGTGTTTTAAATCCCGAATCATGTTCCTTAATTCTAATTTGTAATTTTATAAGAACTAAATTTTTTAGTGGTGATAATTTTATAAAAACTAAATTTTGGTTTCTTAATAAGCAAATTTTAATTTTTGGGGCCTGAAGGATAGTTACATAAAACTGTTTGAGAAAATGGCCTTCCTCAGCAAAGGTATTAAACAAGATTTGCAGCACGTCGCGATGGAATTGGGAGTTCCAGACGTAGAAAATTTAAAGGTTCCTGAATTAAAAGATGCTATTATTGCAGCTGCTATGTATGAGGAGGAATTTGTAAAAGGCTATTTAGATACTGTTATCGAGGAAAGGAAAAGGAATAAGGAAGAGGAATTGCGAAAACAACAAATGGAGTATGAATTAGAAAAAATACGCCTTGAAAATGAAAGAATCGTCGGAACCAGTAACCAAGACGGGAGTCAACCCGAAAGTAATGGAAAACCGCGTATTAAACTGAATAATATTATTCAAAAGTTCGATCGCCAAACATGCGATATAAGTCTTTATTTAATTCTTTTTGAACGCCATGCGAAAAGGGCGGAAATTAAAAAGGAATTTTGGGTTACACACCTCATTGGACTTTTGCCCCAACAAATTACGGAGATAATCGCTAGGGAGAGCGAAGAAGTAACCGATGATTACGAAAAGGTTAAAGAAGTACTACTAAGGAGATATAAATTTACGCCTGAAAAATTTCGACAATTGTTTGTCGAGCATGTTAAAAGAGCAGACACAACGTGGCGAGATTTCGCGTACGAATTGAAGAACTATTTTAGCGAATGGGTTCGAGGTTTAGAGGTTACAACCTTTGATGAGTTATGCGATTTAATGATTACTGATCAGATAAAACGAAAAGTGCCTCCTGAGGTAAAAGAACACTTCTTCGACGAATGGTCGATGTTTAAATTATCAGATGTTATTTCAGAAAAACTAGATGATTATGAAAACATTAAAATGACGTTTAATAGAAAACCGAAAGAATCTCAGTACAAAGAAAGCAGAAATATTCCTTTTGGGAGGCCACATTTTGGCAATAACGGCAGAGAAGATAGAACGTTTGCAAGATCTTACCCAGAGCAGAGGAATTTTGACCTGGGAATAACTACAAATCCACAAACTGAAAAGTCTGAAAGACGGAAATCATTCAAATGTTATGAATGTGGAGAAACCGGCCACGTCAGATCGTATTGTCCCGAACTCTTAAGAAAAAACGGAAGTAAAATCAATGAAGAGAAGGTTTCTGATGCACATGTAGCAAGAAACTGTAACGTCATCACATTTAAAAAAGTTAAAACAAAAGAAGTTACCATTAACAATCAAACTATTCCTGTACTCATCGACACAGGCTGTT
This sequence comes from Maratus speciosus, assembly GCA_963932465.1. Lineage (NCBI taxonomy): Eukaryota > Metazoa > Arthropoda > Arachnida > Araneae > Salticidae > Maratus > Maratus speciosus. The sequence continues at coordinate 76,740,568 of OZ010796.1, read as the reverse complement.
CAGTGTGCCTTCTACGCGAAGACTTATACCGACAAATTTCTGATCGTCCAAAGCTGTCCAACAACTCTTTAGTATTATCGGGAATAGGGTCATCTAAAGTTTATACAAAGGGATCGATTGAGCAAGAAATAGAATTAGATGGAAGTAAATACTCCCTAATATGGCATATAGTGCCAACATCACAGATGGATTACCAAGCAGTTATTGGTATGGACATTTTAGATCAAGCAAGATTAAATTTTGACAAAAATGGCGTCGAATTTTGTAAGTACGAGACGACAAATGTATTAGAGGCATCCTTTATTGCAAGCATCCCAGTTAAGCAATAAAGATGAAGTTGAGCTGAACCACGTTCATGATACGCAAATAAGGGCAGAGCTAAAGGAAGTTACTTCTGCATGTGAATCGGAGAAGAACGAATCGGTTGATGTCCCTATGAAAGTCGTGTTGACAGACGACACTCCAATAGAATCTGAAAAATCTTATTTAAGCTGATATTTACGAAACAGAAAGCTAGATGTAAAGGGTGAAAAATCAGCTACAAAGCAAAATGTTTTGCGAAAGTTAACATTTAGAAAAAATAGAAATGCTCCAGATATACCGGATTTAAAGTCTAATGTGTTTTGGTGGAGCGGTGTTGGAAAGGAGCAAGGTTGTAAACTTGGAGACATACCAGAAAATAAGAGAACGAATTCAAAAAGCAAAAAATATCCGGCCTTTGTATAGAGTTCTATTTTTCCAATGGCCCACTAATAGTCGAGATATAGTTGGAGACATTCTTAAGTTTAATGGTTTCCAATTTGATAAATCTTATCAATATAGTAAACGTCAGAGCTTTATGAAAATCACGCTTGATAAAACCATATACCACATATGTGAACTCCTGGATATTAGAAAAGACGATAAACTGTCATGTATCAAGAATATTCTCGACTTTTTATTGAACCCATCTGCAAAAATTGACCCATCTACAGATCCTATGTGGCAGTCAGCTGTTCCTCTGGAGAGAATAAAAATTGATGATGCATCTTTTCGTCAGTCATCAAGTAATGTTCAACTAAGAAAAGGTAAATGTTTTAGTATTTCCAAAAATCCAAAGGAGAAGGATGTTAAAAGCAATTTGGTTACAACTACAAGATCAACACTGAGTTCTGGTTCTGTCAAGCATTATATTTTTAATGCAGCTTCACACTGACAGAAATGATCATGTAATCCGTTTGAACAACCATGAAATAAATTTAAGAAACAAAGATTGCGATGCATTTAGGTCACATTCTTTCGGTCAAATTCAAGCTGAAAATAAAAGGACTTATGGCAGAAAAAGAGCGTCTAAATACAAAATTGGTGATTTGGTGGCCATTCAACGAACTCAGTTTAGCACAGGGTTAAAATCAAGATTTAAATTTTTTGGCCCGTATAAAATAACTAAAATAAATCCCAGAGATAGTTATGAAGTGGGAAAAGTTGGTGACCATCCAGGCCCCAATAAAACTACAACATCTGCTAATATGATGAAGTATTTCTGAAATATGTAATAAACTTGTATAGCATTATTGTAATTTCATGTTTAAATTTTTCGTTGATGCATCAACTGTACAGTATTATTATTTTTAGAAATTTGTATTGAAGTATTTAATCATTTTATTCATATTCAGTAGTATGTGCATTTTGTGTATTATGTCTTTTATATATTGTAAAGTTTTGTATTGTAAAACGTCCCTGAGGCCAGTGACACGCAGGCCGATCTCTGTAGGAAATATTAATCGTTACTTTCACAGTATTCATTTATTTCTGTCTTGTATTACTCGTCTATGACTGTAACCGCATTCTTATTGTTTCATTTTCATTGTTACTTTATATTCTTTGGCAACGGAAAAAGAGAAAAACGTCATGTGACGTAACAGTTGTGTAGTGGTAGTGGAGTTTGTTCTAGGCAGCGGGGAAGCTGCGAGTGTTATAATGAGATCTTGGTTGTATTTTAATTGTGTTTTATGTGTAATTAAATGTGTTCGTCATTTAAAATGACTGAGAGTTTATTCAACCCCTAGACATCCCGACCCACATAAGTAATATAACTTCATTTAAAAATAATTTAAATTAAATAATTACAATCAATTGCGTAGAAAATTGAAATCATTTAAAATTTAAACATTTTTAGTAAAAGCTATTATCTTATGTTCCATGAATAAAATGCTCTACATAGTGAAACATTGATAGCTTGAAAATCTTAATAAACAATCTTTTAATTACTAGTACTATAACTAAATATATGGTGTAGTTTCATAAATATAATATACTTTTCATGGCTATTCAAAATAATTTCTATGAAATATTTGCGAGGGGTCTCTCAATGGGGTGTAATCTCGTACAACCGTTCCTGTAATCAGTGAAATCATACTGTAATCAAGTCTTGATCATGCGTAATCATGTCATCACATGTAATCGGTGGTAATCAATGAAATCTTAATGTAATCACATGTAATCGATATAATCATATTATAATCATGTATAATCACGAATTAAAAATCTCGAGTAAAATCTATTTTGTCGCCATTCTGTCTTCCTCACTGTCTTCAGTTTAGACGGAAGGCGGGAAGGCACAAAAGCACAAATGCGAGCTCGCAGATGAGAAAAGAGAGATAAGCGAGATAAGAAAGTAAGCCGTCTGGGGGTAGGGAACTGGTTACGGGTGATATTAATCATACCCTGATAACAAAGTCCTTTGACAGTAAAGATAAGAGATTCCACTAGAACTTGTGAAATGCAGAATGGTAGCCATTTGGTTTCTTGGTGGTTTTTAGAGGCGTTCGAAAAGCACCCAATTCCATGCGATTGTTTACTCTATTCATTAAGAGCCTACTTCACTCAATTGGAAAACCGAAATCCCATTTTACAGTTTAAGCGTTGCCACATGGGAGGCGTATCCCAATCACAAAGATTGGCAGGTTAAAAGACCAATGATATTTCCTAAGCATGTAATTGACAAGCAAAACGGCCATCCGACAGCATAAAAATAGGCTCTCCTTGCCTCCAGGCAAACAGGGGGGGGGGGGGGATTTTAGACAACCTGGCCGGAAAAAAGTGATTAGCAGACAGGAATGAAGACAGGCTTCCAATTACACCTTCTGAGAAAGCAAATCTCGACGCAGGTTTTCATTATTGGAACCCATTTTGTGAAAAGTAAAAGTTACTTTTGGGAAATTTACTATATTTTTGTGAAAAATAACATTTTGTAACGAAAGTTAAAATCCAGTTACTCAGATTTGTACCAAAAACTTCTTTAAATCCTCTTTCTAAAGATTTTGTTTTTCGCGATCTAGTTTCATTTACAAATTACACATTTTAAAACACTTTTTATGAAAAAAAAATTACAAAGGGGTCTATTTTATTAAAAGGAATTTTATGCAGGGGCACGTTTTATTAAGTTCATTTTTGTGAAGGGTCCCATTTTATTAAGTTTATTTTTGTGAGGAGGACAGTTTTATTAAATTCATTTTTGTGAAGGGTCCCATTTTATTAAATTTATTTTTGTGAGGAGGCCAGTTTTATTAAATTTATTTTTGTGAAGGGGCCTATTTTATTGAATAGATTTTTGTGAAAGGGCCCTGAATAGGACCCAATTTCTATCTGGATCGACCCCTGGAAAATTGTTCTGAAGTCTAAATAGGTTATTCACCAACACATTTTCAAAATCATATGCATATTTTTAAGTGCATGAAATTTACCGATATTCTTATTCAGATATTAAAAAATCAAATACTTTTTCTCTTTTTCTCATGGAGGCAAAAGACTTCTGAAAACAATGTCAAAGTTGGTATTTTGAGTTGGTTTTAAACACAGAAATCAGGAAACATTTATCATTGGGAAGCAATTCTATTATAATTCCAAATATATTTAATATATATATATAAAACGATATTCGAGTGAACATTAAATGTCAGCAAATTTAAAGTTTTTATGTCAGAATGTATCAGAGAAATTCACGTTGTTGAGGCTCTATTATTTATTTTTTATGTAATTTTTTAACAGCTTTAAAAAGTGTAATGAAACAATAAATTTAGAAATTTCCTTTTTCAATGAGGGTGTTATTGACATTTAGTGATGATCTCTATTGAAATTGAAACGTGCGAAATTTGAAATATGCAGTTACATTACGGTCAATGAGAAAGAATCAAGTACATTTTAATAATGTTGCACCATTTCAAACATAAGAAAATTGATACGTATTTATGAGGTGCAAAGCCTTTATTACTCATTTACAGCACCTAACAAAAGAATTCCATTACATAATACATAGTCTACTTAGAAAAACTGTTTACAAAATATTTGATGTTACACTGCTTCAAGTATAGTGAAAATGATATACTTTACTGTGGTTTCACGCCATAACCATATACTTACAGTAGAATGTGATGTGCGTATCATTTATCGTTCATTTATAGAACACACAAAATTTATCGAATACAACACAGAAGTACTGTCTATTAGCTGGAAAGTACGGTTTTAGTTATGATACACATTAAGTTACAAAGTTTTATGCACTATTGGGTAAGTGTGAAAGCGGGAGGTGGGGGATACGGTGTGTCATATACAGGGCTGTACAAATGAATTATAAATTTTTTAGCCTATTGATAAAAATTAATCCAGCCGAATTTTTGCCGAAAACGAATTTTCTGCGAAATTCAGATTTTGGGCTGAAAAAGTAAAAAACAGCCTTTGTGCAGATCGATCTCACCTATCCAATGAAAAAAAAATTTAAAAATATTGAAATGCAAACGAGATATCTTTATAAATTTCTTCTATAGGATTAGCATTAGCGAACGGGTCTTTTCGCTTGACTAAAGTAGCCTCTTCTCGGTTGCATTTCAATATTTTTTTATTTATTTTTTTTTTTTTTTTGCATTGGATAGCTGAGATCAATCTGTAAAGGTCTTTTTTTTTCTTTTTCGATTTTGTTCAGAAACATTTTTAATGAGGACACTTTCAATTTCGGAACCATTTTCGAAAGTGAAAACATCCCCACAAAAAATTTGCAGTCGAAGTTTAAAAAGTAAAAAGCGGCCTTTGTGCAGATCAATCTCAGCTATCCAATGAAAAAAAAAAGAATTTAAAAATATTGAAATGCTACCGAGATATCTTTACAAATTTCTTCCTTAGAATTAGCATTAGCGAACGGGTCTTTTCGCTTGACTAAAGTAGCCTCTTCTCGGTTGCATTTCAATATTTTTAAATGACTTTTTTTAATTGGATGCCTGAGATTAATCTGTACCAAGGCCGTTTTTTGCTTTTTCGATTTTGTTTACAGATATTCTTATTATTATTTTAATTAATTTAATATTAATTAATAATAAGGAATTATTTTATTAATTGTATTACTGGTTATTCCAGTCAATCTTTCTAAATAATGAAGATATATTGGTGTTTACCCACATCAAATATGCTGCTCTGTTGTACAAAAATATTTATAACTATCATAATTATTGTAAAATCCCTGTTAGCTTCGGCTACAGGTACAGGTAGATTTCAAAGTTAAGTACTAATTTCACCAACAATTTTACGGATTAAGGGAAATGTGTTTTTTTTCTTGAACACACACACATACATTTTTTTCTTTTTGCCGTAATAGTTGATCTTATCAAAAACTTGTCAATATAAAAGTTTTAGATAATACTAAGAAGATGTATAATAAATTTAAACGGATTTGATATCTTGTGAATTGACGAAGTTATAAATTTTTTTCTTCTTCAACCCACTTTTTTTAAAATTTGGTCCTATCGAAAACATAACCAAATTTTATGTTTGTCTTCATTGTAATGATGAAAATATGTCGAGTTAATCAACTAATTCTATTTATATCTATAAATTGATTTTTTTTTTTTTACTTTAGTCCTTTCTTTCGCTAATTAATAATTTTGCATTTTTATAATTTTATGGCTTCATTAAGGAACGTTGTATGGTAGATATTCTTTAGGCTATATCGTGTTTTCGTTCGTACGAAACAAAAATTAAGATTCGGTAAAATTTTGAACATTTCTTAAACTTCTGCACTGTCAGAACATTAAAAAGTGACGTGGGCTAATTAACCACGCAATCGGGGCAGGTTGGCCCAGGTGACTTGGTGTCAGTTTGAGCTTCTAAAATTAATATTTATAATTAATATTTTCAAGTTGTACCATTGTGACTTCTTGAAAATACACCGATAGTGGTAACATAAAAAGAAATTTAAAATGTTGAATTTTATTTTTTAAAAAAATATTAGAAGAAAAAGCGGACCAAGAAAGAAGACTGGCAGAGCATTAACAATTATTTATTTTACATTTTTTTTAACTTATTAAAAACATTCATTTTCTGTCTCATATGTGATTTTAAAATACTCTTATAAATGAGGCGATACATCTTTACTTTTTTGCCAAAAGCTGATTTGTTGTGTCTTTCCAACTTACCTGAATATTTAACAAAAGTGTAACAGAGTCGGCATTCTTATCTTCGCAAAATGCTTCTAGAGACTACTCTTACATTTATCATTAAGATGCATAAAATTGACACATTTTATAATTCTTAGTAACTTATTAAAAGTGGGTCAAATTTTTCAAATAAAATATCTCGATTGCATTTCAATATTTTAAAATTATTATTATTATTATTATTATTATTATTATTATTATTATTTTGCATTAGATAGCTGCGATCGATCTGTACGAATGTCGTTTTTTACTTTTTCGACTTTGTTTATTGCAGATATTTTTAGTGAGGACACTTTTATTTTCGGAACCGGTTTCGAAAGCGAATGCAACCCGGAAAAAAAATCTGCAGTCAAAATCGAAAAAGTAAAAAACGGCCTTTGTACAGATCGACCTCAGGTATCCAATGCAAAATAAGCTTATAAAAAATATTGAAATGCAGCCGAAATAACCTTATAAATTTCTTCCATAGGATTAGCATTCGCGAACGGGTGTTTTCGCTCTGAAGTAGCCATATCTCGGTTGCATTTCAATATTTTTAAATGATTTTTTTGCTTTCTTCTATCTTTACAAGAAGAAAGTATTGGATCCGTGATTTTCGACTTCCGGTTTTCGACTGATCTACACGTTTTAGGGGTCAAAAAACATGTTTTTACAAAATGTTTGTCTGTCTGTCTGTATGTGACACTAATTTTGTGGGCGCTCTATCTCATGAAGTAATGCACGAATTTAATACAAATTTATATTCAGGTAGTCCCTGATATAAATTGGTGCTGATTAGTTTTTGGTGTAAATCGCCCAATCACGATTTCAGCAACGGCTCCATCTCAAGAACTTATGCAAGGATCTATCTTTAAGAATTATATTTATATCAAGGATTATCTTTATAAATTCCTTCCGTAGGATTAGCATAAGCGAACGGATTTTTTCGCTTGACCAAAGTAGCTTCCCCATAAAAAATTCTACAATCAAGATCGAAAATGTACAAAACGGTCTTTGTACAGCTTCATCTCAGCTATCCAATGCAAAAAAAAATATTTTAAAAATATTGAAATGCAACCCAGATATCTTTATAAGTTTCTTCTACAGGATTAGAATTATAGCGAACAGGTCATTTCGCTTGACTAAAGTACCCTCCCTATAAAAAAAAACTGCAATCAAGATCGAAAATGTAAAAAACGGCCTTTGTACAGATTCATCTCAGCTATCCAATTAAAAAAAATATCATTTAAAAATATTGAAATTTAACCGAGATATCTTTATAAGTTTCTTCTATGGATAGCGAACGGGTATTTTCTCTTGACTAAAGTAGCCTCCCTATAAAAAATTCTGCAATCAAGATCGAAAATGTAAAAAACGGTCTTTGTACAGATTCCTCTCAGCTATCCAATGCAAAAAAAAAAAAAAAAAAAAAAAAAAAAATCATTTAAAAATACTGAAATGCAACCGAGATATCTTTATAAGTTTCTTCTATAGGATTAACATTATAGCGAACGGGTCTTTCCGGTAGACTAAAGTAGCCTCTTCTCGGTTGCATTTCAGTATTTTTAAAAGTTTTTTTTTCTTTTTTTTTCTTTTCTTTTTTTTCTTTTTTCTTTTCTTTTCTTTTTTTTTTTTTTTTTGTATTGGATATATGAGATCGATCTGTACAAAGCCCATTTTTTGCTTTTTCGATTTTTTTTACAAATGTTTTTAGTGAAGACACTTTCATTTTCGGAACCTGTTTCGAAAGTGAAAGCATCCTCATAAAAAAATTCTGCATTCAAAATCAAAAAAGTGAAAAACGGCCTTTGTACAGATAGATCTCAGCTATCCAATGCAAAAAAAAAAAAAAAAAAAAAAAAAAAATCATTTGAAAATAATGAAATGCAACCGAGATATCTTTATAAATTTCTTCCGTAAAATTAGCATAAGCGAACGGATTTTTTCGTTTGACCAAAGTAGCCTCCCCATAAAAAATTCTACAATCAAGATAGAAAATGTAAAAAACGGTCTTTGTACAGCTTCATCTCAGCTATCCAAAGCAAAAAAAAAAAATAATTTAAAAATATTGAAATTTAACCGAGATATCTTTATAAGTTTCTTCTATGGATAGCGAACGGGTATTTTCTCTTGACTAAAGTAGCCTTCCAATAAAAAATTCTGCAATCAAGATCGAAAATGTAAAAAACGGTCTTTGTATAGATTCATCTCAGCTATCCAATGCAAAAAAAAAAATAAATTTAAAATATTGAAATGCAACCGAGATGTCTTTATAAGTTTCTTCTACAGGAATAGCATTATAGCGAACAGTTCATTTCCCTTGACTAAAGTAGCCTCCCTATAAAAATTTCTGCCATCAAGATCGAAAATGTAAAAAAAGGCCTTTATACAGATTCATCTCAGCTATCCAATGCAAAAAAAATCATTTAAAAATATTGAAATGCAAGCGAGATATCTTTATAAGTTTCTTCTGTGGATAGCGAACGGGTATTTTCTCTTGACTAAAGTAGCCTCCCTATAAAAAATTCTGCAATCAAGATCGAAAATGTAAAAAACAAACAGTCTTTGTACAGATTCATCAGCTATCCAATGCAAAAAAAAAAATAATTTAAAAATATTGAAATGCAACCGAGGTATCTTTATAAATTTCTTCTATAGGATTAGCATTAGCGAACGGGTCTTTTCGCTTGACTAAAGTAGCCTGCCAAAAAAAATTCTGCAATCAAGATCGAAAAAGTAAAAAACGGTCTTTGTACAGATTTATCTCAGCTATCCAATGCAAAAAAATCATTTAAAAATATTGAAATGCAACCGAGATATCTTTATAAGTGTCTTCTATAGGATTAGCATTATAGCGAACGGGTCATTTCACTTGATTAAAGTAGCCTCCCTATAAAAAATTCTGCAATCAAGATCGAAAATGTAAAAAACGGTCTTTGTACAGATTCATCTCAGCTATCCAATGCAAAAAAAAAAAATAATTTAAAAATATTGAAATGCAACCGAGATATCTTTATAAGTTTCTTCTAAAAGCATTAGCGAATCAAAAAAATTCTGCAATCAAGATCGAAAATGTAAAAAACGGTCTTTGTACAGATTCATCTCAGCTATCCAATGCAAAAAAAAATCATTTAAAAATATTGAAATGCAACCGAGATATCTTTATAAGTTTTTTCTATAGAGTTAGCATTAGCGAACGGGTCTTTCCGGTAGAATAAAGTAGCCTCTTCTCTGTTGCATTGAATATTTTTAATTTTTTTTTTTTTTTTTTTTTTTTTGCATTGGATAGCCTAAGATCGATCTGTACAAAGGCCATTTTTTGCTTTTTCGATTTTGTTTACAAATGTTTTTAGTGAAGACACTTTCATTTTCGGAACCTGTTACGAAAGTGAAAGCTTCCTCATAAAAAAACCATAGGATTAGCATTAGCGAGCGGGTATATTCGCGCGACTGAAATAGTCTCTTAGCATCACTCACTGCTGATTTGAATTGCAACAAAATATGCTTATTATTAAATCAAAATGTTTAGAATAACCTTAAAAATTATTCGATTGCTTTTCAGAAGGGGGAAAAAAAACATATACACTAAGGACAAATATATCATCTGTGTATGCTGATTTCGCCGCAAGGGAATGTATTTGCTAAACGATGAAAATAAGTCGAAATTTTCGGTAAAACAGCGAAAAGAAATCTTTGTTTAAAGTTTGAGAAACACATTTCTAAGTTTTAAATTAGTGTAATCCAATTTAATAATGAATTGTACAATAGTTATCTTTTAGTTTGCTGTATAGCACAAATGTTTAATTTTTATGAAAGGAACATTTAAACTGATTCAGCAAGAATTACTTAATAAATGATAGAAAAAAAAGGTATTATAGAAAATTTAAATACAAATGCATTTATTCTCCGCAAAAATCTATTAATTTTTAAAGACACTAGTAACCATTGTTATTTTCTTTCTTTCTTTCTCTCTCCCCTCCCCCCCTGTCGAGTGCGGATGACAAAATGATAATTCTAGTATCTTTTGAGAATAAGCGACTTCTTCATTTTGATGTTGTACGCAATTTAAAAATCTTTCAAAAATTAAACTTAAGAAAGAAAAATAATAACAATGATAAATTTGTTTTAATTCCAAATCAATAATGCTTTTTAAAAATCTTTATGATTAGAACAGCCTAGTAAAACAAATTGTCTGAAATCAGCATCAGTTTATGGCATTTATTTAAACTTTCCTCTATGCTTCGGAAAAGAAATTTGTAGTTTACTATCCTACAAGTTGCTTACAGCATATAGCCAAAGGCGAGACTCCCCATTGAGGTAATCGGTGTCGTTCATCTTCGGCAATCCCCCCTCTTTTTGTAAGAAGGCGTTTCTTGGCTAAGGCTTTTCTAAATCTTAGTCTTTCTGGCTGTTAAAAATGAAAGTGTCTCAACTTTTTATAAATGCAGCATAGATTTGATTTTTTTTTTAATCAAAATAAAAAGCATTTTCAGAAAGCTAAATGATGAAACTATGCATGCCGCTTTACCAAATTTTAAAATGTCCAACAGATTTTTCGCGATAAGGTACTAAAGACAATTTTTACAAAACCTAAAATAACGCATCTAGAACGCCTTAAAAATTAAAAAAATAAATAAAATTTTAAAGTGGCGTGCATAGTTTAAGAGTACAGCTTTTGAAAGCTACAAAAAATACCAAATTCGAGCAAAATGCAAAAAAAAATGTCAGTTATAAATTTCTCCCATTGAAATAACATTAGCCGCTCTATCTCGGAGCGTTAGTGAAGTAGGGCCTTAAATGGACAGCCCCTTAAGATCCCTCTCATTGACATCGACTAGTCTTGACATATGGCCTCCAGGAAGAGATATCTGTACTTCGTAATGCGTTGTTGCTGCCGTTTAACTTTAATTCTTATTTTCTTTCTTTCTTTTTTTTTTTTTTTTTTTTTTTGAAAGATAAATATAATATATATATTTATAATCTTCAATAGATTTATTAGACAAGGGAAAGAATATTTTTTTAACGATTATGTTGAATTCAGCTGACGCAAATGACGCACATGTTAGACAATAAGTTGATAACGTTTCAAAACGTCATAAAATATTCATTCAGATAAAAGGGAAAGAATGTTTTTTAATGATTATCTTGAATTCAACTGACGCAAGTGACGCACATGTTAAACAATAAGTTGATAATGTTTCAAAACATTTAACCCCTTGGGGGACAAGAAAAAATTTCTCTAAATATTGAATTGTCACCGGAATAATCGATAAATTCTACTTTTAAATAAAGAAAAGAAATTTTTCAACGATTTTCCTCCAAAGTTAAAAATACAAAATTTAGTTAAAATTTTCTGGTGAGAATCTTGTTTAAATTAGATGGGATATATTTTATGACACCGCCCCTCAAGGGGGTAACAAAAATGAATGCTTTCTAAACTTTTGTATGTAATTCATCTTACGCTTATGACTTTTTCTCCAAATATATATATATTTCTCTCAGCGAAACTTTCTAACATTTTTATGAACTCATTTTTTTAAACGTAAAATTTGAATACTGGGAAGCATGACTATAGAAATGATTGGAATCGAACCGTTTTTCATTTTTCGATAAATGAATTACATCTCAAGTTATACGCGATTTTTGTCTTATGACGACCTCGTTTGTCTTATGTCTCCCAGAAATTCGGTTCAAAGCACTAGCTTTGACAACGTTTTCTGAAAGATCTTCTGCCTTTACCAAAAAACAGAAAAACTATTCGACTTTATAGCTTATGAATAAGAGCATCTTCCAATCTCAGGTATTTATGATCAAAAATCAATTCAGGAATGTGTTAGAAATTATCCAGTTTTGATTTGAAAACAGCCTCAACTCTTTTCCCAAATCCTTACTTTCTGACGCATTTACGACTTTTAAACTATTCATGAATACAATCATATTTTTTTATGCGCATACAATCCGTAGAATGGTGAATGCAGTATCATTCAACAGGTACACAAAAGAATTCGGTTACAATGCTGCCTAAGAACGGTAATTGTTGAAAGTGCGTTTTCACTTGCAATATATACTTTTAAAACGGTATTAACAAAAATATTTTCCCACGCTCAACGTTGCCAGACTCATTTTTAAAGGTGAAAACATGAAGCTTGCTTGCGTGCATTTTGAAGAGATGTATAAGAGGCTGTGTGTTTTCATTTTTCACTCAATTAATTAGAACTCGATTTATAAACAATTATTTTAGGTAGCTTTCCTTACAAAAAGCTACCTATTGCAGCCGTTCGGAGGAAAGCGATTTCAAAAAATTTTGGTATATTTTCATCGATCATGACCCCAGACCCCGAAACCACCCTTCGTTCAAAAGTTGATATATATATATGTATTTATGAACCGATTTGGATGTAACTCGGTGTCTACATAGTACAATACCAATGTCTCGACCGAGTTCGTTGACCAGCTTCATCCGGCATCTTGTTTCAAAAGGGCGGACATTTAAAGAAATTAAAAAAAAAATTTAATTTAAAATGGAGGTATCAAAAAATTAGAAAATGAAAAATAATTTTTTTATTTTATTTTATTTTATTTTTATTATTATTATTATTATTATTATTATTATTATTTTGTTTTGTTTTATGTGATACAAAGATTCCTTAGCAGTTTTTGTTTCGTCTATATCTTAAAAAATGGTTGAGTTATAGCACTTTGAATTTCTAGCTTGGCTGACATTTTGAAACGATCTGATATTTGTCACGCTACACACGTATTTATTAACCTATTTGGATGTAAGAAGGCATGTGGATAGTATATAGCAATGTCCGGCAAATTCATAGAAAATAACATTAATTCATGCTGCTTAAGGGTGTATTACAATCCAAACTGCTTATTTTCCGATTCATTTTTAAATTCATTTTTGCTCAATCTGGGAAATTCTCTTATTTAGAAACTACATAATGTGCCGTGCTTCTAGATTTTTTGATAAATGCAGAAAATATTGTTAAAAATGCTGCCAAAGTTGGCGTTTTGAACCGAATTTTCCGAAGCAGCAGATCTGGGAATGAAAAAAAAAATGGTCATACTGAGAAAATAACTGTTTAAAACTCAAATTCTAATTAAGGCTGTTCTTAACTACTCTGCTCAACAAGCGCAAAACGTTTTGACACATTTACAAATTTATTTTTTAACAGAAAGGTATAAAATTGGAAAGCCTGGCCATGGAAGCGATTTGGAATTGAACTGTTTTTTCCATTTTTTGATCAATCAATTACCTGAAAATAAGTTAAAACTAGTGTGAATGAATAAGAACAAAAAATCTTCTTAAAACACCATCAAAAAATTTTAAATGTCCTAGGTCTTTCGAAAGATCTGAATCTCTCTTCGTCAGGCACAAAGAAGACGTGCTTCTACTATGAAAGTACGATTTTCAGTCTTGCTGCTGCTTTCATAGTAGAAGCACGTCTTCTTTGCGCCTGACGTAGAAAGACTCGGATCTTTTGAAAGGTCTAGCACATTAAATTTTTGATGGTGTTTTAAGAAGATTTTTTGTTCTTGATCAATTACCTATTGAATTACAAGCAATTTTGATCACATGACAAATGCGTTTTTCGCCCGCTCTTGAGTGCTCTTTCTTCCTTCGCGCGGAAATTCGGTTCAAAACGCCCACTTTGACACTATTTTCTGACAGATCGATTGCGTTTTCAAAAAAAAAAAAATGGGAAAAAACAACTCGGTGACATAGTTTCTGAACAACAACACCAGCTATAGTTTCATGCATTTTCGAGCAAAAATAAATTAAAACTTATGTCAGAAATTTGCTCTTTTGGATTTGAGAACACCCTTAATTGAGAGAAAAATGAAATCACACGGCCTCTTATACATCTCTTCAAAAATCACCTAGGCAAGTTTTATGTTTTAGGTAGATTTCGTATGAAATACTACCTATTGGGATCGTTCCTATGTTGGAATTTCTGAAAAATTTTTGCAGATCTACACCGATCATGACCCCTAGAACCCAAAACCACCCTCAGTAAAAAACTTTATATATCTATCTATCTATATATATATATATCACTTTCTTCTGGACACGATAACTTTCGTAATTCTGTACCAATCTCTTCCAAACTGATACATAAAATCAACGGGCATAAAATCTCGGTCAAGTTTGTTAATGGGCAAAATCGGACCAAGGGGATGGAAACGGGGAGGGGTTTTGTGAAAACCGACCCCCCCCCCCCCATAACTTCTTAATTTTTGTACATGTCAAATCAGTTTAAAGTTTTTATTACTTCTAAAAATAGGGCTAAAATTTTATGTATCACAGATTTTTGATAAAGTTAAAAATGAGCTCAAGGGGCACAAAAATAGGGTTTTTCGGAGAAAAAAATTCACAACTTCGTCAATTCTCAAGATACCAAAGCCAATTAATTTTATTATAAATCTCCTTAATATTATCTACAACTTTTATATTCACAAGTTTTTGATAGGACGAATTCGTACCGCAAAAAAAAAAAAAAAAAAAAATTAAAAACGAAAACAAAAAGGGGGTTTGAAGAAGTAAAAAATCCACAACTCCTTCAATTCAAAAGATATAAAATCCCCATGAATTTATCATATATCTTCTTAATATTGTCTAAAACATCTATATAGACAAGTTTTTGATAGGACCAATTCTTACAGCAAAAACAAATTAAAAATACATAGCAGTTGAAGAAAAAAATCATCAAAGTAAGGGTGTATTCAAATCCAAGCTGCTTATTTTCTGGCTCATTTTACAATTCATTTTAGCTCTCAAAGGGTTCCACAATTGGTACGTTTTCTTACTCAGAAACTATATAATGTACCGTAATGGTCGATTTTTTGATAGAGGCAGAATATATTTTTAAAAATGCCGTTAAAGTGGGCATTTGGAACCGAATTTCCCGAAGCGGATTGTGTTGGAAAAATCATTGCAGGATGCACTCAAATCCAAACTGCTTATTTTCTGACTCATTTTTAAATTCATTTTTGCTCTCAAACGCATCCAATTGCTAGATTCTCTTATTCAGAAACTATATAATATACAGTAATGATCGATTTTTTGATAGAGGCAGAATATATTTCAAAAAATGATGTCAAAGTGGGCATTTTGAACGGAATTTCCCGAAGCAATTGTGTTATCACTTTCTTCTGGACACGATAACTTCCGCAATTCTGCACAAATCTCTTCCAAACTGATACATAAAATCAAGGGACATAAAATCTCGGTCAAGTTCGTTAATGGGCAAAAGCGGACAAAGGGGAGGGAAATAGGGAGGGGGCTTGTGAAAACCGAAAAAACTCATAACTTCTTAGTTTTTGTACATATCAAATCAGTTTAAAGTTTTTATTACTTCTAAAAATAGCGCCAAAAATTCATGCATTACAGATTTTTGATAAAATTAAAAATAGGCTCAAGGGGTGCAAAAAATAGGGTTTTTGGGAGAAAAAATTTCCTTACTTCGTCAATTCTCAAGATATCAAATCCAATTAATTTTATTATACGTCTCCTTAATATTATCTACAACTTTTATATTCACAAGTTTTTGATAGCACCAATTTGTACCGCAAAAAAAAAAAATTTGAAAACGAAAACAAAAAAGGGGGGTTGAAGAAGAAAAATTTTCATAACTCTGTCAATTCACAAGATATAAAATCTCCATGAGATTATCATATATCGTCTTAATATTGTCTTCAACATTTATATAGACAAGTTTTTGATAGGGCCAATTCTTACAGCAAAAACAAATTAAAAATACATAGCGGTTGAAGAAAAAAATCATCTTATTAAGGGTGCATTCAAATCCAAACTGTCCATTTTCTTACTCATTTTTAAATTCATTTTTGCTCTCAAACGCATCCAATTGCTAGATTCTCTTATTCAGAAACTATATAATGTACAGTAATGTTCGATTTTTTGATAGAGGCAGAATATATTTCAAAAAATGTTGTCAAAGTGGGCATTTTGAACAGAATTTCCCGAAGCGATTGTGTTAGAAGCGAAAAATATTACCCTACTGAGAAAATAATTGTTTATTAATCAAGGTTTAATTAATTGAAAGAAAAATAAAAACACAGGTTGCTTATAAATCTTTTCAAAAATGACGTCAGCATGTCTCATGTTTCATATATATATATATATATATATATATATATATATATTTTTTTTTTTTTAATTAAAAATGAATCTGAAAATGTGCCAGAAAATTTCGAGTTGTTGAGCATGGAAAAAATATATTTTTTAATATCGCCTTAACATGATTCTGATAAAACCAGCTATTTTATAAAAAGGAAATAAAAACTCGTCAAAAGCAGACAGATAAAACTGTTAAAGTGGATTTATATCTAATAATGATTTAGTTTTTGTTGGTGAAATTAGTATACTTAACTTCGAAATCTACCTCTGCCTGTAGGCCGGGCCGGCAGGGATTTTTTACTTTTAAAAATGAGTCTGAAAATATCTCAGAAAATTGAGCTGTTGAGGGTGGAAAAATACTTTTCAAATACACCCTTAAGCCGGAATCTTCCGAACAGGGAAAACCAAATTTTTGCATAAGGCAGAAAAATGATATTTTAAAAACGAAAGCATTTCGTTTATGAAATTTTAAAACTGATAGAGATATGTTAAATGCTCACTATCAGATATTTTAATTAAATTTCGTAACAGATGAATAAAGTTATTACAAAAGAACAAAAATCAATTTAATTTTTTAAGAAATACTACTTTACTGCAGTGTTTCCCATATAGATTTGCATATAAAAGTTATATTATTATTAGAATACACGTTTAGGAAAATATACGTATTTTCTTAAGTACAATATATTATGCTTTAATGTTAGTAGTAGGAAAACGAGAGTTCGGGGACAGGAGGCGGGGGTGCTGAGGTGCCGCACCCCCGCCTCTGACACCCCCGCCTCTGGTGCCCCCTGCGGTACCCCCTCCTGTCGCCCCTCCGGTCCCGCACCCCCTCCGACACCGCCCCCTAGCGGGAAAAAATAAATTTCTGCTCTAACATGAGAGTTGAACGTTAGATCGACTAGATTATCATGCTATAAGATGAAGATTAAATTTACATTTGAATTTTGAACAACTTTTACCTTAATCAGTATTATTAATTAAGCGAAACAATGGAAAATATCAATTTTTAATGAAAAAGCTGAATTTTTTCAAGTACAAGATCAGAATATACTTTTAAATGGTGAAAGTTAAACGCGTATATTTGAATTTTGAACAACTTTTACCTTAATCAGTATTATTAATTAAGCAAAACAATGGAAAATATCAATTTTTAATGAAAAAGCTGAATTTTTTCAAGTACAAGATCAGAATATACTTTTAAATGGTGAAAGTTAAACGCGTATATTTGAATTTTGAACAACTTTTACCTTAATCAGTATTATTAATTAAGCAAAACAATGGAAAATATCAATTTTTAATGAAAAAGCTGAATTTTTTCAAGTACAAGATCAGAATATA
The DNA here is from genome assembly GCA_963932465.1 of Maratus speciosus. Classification (NCBI taxonomy): domain Eukaryota; kingdom Metazoa; phylum Arthropoda; class Arachnida; order Araneae; family Salticidae; genus Maratus; species Maratus speciosus. The sequence continues at coordinate 76,722,640 of OZ010796.1, read as the reverse complement.
CTTTTAAATGGTGAAAGTTAAACGCGTATATTTGAATTTTGAACAATCTTTGCCTTAATGAGTATTATTAATTAAGCAAAACAGTGGAAAATATTGCTTTTTAATGAAAAAGATTGATTTACACTGTATAAGATATGGTTAAATGGAGAAGATTATCGTACTATGGAATGATGATTATTTAATTTATATTTGTATAATCAACCTCTTAAAGAGTATAATTAAGCAAAACAATGGAAAATAACAATTTTAAAGGAAAAAAGCCGATTTCTGTACGTTATTTTCAACTACAAGATCAGAATATCAACTTAAATTGAGAAAGTTAAACATATATTTGAATTTTGAACAATCTTTACCTTAATGAGTATTATTAATTATGCAAAATAACAAAAAAATATAAATTTTAATGGAAAAAGCAGATTTTTTTTTTTTTTTTTTTCCAACCATAAAATGAGAATATCGTCTTAAAATGGAAATTTAAACATACATTTCAGTTTGAGAACAACCCTCACCTGAATTAATTTTGATTAACTGAACAAATAACAAAAGTTAATATAGAATAAAAAGATGAATTTTATTAACTTTTATACTAATTTGTGGTTTTAACAGACATTTAAACACTAGTTATGTAAGATTTAAAACCTTAGACAAATACGTCCTAAGACATATATTAATCAAAATAAATTCTTTCAGCTTAATCAATAACTGAAAATTTATCATTTAAAATATAAATATATATTTATTTTCATGATTGTACATATAAAAATAAGAGTTTACAAGCTAATTTCCTTAATTTTTAGAAGATTCAACAGAATATTTTCAACAAGTCTGGTATAAGAAAAAATAATTTCAATCCCTATTCCCTAACGTCAACCGCTCACATTCCTTAAGCTTGGGGGAACACAACAATAGAGTTCTGACGTCACAAAAGCATATCGGAAAAATGTTTACATCCAAAAAAAAAAAAAATCAATTTTTATGCTTCTTCTCAACTGTTAAATGAAAGATATAAACTTATATTTTAGTTTTGAACAATCATTACCTTAATGATTATTAATAATTAAGCAGAACAATGGAAAATAATTCTTTTTTATGAAAAAGACACATTTAAACGAATTCGATTAACATTTACACTACTTTGAGATTTTATCGTCCTTTTTCAGACGTTAGTTATGTAATATTTAATTCGTTACACGACTATACCCCAAAATATATTCAATCTAATTTCCTTAATTTTAGCAGATTCAACAGAATTTTTTCGATAGGGCTAGTAATAAGACAATAATTCCAGATCACATTCACTGCACGCTACCCCTAGCATTCTTCAAACTTGGGAAGGGATCACAAACCTTCTCTGACGTCATATTCGAACCAATTTTTTAGTTCATGTTTACTGCACCTGGTAAACTACAAAGCATAAGAGAAAACGTTTCCGTTCAAGAAAAATATCAGTTTTTAAGTAAAAAGAGACTGAATTCTTTACAACTGTTACATGAAAGATGTAAACATTTATTTTAGTTTTGAACAACCATAACCTTAATGAATTTTTATAAGTGAAAAAATAACAAAGGAAAATATTATATTTTAATGAAAGAAGACAAATTTAAACGAATTTGATTGACTCTTACACTAGTTGGAAACTGTAAATGAGTAAAATTGTTTTATGAGTTCATTTAATCATTGACACATTCGAGATTTTGTACATATATCCGAATTTTGAATGAACAGCATCTTAATGAATATTAATAATTAAGTAAAACAATGGAAAATATCAATTTTTAAGGAAAAAGATCAGAATATCACCATAAAAAAGGAAAGATACGAGGATTTCAACTTAAAAGGGAAATTTAAACATTTATTTCAGTTTTTGAAAAATCATTACCTTAATGAATTTTAATAATTGAACAAATAACTAGGGAAAATATTATTCTTTAATGATAAAAGACAAATTTAAACGAATTTGATTAACTTGTACACTAGTTTGAGATTTTATCCTCCTTATAGATGCTACCTATGTAGAATTTTAACTTTTCAACGAGACACACTTCAAGAAATACTCATTACTAAACAAAATAAATTCATTTTAATCTAATCAATAACTGAAAATTACACATTTTAAAAATATTTTCATGAATGTGCATAAAAATACGAGTTTACAAACTAATATCCTTATTTTTATTACATTTAACTAAATTTTTCTACATTCAAGCTTAATTTTTATACACAAAGCATTATTTAATCAAATCCAGTACTTTCAGATTTAACGAAATTCACCGACTTTCACTTTTAAACCAATCCTATGAGTTAAGAAACAAGAGCACCTCCTACAATTTTATAGCATTGGGTGAAACGAGGCGAATTAGCAGCACATTAAAACTTAAACATAATAATAAAAAAAAAGTTATTAAATAATTGCTTAGTGCATAACTTTCCCTCAAAATGAAAAACAAATGAATTCTTGAAACCCCCAATCTTACTAAGTAAAGAAAAATAAATAAATAAAATTCAAATAATTATTCGCCCTTGGACGGATTCGAACCGCCAACCCCATGGTTAACAGCCATATACGCTATCCAATTGCGCTACAAGGGCATCGAAGATTTTTGAATTATTGCAATACTTATCTACATCAAACTCGATTCTTGCTCCTATATATTTTACCATTACATAATTTTAACAAATTTACATCGAATTTGTAAAATTTTAACACTTTGATGACATACACCTCAAGAAATTTTCATAATTAAACAAAAAATAATCTTATCAATAACTGGAAATTTCACATTTAAAACACATATTTTCGTGATTGGTTTGTAAACTTATTTTTATGTGTACAATTTCCATAATTTTATCACATTCGAACTTAATTTTTACACACAAAACATTATTTAATCATATTCTATACTTTATGATTCAGTGAAATTCGGACTAGTCTAGGTTATTCTGCTCATATTATTAATCAAATTGTCTTATGTTTCACCTTGCATTTCGAAGATTTTCGAATTATCATCCATCAAGTTGCGTAAAACATAAATACTGTCTTTATAGTTTAATGATACATAGTATACATGACTAGCCTGAGTTATTCTATCCATATTATTAACCAAATTATCATATGTTTCATCTTACACATCGAAGATTTCTGAATTTTCATCCATCAAGTTGCTTAAAATATTAATACTACGTTTATAGTTCTAATGATGCATAGCATACATGAATGCAATCTTTAATTTTAACATTTCATATTTCAAATAACCTATTTCAAAGCCAAACTATATGAATTTTTACTACAACGCTTACCACAGAACAATTTACGCTTCACACTTGTCTAATAATTATTAGATATGTATTCCTCAGAAATATTACTACCATATGAATAAGTAAAGAAAATGTAATATATATATATATATATATATTAAATAACCTCATACACGAAAAGTATCACAGAAGGGAAATACTAATAATCAATTAAAATAATTAACTATTACATAAAATTCCATCTATTACATATAAAACTTCAACTGATGAATGAAAAATATGCAAATTAGCAAAATAAAATTTACAAAAGTAAGAAAAAATACAAGTTATTGAAAATTTAATTAAAAAAAAACAGGCTTTTGAAAATTGCAAGTTTAACTCCTACCTTAACCCTAGATCTACCGGGAATTTTATTCAAGTTTTAATAAAACGTTCTACACCAGAATTTTTATTTAAAACTATTTAACTTATTTATTTACCTTATTTTTGTCTGGTTTATATACTTAGTTTATTTTAAAGAAATTTCTGGTTTGAATGAATATTTTGTATGTACCTGTCGGGTCCAATGGACCCGTCTGGTAGACGGAGGGTTAAATGTCATTACCACTATCTCTTCGCAGAATATAATAATCTATGGTTTGCTATAACAGAATTTCTTGATAACGTTTATTACACTACTGATTTGTACGCATGCGTGAGTTGTCACGTGATCAAAACGTTTGAGAATAATATAAATTTTCGAAAAGCAACGCAGCATTTCTCATTTCAACTGTTAGACTTAAGGGAGAAGATAACTTTAGTGCACAACTCTGATAAATTTCCAGATTTTAATTCAAGTGGGGAATCGATTTCTTTATTAGTGAATAAAGTAAGTTTTAGTATATCATTGCAATATATAATAATAAAAATAAACAATGAATAAATTATTATTTATATATTAAACCTTTCCTAAGTATATAAATATATTTCTTTTATTGTACAGATGTTGCAGCAAGATGAATCAAAACAGCAGCAATCCTCTTTATCAGAAATGGAAGATCTGAATGATTCGCTCTTAGCACATATAGAGTTAGAAAATAATAAATATGTAAGTACTTAGATATGAAATACTATAATTCATATATGAAACGTAATTAGAGTAAGTTTAAAATCAAATATTTTATTGTTTGTAATTTAACAAATGTTTTTTATCCATATCATTGAAGAGAATTCTAATTGTTTACATTTATTTCTCTCACAGATGTGTTCTATTTGCTGCAAACAATTTTTAAGTAAATGGAATTTAAAAGAACATACACAGATCCATACAGATGAAAAACCCTATACTTGTGAAGATTGCCAAAAGCCGTTTTCAAGAAAATATGAATCAAAAATGCATACTACATCATATAGTCTATCACCAGCTGTACATGTAAACTATGTGAAGATATTCAAGAAATAACCAGACGTTTGAAGAATTTAACAATCAAGGAAGAGATTTAGACTATGTACTCAACCTATTTGCATAAGAGTTACCACAATATCCCAAAACTGAAATTTCCTAGACACGCAGTGGGTGTAAAGAAATTTTTGATACCCATGATTCTCGTAACCACCATGAATTTGGATATTATTCATAATGTATTCCTTAAATTGTTATAATAAATATTCTTTTATCTGCACTTATCGACTCGTTTATTTATATCTCCTAACATTTTAAACGAAAAACGCTTTCCCATCTTAAAAAATTTCATAAGAACACATAAAAATTAACAGATGATTGAAAAAATATCATGTTTACAAAGTTTTCTAGATATATTTACAAAAATGTTTACAAAATAAAAAATTTGCAAGAGTAAAAGACAAAATTCACAAAATTAAAAAAAAAATACAACATAACATTTTTTTCTTCTTACAAATGTGAGTTTTTAGAAAAGTAGGAAAAAAAAATTACACTTAGATTTTTTTTTTCAAAAGTGAAAAAAAAATATTTTTACAAAAATATTTTTACAAAAAAATATTTTTACAAAAAAAAAAAATTACAAAATTAAAAAAAAAAATTATAACATAAAAAAAATAATAAAAAAAATTTAAAAAATTTGTGAAAAAAAAATTGCAAAAAAGTTTGAAAAAAATTTACAAAAAAGTTATGAAAAAGTTTCAAAAAATGATATTTTAAATATAGTGTATAATGGTTGGCCAACCATTATAATACTATTTAAAATATCATTTTTTGAAACTTTTTCGTAAATTTTTTTCTAACTTTTTTGCAATTTTTTTTTCACAAATTTTGTAAATTTTTTTTATTATTTTTTATCTTATATATATTTTTTTTTTTTACTTTTGTAATTTTTTTTTTGTAAAAAAATTTTTTGTAAAAAAAATTTTTTGTAAAAATATTTTTGTAAAAATATTTTTTTTTCACTTTTGAAAAAAAAAAAAATTAAGTGTAATTTTTTTTCCTACTTTTCTAAAAACTCACATTTGTAAGAAGAAAAAAATGTTATGTTGTATTTTTTTTTTAATTTTTTTAATTTTGTCTTTTACTCTTGCAAATTTTTTATTTTGTAAACATTTTTGTAAATATATCTAGAAAACTTTGTAAACATGCATATTTTTTCATTCATCTGTTAATTTTTATGTGTTCTTATGAAATTTTTTAAGATGGGAAAGCGTTTTCCGTTTAAAATGTTAGGAGATATAAATAAACACGTCGATAAGTGCAGATAAAAGAATATTTATTATAACAATTTAAGGAATACATTATGAATAATATCCAAATTCATGGTGGTTACGAGAATCATGGGTAACAAAAATTTCTTTACATGCACTGTGTGCCTTCGAAATTTCAATTTTGGGATATTGTGGTAACTCTTATGCAAATAGGTTGAGTACATAGTCTAAATCTCTCCCTTGATTGTTAAATTCTTCAAACGTCTGGTTATTTCTTGAATATCTTCACAAAGTTTACATACAGCTGGTGATAGACTATATGATGTAGTATGCATTTTTGATTCATATTTTCTTGAAAACGGCTTTTGGCAATCTTCACAAGTATAGGGTTTTTCATCTGTATGGATCTGTGTATGTTCTTTTAAATTCCATTTACTTAAAAATTGTTTGTAGCAAATAGAACACATCTGTGAGAGAAATAAATGTAAACAATTAGAATTAACTTCAATGATATGGATAAAAAACATTTGTTAAATTACAAACAATAAAATATTTGATTTTAAACTTACTCTAATTACGTTTCATATATGAATTATAGTATTTCATATCTATGTACTTACATATTTATTATTCTTTAACTCTACATGTGCTAAGAGCGAATCATTCAGATCATCCATTTCTGATAAAGAGGATTGCTGCTGTTTTGATTCATCTTGCTGCAACATCTGTACAATAAAAGAAATATATTTATATACTTAGGAAAGGTTTAATATATAAATAATAATTTATTCATTGTTTATTTTTATTATTATATATTGCAATGATATACTAAAACTTACTTTATTCACTAACAAAGAAATCGATTCCCCACTTGAATTAAAATCTGGAAATTTATCAGAGTTGTGCACTAAAGTTATCTTCTCCCTTAAGTCTAACAGTTGAAATGAGAAATGCTGCGTTGCTTTTCGAAAATTTATATTATTCTCAAACGTTTTGATCACGTGACAACTCACGCATGCGTACAAATCAGTAGTGTAATAAATGTTATCAAGAAATTCTGTTATAGCAAACCATAGATTATTATATTCTGCGAAGAGATAGTGGTAATGACATTTAAGGTAGGAGTTAAACTTGCAATTTTCAAAAGCCTTTTTTTTTTTAATTAAATTTTCAATAACTTGTATTTTTTCTTACTTTTGTAAATTTTATTTTGCTAATTTGCATATTTTTCATTCATCAGTTGAAGTTTTATATGTAATAGATGGAATTTTATGTAATAGTTAATTATTTTAATTGATTATTAGTATTTCCCTTCTGTGATACTTTTCGTGTATGAGGTTATTTAATATATATATATATATATATTTATATATATATTACATTTTCTTTACTTATTCATATGGTAGTAATATTTCTGAGGAATACATATCTAATAATTATTAGACAAGTGTGAAGCGTAAATTGTTCTGTGGTAAGCGTTGTAGTAAAAATTCATATAGTTTGGCTTTGAAATAGGTTATTTGAAATATGAAATGTTAAAATTAAAGATTGCATTCATGTATGCTATGCATCATTAGAACTATAAACGTAGTATTAATATTTTAAGCAACTTGATGGATGAAAATTCAGAAATCTGCGATGTGTAAGATGAAACATATGATAATTTGGTTAATAATATGGATAGAATAACTCAGGCTAGTCATGTATACTATGTATCATTAAACTATAAAGACAGTATTTATGTTTTACGCAACTTGATGGATGATAATTCGAAAATCTTCGAAATGCAAGGTGAAACATAAGACAATTTGATTAATAATATGAGCAGAATAACCTAGACTAGTCCGAATTTCACTGAATCATAAAGTATAGAATATGATTAAATAATGTTTTGTGTGTAAAAATTAAGTTCGAATGTGATAAAATTATGGAAATTGGTTTGTAAACTGTTATTTTTATGTGTACAATCACGAAAATATGCGTTTTAAATGTGAAATTTCCAGTTATATATAAGATTATTTTTTTGTTTAATTATGAATATTTCTTGAAGTGTATGTCATCAAAGTGTTAAAATCTTACAAATTCGATGTAAATTTGTTAAAATTATGTAATGGTAAAATATATAGGAGCAAGAATCGAGTTTGATGTAGATAAGTATTGCAATAATTCAAAAATCTTCGATGCCCTTGTAGCGCAATTGGATAGCGTATATGGCTGTTATCCATGGGGTTGGCGGTTCGAATCCGTCCAAAGGCGAATAATTATTTTAATTTTATTTATTTATTTTTCTTTACTTAGTAAGATTGGGGGTTTCAAGAATTCATTTGTTTTTCATTTTGAGGGAAAGTTATGCACTAAGCAATTATTTAATTACTTTTTTTTTATTATTATGTTTAAGTTTTAATGTGCTGCTAATTCGCCTCGTTTCACCCAATGCTATAAAATTATAGGAGGTGCTCTTGTTTTTTAACTCATAGGATTGGTTTAAAAGTGAAAATCGGTGAATTTCGTTAAATCTTAAAGTACTGGATTTGATTAAATAATGCTTTGTGTATAAAAATTAAGCTTGAATGTAGAAAAATTTAGTTAAATGTAATAAAAATAAGGATATTAGTTTGTAAACTCGTATTTTTATGCACATTCATGAAAATATTTTTAAAATGTGTAATTTTCAGTTATTGATTAGATTAAAATTAATTAATTTTGTTTAGTAATGAGTATTTCTTGAAGTGTGTCTCGTTGAAAAGTTAAAATTCTACATAGGTAGCATCTATAAGGAGGATAAAATCTCAAACTAGTGTACAAGTTAATCAAATTCGTTTAAATTTGTCTTTTATCATTAAAGAATAATATTTTCCCTAGTTATTTGTTCAATTATTAAAATTCATTAAGGTAATGATTTTTCAAAAACTGAAATAAATGTTTAAATTTTCCTTTTAAGTTGAAATCCTCGTGTCTTTCCTCTTTTATGGTGATATTCTGATCTTTTTCCTTAAAAATTGATATTTTCCATTGTTTTACTTAATTATTAATATTCATTAAGATGCTGTTCATTCAAAATTCGGATATATGTACAAAATCTCGAATGTGTCAATGATTAAATGAACTCATAAAACAATTTTACTCATTTACAGTTTCCAACTAGTGTAAGAGTCAATCAAATTCGTTTAAATTTGTCTTCTTTCATTAAAATATAATATTTTCCTTTGTTATTTTTTCACTTATAAAAATTCATTAAGGTTATGGTTGTTCAAAACTAAAATAAATGTTTACATCTTTCATGTAACAGTTGTAAAGAATTCAGTCTCTTTTTACTTAAAAACTGATATTTTTCTTGAACGGAAACATTTTCTGTTATGCTTTGTAGTTTACCAGGTGCAGTAAACATGAACTAAAAAATTGGTTCGAATATGACGTCAGAGAAGGTTTGTGATCCCTGCCCAAGTTTGAAGAATGCTAGGGGTAGCGTGCAGTGAATGTGATCTGGAATTATTGTCTTATTACTAGCCCTATCGAAAAAATTCTGTTGAATCTGCTAAAATTAAGGAAATTAGATTGAATATATTTTGGGGTATAGTCGTGTAACGAATTAAATATTACATAACTAACGTCTAAAAAGGGACGATAAAATCTCAAAGTAGTGTAAATGTTAACCGAATTCGTTTAAATGTGTCTTTTTCATAAAAAAGAAATATTTTCCATTGTTCTGCTTAATTATTAATAATCATTAAGGTAATGATTGTTCAAAACTAAAATATAAGTTTATATCTTTCATTTAACAGTTGAGAAGAAGCATAAAAATTGATATTTTTTTTTTTGGATGTAAACTTTTTTCCGATATGCTTTTGTGACGTCAGAACTCTATTGTTGTGTTCCCCCAAGCTTAAGGAATGTGAGCGGTTGACGATAGTGAATAGGGATTGAAATTATTTTTTCTTATACCAGACTTGTTGAAAATATTCTGTTGAATCTTCTAAAAATTAAGGAAATTAGCTTGTAACCTCTTATTTTTATATGTACAATCATGAAAATAAATATATATTTATATTTTAAATGATAAATTTTCAGTTATTGATTAAGCTGAAAGAATTTATTTTGATTAATATATGTCTTAGGACGTATTTGTCTAAGGTTTTAAATCTTACATAACTAGTGTTTAAATGTCTGTTAAAATCACAAATTAGTATAAAAGTTAATAAAATTCATCTTTTTATTCCATATTAACTTTTGTTATTTGTTCAGTTAATCAAAATTAATTCAGGTGAGGGTTGTTCTCAAACTGAAATGTATGTTTAAATTTCCATTTTAAGACGATATTCTCATTTTATGGTTGGAAAAAAAAAAAAAAAAAAATCTGCTTTTTCCATTAAAATTTATATTTTTTTGTTATTTTGCATAATTAATAATACTCATTAAGGTAAAGATTGTTCAAAATTCAAATATATGTTTAACTTTCTCAATTTAAGTTGATATTCTGATCTTGTAGTTGAAAATAACGTACAGAAATCGGCTTTTTTCCTTTAAAATTGTTATTTTCCATTGTTTTGCTTAATTAATGATACTCTTTAAGAGGTTGATTATACAAATATAAATTAAATAATCATCATTCCATAGTACGATAATCTTCTCCATTTAACCATATCTTATATAGTGTAAATCAATCTTTTTCATTAAAAAGCAATATTTTCCACTGTTTTGCTTAATTAATAATACTCATTAAGGCAAAGATTGTTCAAAATTCAAATATACGCGTTTAACTTTCACCATTTAAACGTATATTCTGATCTTGTACTTGAAAAAATTCAGCTTTTTCATTAAAAATTGATATTTTCCATTGTTTTGCTTAATTAATAATACTGATTAAGGTAAAAGTTGTTCAAAATTCAAATATACGCGTTTAACTTTCACCATTTAAAAGTATATTCTGATCTTGTACTTGAAAAAATTCAGCTTTTTCATTAAAAATTGATATTTTCCATTGTTTTGCTTAATTAATAATACTGATTAAGGTAAAAGTTGTTCAAAATTCAAATATACGCGTTTAACTTTCACCATTTAAAAGTATATTCTGATCTTGTACTTGAAAAAATTCAGCTTTTTCATTAAAAATTGATATTTTCCATTGTTTTGCTTAATTAATAATACTGATTAAGGTAAAAGTTGTTCAAAATTCAAATATACGCGTTTAACTTTCACCATTTAAAAGTATATTCTGATCTTGTACTTGAAAAAATTCAGCTTTTTCATTAAAAATTGATATTTTCCATTGTTTCGCTTAATTAATAATACTGATTAAGGTAAAAGTTGTTCAAAATTCAAATGTAAATTTAATCTTCATCTTATAGCATGATAATCTAGTCGATCTAACGTTCAACTCTCATGTTAGAACAGAAATTTATTTTTCCCGCTAGGGGGCGGTGTCGGAGGGGGTGCGGGACCAGAGGGGGAACAGGAGGGGGCACCAGAGGCGGGTGTGTCAGAGGCGGGGCTGCGGCACCCCTGCACCCCCGCCTCCTGTCCCCGAACTCTCGTTTTCCTACTACTAATGTTGTACTCAAATTCAAAGTGACAACTTTCTCACACGTTCCCGAAGTCATTTTTGCAAGCATTTTTATTCACTTCATATAAAAAAAATTAATGGTGTTTCTCATTTTTTCTATTAAAGCAAAAGATCTCCCAGAATTACCGTTTTGACGGATTTTCGAATCCGAAAAATTAAGGAAAGATCATCATAGCGATTAATCCCTTGTTACTCAAAATCCAATATATTAATCTGCAAATACAACTGGAAAGAAATTTTGTTTAATTTATCTTGCTTTTTTGCACCTTAAATTACGGGCTTTTTTTTCTTTCTTTCCTGTGATTTATGAAAATAATGTTACTAATGTTTAAAAAGTATATTAAAAATATTTACTCTTGATAAACCTCGAAATCTTTTCGTTTCATTTGCTAAAATTTGTTTCAAAAGTTTCAATTTAATGAAAAAATTCGATACATTATTGTTTGGAAATGTTATGTTATACATGCACTTCGATGAGGGTACAATTATTTTTATTTACTTACTTTTTTTTTTCCTTACTTGATTTGCAAATTATTTCCGAATCATTTTTTAAAAACTACTTTCGCTGAGATTATTTATTTTCTTGTCTCTTGTATGCGTCTAATAAATATAATATATCCTGAATATTTCCTAAAAGTAAATTATAAAAAGAACGAAAAATTATGCATCAGGCATAGATTATGAAACACTTTGCAACACTGAAAGAATTATTGTGAAATCTGATTTTTTTCATACATACAATGAAATCGACTGTAGTTCGTCTTGAAACTGAATTCTTTTCTGAAGATAAATGAGAATAAACGCTACGCACGCCTCAATATATAGAAAACATTGAAATGCATCTCAGCTATCTTTTGCAAGTTCATTATATTTTAAGTATCATAACATCATTTAGACAGTTCTCAAGTTCAAACGGACTACTTAATTTTTAAGTTCATTTTTGTTCGAAAACGCATGAAAGGTGTTTGTCAGAAACAGTGTAGTCGAATGGCGTTTTTCATTTTTCTGTAGAGGCAAACGATTTTTCTGAAAGTACTGTCAAAGTTGGCGTTTTGAACCGAATTTCGAACATGACAACGCGAGAAATGATAAAAACCTGTCGTCACGAGACAAAAATCGCTATTAATTCGACAAATAATTTATTTATCAAAAAATGAAAAATGCAGTTCGATTCCAAAATCGCTTCAATAGCCTGCCAATTTTGTGCCTTTACGTTTTAAAATGTGTCTGCAAATTTCATATTTATTTACCAGGAAGTCTTGTAAACCGGAACTTGCGCATCGGAAACAAATTTTCTTCATAGACCGCAATGTGTGTTTTTTTTTTTGTTTTTTTTTTTTTTGGGGGGGGGGGTGCGTATTTCTATAAACGAGGTATACATACTTCATTTTTCATTTGCAATACCGAACATTTTATAAAACACCAGTATATAAAGATTTCTGGGAAATCGAATGTATTTACGAGAGTACGAGAAGCCAGACACAGAAACCGAAGCCATAAAAACTTTTCAACTATGTTGGATAGCGTTAAAAACGAGTTCACATATTGACATATTTCAGGATTTTGTGTATGCAAACATTTTCCCAATATTCCAATATATTTTTTAAATATTAAAATATTTTTCTGATCACTTTGTTGTTAATCTCTTGTGAAGAATCCAATGGAATTCACAAAAAAGTCCCATATATTTTCAAAAGAGAACTCTAGATAGAAAAAGCAATGTATAAGCATAACAGCTCAAAATATTTCTAAGTCTCAAGGTTCTGCAGGAAATGATAAAAAGAATCAATCCATCTAAACCAATCTTAAAGGTTGACGGAAAAGGAGACGGCATGAAAAAAAGAGGAGTTATGGAATCCCTTTTAAGTAGCAAGTTTGCCGATATTTTCCCAGGACAATTTAAAAATGAAACTAGATGCGAAATTTTCTCACGCTAGCAGCGAGGGTCTCTCTTGGCCTATGAGATTGAAGCTTGTTAGTGATGTCATTCAACCTAGACTCTGACTGGGCCATAGATAGCCTTTGTTTTAAAAAGGTGAATTTGAACGAACAGAGAAAAGAGGGAGATGCGTTTTTGAATCCCAAGGAGAGAGCTGCTCTCTGAGTTGGGAGTTGAGTTTTCGGATAGATCCGAAGGGATAGAAGAATCTGCCGTTTCGGGCAGGGTAAGATTTCTCCAGTGGAAACCGAGAGTTATTGAGTAGTTGACAACGGACTGATATACACCAGAAAACAGAGGCAGCTGTTTCTTATGAGACTATCGTGACAGGATTTTGGATTTGTATCGAGAAAGAATCTAATAGAATTTGAATGCTAATCTTATACACTGAACATTAAGCCTTTAATGAACATTGTCGTCAGCTGAAAGTACCCAAAAATATAATGTAGTTGTAAATACAAGTAATTAATCAAGAAATATTAATTTATCTGATGCATTTAAATAAATTGTTTGATTTAATTATTACTTGGGCCTCCGCTTGACTGAAGTTCCACGCTACCACTTCCACCTGTTAGTCGAAGGTTTTACAACTTGGTGGCAGAAGGTGGTATGCACAGCAAGGACTCTGAACATTAAAAGACTAGCTTAAGAGAAAGAGCTCCAGACACAAGACCGTGTGTAGAAAAAAAGCTACACCAGTATCGTGCCGGACAGTTCATCTAAGAAAGAGCTCCAGATGCAAGACCGTGTGCATAGGAAAACGACACCCCCAACAAACACTCGACTTAGGGCCGAATGACGTATATATCGCGGCCAAAAGGAGTTGAGGCCATTTGTAACCAAACAGTGTTGTACCATAAATGACCCGCCGCTAGTTGCGGCAGCTATTGCCGGACCGCTAATGTTTCAGCGTTGAGAGAACGGTTGCATTTACTTTGCCCGGCAACTCTTAAGGGGCAGTTTCTGGCAAAAATGTAATGGCCCGTCATTGTCTAGAAAGTAGAGGGCTAATATCAAATAACCCGAATATTTAATTAAAGAGAGAAAATGTATTTTTTCTTCATTTTTTAAAAAGTAAACTTAATTATTTTAAATCTGGCTTTTAGTAAATATATAAATACGTTGCGAGATTTATATTTAAAGCAGTAAAACAAATTACACATTTTTATTTAGTTTTAAAATATTTTTATATATAAAAAAGTCCTCAAAATGTGCTACATTTTTATGGCCACACTAAAAACAATGAATGTATTATTTTTCAATTTCTATTGATCTTATAGCCAAAACAAACAGACAACTAATTAATAGAATATACATCTGAAACAACTTTTGTTTTGCCAAAATAAATTTTTAAATGTAAATAAACCTTGGGTTGCTAAAATTCTATTCAGTATAATATGAGACATTTTTAGTCTAAAGTACAATACTGAAAACAAAATTTAGAAAAATTATAAACTAAAATGTGAATAAATGAATAAATAAATAAAATAAATGTTTTTTGAATCAAAATGCTTAAAATATATATACAGCACACCTTAAATTCCCAATAAAAGAGCATAAAACAAAAACTTTGTTAATTATTTTGTTAAAGTGTTTCATAAATGTTCCATGAAATCCTTATGGATTTTAATGGAAGGGCGGGGGGGGGGGGGGGTTGCAAGGCCAAGAAAAAAGTAAACATTGCTATTAAGGTTGCATGTAAATATGCATGCTTGTTTTAAATTTTTCTGTATGATCAGAGAATAATGAACGCCTACTATTATTATTATTTTGCTCTCAAAGTGTCTTAGACTACTTTTTGTCGGTTGCAAAAAATAAGTTCTTTTACATGTTTCAAAAGCCTCAAAGATAAACAAAATTGAGATTAAAATAAAAATATATAGCAAATGTACAGCCTCAATATAAATTCTATTCAGTATCATATGAGACATTTTTAGTCTAAAGTACAATACTCAAAACAAAATTTAGAAAAATTATAAACTAAAATGTGACAAAATAAATAAATAAATAAAATAAAATGTTTTTTTGAATCAAAATGCTTAAAAAATATATACAGCACACCTTAAATTCCTAATAAAAAGAGCATAAAACAAAAACAAAACTTTGTTAACTTTATTGTTAGTGTTTCATAAATGTTCCATGAAATCCTTATTGATTTTAGGGGTGGGGGGTGAGGGGGGGTTGCGAGGGCAAGAAAAAAGTAAACATTGCTATTAAGGTTGTCTATGTGTAAATATGCATGCTTGTTTTAAATTTTTCTGTATGATCAGAGAATAATCAACACCTACTATTATTATTATTGTTATTTTGCTCTCAAAGTGACTTTGACTACTTTTTGTCAGTCGCAAAAAATAAGTTATTTTACATGTTTCAAAACCCTCAAAGATAAACAAAATTTAGATTAAAGTAAAAATATATAGCAAATGTACAGCCTCAATTCACCCCCCCCCCCCCCCCACACACACACACACTCAAAACAACACACTTCATTGCTTTGCCAAACGTGGCTTTGCACCTCTCCTTGCAGGGAAATACAGCTAGGGAAAGACGAAATGAAAATTTCCCTTTTCTGACGCGTTTCCTTTGTTTTTTTCCAACTGGGGATTTTCGTAGATGCATTTAAAATATTTTCAACTTTTAAAATAAACAACATTTCAAAACTAGCATTTTAAAAATTATTTCAATATTGTATGAGAAATTTTTAAGTTATAAATATACTGAAAAATAGTTCTATTAAAAGATAGTTTTTAAAAAAGTGTAGGATTTTCCTTTTCTGAGGACTTTTAGGGATTTTTTTGGCGTGTTTACAGAACTGAATGATTGAATCAACGTGCACTCTTCTTGCTCTATTTCGCCATCATGAATCGCCTTGGATTTACAAATTAGGTAAGATTATTTTTTATATATCATTTCAATCAGTTTATTAGAATTAGTTAAAATTAGTTCTCATCATTCTCAGGGACAGATTTAAGGTTAAGTTAAAGAAATATGAAAATTCGCATACCCACAGCCCGTATTCGGCGGCATGCATGTCTTGTGGTTCTGCATAAAAAAACAAACCAGCAACCTTAGTTTACAATAGTTTCGTATTGAACTTAAATCTGTCCCCGAATATGCTATTAATAAGTTGTTAACTTTGTATAGTATATAATTATATAGGGTAGGTGGGAATCCTTGAATGTTTTTGGTTGATAAAAAATTAGCTTTTATTGTTTTTCATAACTCCCTCTTGCATGTTTTATAACCAGGCATATTGTTGACACTCTTAATCAAACTAATCGGGGAGCAAAAAATAATGTTTCGAAGTTCCACTGTTTTTCAGTGAAAGTCTTAATGAATATACTAAGAGTTTAATTCATTTTGACATATTTATATACTATTCGTTATTTTCGTGTAAAATTTGCATGTTTTTTGCTTTGGTAATCAAAGTTCGCAAAAAACTCGTTTTTTTTTTTTTTTTTTTTTTTTTCTTTTTTTTTTTTTGAAAAACTCAACCCACATGGGTTTTATCAAAAGTGTAATATATATATGATATTACATTATTGTATACTATATTCGTTATACTACATATTATATATATCAGCAAAAAAAATATATTGTTCCCTTATACAGTTTAATTGTAATGCTATTTTACAGACTATAAATTCTATAAATTGATTGAATGTCAGTGTTTCTCATAAATTAGTTTTTAACATAAAATAAAATATAAATTGTTAATTTGCTTCACCTACAAAATTTGCTATGAAAATCAAATAATGAATAGATTGTTAAAATTTAAAATATATAAGTAGGAAGAAAAGGAGTAAAAAATACATATTATCTAATGTACTCTATTGTATGTAGTATGGATTCTCACTAACTCTTTAAACCAATTCTTTCTGTATATATATTTTTTGGTACTACTTGGTATCCCGTCAACCAAAAATCTATCGCCAAACTGTAAGATTAAATGGCAATAATGGTGGATCGTAAATGTCACATTCACTTGACTTTAAGCAAGTTACACAAGCTTACGTCATAAAGTGATTTTTATTTTGACATTTTATTTGTATTTCTGTTAATGTTATGATAATTTATTTGTTATTTTGTTATATAAAAATAAAAATTATCTCAATTTATGTAATTTGGCTAAATTGGTCGACGAGATAACTAAGTAGTACCTATGTTTTTTACAAATGCATAAAAAAATAAATAAATAAACAAGCATAATGGAATAAAATACAAAAAGAATCTCTTATTCTTTGTTTTTATTTTTAAGCTTATGATTGCTTCAGAATTCAAATCCATCTCAGAGTCCTATTAGTAAAAGTTTACAACTCATTACATGTAAAGTCTTAAATTTGTAATTTTCTTTTTTTATATGAAGATAGTTAAAAAAAAAATGATTTTGTAGTTAGAAGTTTTATTTTCATGAAGTTTATTTGAATTTTTTATGCTATAAAGAAAAAGACATTCTTATATGCTTGTACCTATAATTATGTAATGTCTTGTATGTTGCCTGTGTACTATGTTCTATATTAGTAAAATATTTGGCTGAATCCCAAAACAGCCTAGACACTTGGCATCGTTCAATTTGGCGAGGCGATAAATGGATTTTTCTTGCTACCAGTTCGTTTCGTAAATTCTTTCCACACCTACAGTGGTCTGATCTTGAATTGGGATTGGTTCATTTGTTGTGTATTGGATGGTTACGCCTTCATGAAAACTATTATTGGCACAGATGTCATATTCGCCCCATATTGGCGCGATTTTTTTCGGTTGCCAATTTGGCGAAAACATCAACAGCATAAACAACATAATCCGGGTTACCACATCAAGCAAAATAACGACATTTTGGCGCCAGTTAAGTACCCGTTGCGTATATGACATTGGCGTCAGAAAAAAATCGCGCCAATATGGGGCGAATATGACATCTGTGCCCTATTATTCACAGTTAGCTCAGCGGTGTTTTTACAACTCAACTCTTTATTTGTAAAAATAGAATGTCAGCAAGTCAAAAGTTTGTTGTTAATATTTTTATTTTTTTTTTTTTTTTTGCTGTTTTTAGTTGTAAAATTTGAAAGTTAAAGTACCTGTGTAGTTTAATTTGAAATTGTGAGTATTTGTTCATTTTTTTTGCTGGGAAGTTAAATGAAGTTTGACTAAAAATTTACGAAATTATGGCAATTCAACATTTTTTAGAGTTGATTTTCAAGAAAGGAGATGTCTGTTAAGGTATGTTAATAATTTTATGCACTTTTTGTTGTAGCGTTTTATATTAGCCGTTTATTGTATATTTCTCATGTATGCTGTCCTTATGAGTTTTGTACATTTTGAGATTGCTACAGACTAGCGAGAACTGCTGAATGTTGAGATTGCTACACAGCGAGAAATGCTAAATCCAGTGATGTTTTTTTTTCTGGTTAATGAATGCGTAAGTGTTCATACACGATTACTGATTGCCGCTTAATGAGTTTTGTACATTTTGAGATTGCTACAGAGCGAGAACTGCTGTATTTTGAGACTGCTGAATCCAGTGATTTTTTCTTTTGGTTAATGAACACGTAAGTGTTCATACACGATTACTGATTACCACTTTGACGAGTTATGTACATTTTGTGATTGCTACAGAGCGAGAACTGCTGTATTCAGTGATATTATTTTTTTATGAATGCGAAGCGTTCAAAGTTCCGTAAATTAGAAATGATTTGTTCAATGTGTACTCTGATATAGGCATGTACTTTAAAATATTAAATGACGCCATGATTTTTTCTGAAAGTTGTTGAGAAATGAAAATTTTAATCATTAAATTGTTACTCTGATTTGAAAAGGTACTTTAAAAATTTCACATTTTTTCAACAAATTTTGTTTAAATCATTTGTTTTATTTTGAATCTCATAAAAATCAGCTTTCCTGTGTTTTCTAAAACGTCGTTATTTATAAATGTTGTATTTCCTATGATTCCAGGGTGATGATGTAGTAAAAAACAGTCTGGAAGCATTCAGGAAAGTGGACCAATCACGTTATTTTTCAGGTTGCCACATTTTAGGTTGGCGTATGTGGGGTGTTTGGCGCTTGTCAGAAAAGTCGCCAAATGGGGGTGTCTCGCCTGTTTTGGTATTCTGCCAAATATTTTAATGTGCTAAAATACATTTTTTTTTACTTCAGCTGTTTATGTAATGGCTTTTATGTATTATTTTTTTTTTCAAAATTACCTGAAATGACATAAATTTATTAAATGTAATATGTTGTTTAAAATTTTAAATATTGCTAAAATTTGAAAAAAATCCACATTTTAGTTTCTATGGTGGGCTTTTTCAAGTGGGGCCCAGTCTGAAAAAACCCACAGGGAATTTTCCGACTGGGTCCAGCTTTGCAAACCCTGGTAGTAATAGAAAACTTTGAATTTTATACTATGCTAATGGCCATTTAGAAAATTTCATTTATTGTTAAGATTTTATGACTCATGTGCAATTGGTCAATTTCCAGTAATGGACACCCCATCGCCATGTAGACATTGCTGAAAATGCAATTTCAGTAATGTTCATACGTTCATAAAAATCTTTTGACTTAACTCAAAACCTAAGTAATGAAATTTAATTTTTAATTTGCACTTACCAGAATGTAATAACACCAACCAATTTTTTTATAAATAGCTGCTTTTAATTAATTTTGTGTGATTAATAAAATTTTCGTTATTTTAATCAATTTTTTTTTTTTTTTTTTTTTACTTTGCCTTGCATATTTTATAATATGGCAATCAATAAAATAAATCAGAAAGTGGAGAATATTGTTAGGGCATAGAGAAAAGAGGGGCTCATAGGGTTTAATATCTCCCAATTTAAATAAAAACAATTAAGTTACAGAAGTTGTTAAAAATAAATGTTAAAATGTTCTATCTTAAATGTTTACTTATTATGCCCCCCCCCCCCCCAAAAAAAAAAAAAAAAAAATGTAACATGGCCTCAAACAGTAGTTCTGCAATTTTATTTTGAAATTATATCTGAGTTTAAAAGATTTGGTCAAAGAAAATTATGGAAATTGCCAGACATATATTGCTGGAAACCCGAATTAAGTCATTTTTTACTATGGTAGCAATTTTTTTAATGCAGAGTTCAAAGCAACATGGAAAATCTGGAAAGTAATTGGGGAAATTTTAAAATATATAAGAAAAATCAGGGATTTTATAAATATTTTCTAAAAAGTCATGGAAGACAAAAATAAAGTGGGGTGTTCTTGGAAAAAAAAGTGTGACCTTCGTCAAATGACTGCAAAACAATTGCTAATTTTGTCAAATGATTGCGGAAATAAATAGCTAATTTTGTTGTAAGCCCGTTTGGTCATCGATTTTTTTGAGATCTGACCAGGCAAATTGGCAGACATGTTTTGCTGAGAACCCTGTAGTTAACCAGAGACATGTTTATTATACTGTCATAAAATCAGGAGCTGTTGATACTATATATAGATATTAACTAAAAACTTCTTTCTTGTGTGCAAAGTAGCTGTAAACGATACAAATTAGATTTGGAAAATAAGCGCAAAATAGAAGAAAAAAGGTAGTAAATGAAAAGACTGGCAAGATAGATAGAAAAAAAAAATAAAAGAATTATGAGAAATGGGAAAATATTAGAAAAGCTGCTGAATTAGAAGAAGAAGGAATTGAAGTTATTTTTTTGAAATGGAATTAAAAAATTGCCTGAGAGGTAGCAAAAAGTAGTAGCCAGCGATAAGCAATACTTTGATTAATCTGTTCATTTATTTTGAAATAAATGCATATTTGAACACAATAAAACAGACCAAACTAATTTGTACTACTTGAATATTAATGTCTTCAGGTTTCATGCACACAGAATAATTGCTTTGCCAATATGTCAGTAAGATTAACTTTATTTTAAGTTTACAGAGTGTTTCACTAGGTAGTTACACAGATCTTGTCTGGGTAGTTGCACAGATCTTGTTTGTTTCTTTGAGAATCATTTTACCATATAGTAATATTGGCTTTATTTAATATGAAATTTCTGGAATTTATTAAAGTAATGCAAGAGTTATTTGGAAATTGTCGTATTATAATTTAAGTACTACAGGCAAATATCTTTACAAGTTTTTAATCTGTACTAGTTGGGACCAAACGTTGTCCAGATTTATAGAATATTGTGTGGATTATGAGTAATTTGTTTTTTCTGAAGAACATTTTGTTACCATATTTAGTGTAATATAATATAAATATGAAATCTAATAATGTAATATATTATCCCATAAAAGCTCATTTATAAAAGAAATTATATATTTAAAGAATAATATATACAATGAAATTTGATATACATGCAAAGTTCATTAATCTATAGTGTTGACTATAGAAAAAAAGGGCCGCCGGGTGGCATTTTTTTAAAAAGGGAACACTATTCTAAAAAAGGGTACATCTTTTCAAAAAGGGAATGCTATTCTAAAAAAGGGGCCTATTTTTTTCAAAAAGGGCACACTTGTACCTTGTTCACTAAAAATATTTTGAACCGGTTTGTTTAGAGCCCTAGTATTTGCGATATTTTCCCAAGATCAATTGAATTGCCACGGGACACATAGGAAATGTAAAAAGGGCAGCCGGGCGCATCAGAAGGGTTTAAAAGAGCCGCCGGGCGCTGCACCCTGCTAAAGCGACTTAGAATCAACACTAATCTGCACAAGCTGGGACCAAAGGTTGTGCAGATTATAGAGTAATATAGATTATGAGTCATTTTATTTTTTCTGGAGATCATTTTAATACCATATTCAGTTATAGTATAAGATAAATATGAAATCTAATAATTTAATTTGCTATCTCATAAAATGCAATTTTTCAAGTGCTTTTAGTAAAGAAATTATATATTTAAAGAGTAATAAATACATTGATAATTTGATATTTATGAAATTTTTTTTACCGTGATCAATTGCCAAAGTTCATGTTTTTTTTCAACGATCTTTGACGAAATTCATGTTTTTTACCACGATCAATTTACGAAATTTGCAATTTTTTCTTCTGTGTCTTGCCAAAATTTGCAATATTTTTCCGCGACAGATAGGCAAAATTTGCTGTGATTCCGCGATCTTTTGACGAAATTTGCAATATTTTTCCTCGATTGTTTGCCGAAATTCGCGATATTTTTCCAAGGTCATTTGGCGAAATTCTCAATTTTTTTTTGTGATTATTTGCCAAAATTTATAGTTTTTTTTTCCGCAACTATTTCATGATATTTTTCAATGATTGTTTCACAAAATTAAAGTTTTTTTCCACAATCGTTTGATGAAATTCAAGTTTGTTTGTTTTGTTTTTTTCGCAATCAATTACCGAAATTTGCGTCTCTTTCTGCGATCATTTCATGAGTTTTTTCAACGATCTTTGATAAAATTCATGTTTTTTCCTACCATCATTTGGCAAAATGCGCAATTTTTGACTATATTCGTGACGGGAAAGTTCGAGACGGGAGACGGACGTCACAGACTTTTTTTTCTCTTTTGCAGACTCTTTTTCATCGAACTTTTATTTTGCTTCATATTTTTTGTTCAGCTCTTTATTCCTTAATACAAAAAGTTAAGATTATTATTAATAAAAAGCTGTAAAATGCCTAAAAACGCTACAGGCAAGTGAATGCTTAATTAATTAACGCTTCAATTGTAAAAATATTTTACCTGCAGATTATTTTTTGGCCCTAAAGTATCTGTCGCAGACACTTGGAGAAATTTCTGCTACTGGGACCACTGAGTACATAAAGTGGTTTAAAAAGGGCTTGCCAGGTGCATAAAGTAGTGAGAAAGGGCTGCCTAGCACCTTGCCTTGCCAATTTGGCATAAAATCAACACTATAATGTTAGGTTGTTTAAGTTCTAAATACTAAGTGTAAATACTAATAGTATTATAAGTAAGATTTTTCTTGCTTTATCAGGGGTCGATCCTGGCACAATTTGGGTCCTATTTCAGGCCCCTTCGCATAAATCCATTTAATAAAATTGGCCCCTTCACAAAATAAATTTTATAACGGGCCCCATTACAAAAATGAACTTAATAAAACAGGCCACTTCACAAAATTCCTTTTAATAAAATAGGCTCCCTTTGTAACATTCATTTTCATAAAAACTATTTTAAAATGTGTAATTTGTAAATAAAACCATGTGACGAAAAACGAACTTTAGCAAGAGGATTTAAAGAAGTTTTTATTAATAAATTCTTGTTTCGAATTTGAGTAACTGGATGTCAACTTTAGGTACAAAATGTTATTTTACACAAAAATCACTTACTTTTCAGAAAATGGGCCCCAAGAATAAAAACCTGCATCGACTCCTGTTATATTTAAGGCTGTTCTCAAATCCAAAAGAATTTAAAAACCCAATTCACTGGTATCATTTAAGTGCTCAATTATATATTTAAAAAAATTCTAGTTGAATATGATAAATACTTAATATTACAACCTATTTAAATTATTTATTTTCATGAGTTTCAGGGGAGTGTAGTGATGTTACATCAATTCAAGGAGACAGTTGTGCACCTTAACTCTGTTCATTTTGGCATTCAAGCAAAGGTAAATATCTGTTAATTTGCTGTATTTGTAATGTAAGTTGAATTTTTTGCATCTAAAACTGTATTATTGTACATTATTTGTGAACTTTGGGGCTCTTTAACATGTTTGACAAACTTAAATTTACACATTTAGACCATTTTTTACACTTGTACAATTAGAATACTTATTCTTAACTCTCTTTTGCAAAGTTTCTCTCAAGCTTCATCCCCCCCCCCCTTAATACTATGAATTACTTTAGCCGTTTGCAATAAGAATAAATACTTATTATGAGGGAGAGGGATTGTTTAGTATTGTCAAATGATGAAAAAAGGTTGTGAATCCTGATTTAGTCTGTCATTTCATCTGTGTGAACTTTATATGAGTTTTTGTTATGTTATAGTGATGGTAGATATAATCAAGTTATTTTTAACTCTGATTTAAAACTAATTAGTTTAGTTGACATCTTATAAATTAGAATTTATCAATCCTGAGTGTATCATTTAGTTCTGCTTTAGATCCATGAATTATAAAAAGTAAAACTTCTTTAACACAAACACATACAGCAAGCATATGAATTTTGAATGATTTTTATGTGTTTTTTTTCTCCATTTGTTTTCTTTGTTAATATTTTGCTATATTTGACATTTAAAGGCATAAAAATTTTCATCTTGTCTTTATTTTGAAATAAACACTACACTGCTTTCAACCACAAACACTATTTTCTCTAAAGGCTTTATTTCATAATTTTATTTTGTGGCAGAAAATTCCGTTGCACAGTTAAAAGCTGAAAAAAACTTTGGGTCTCTGTGTAGAAAGTTGTTTTAGAATTTACCAAACCCAAAAATATTTTTAAGAATCCTAAAACTGTCACATGCAATAAAATTTATTTAAAGGTATATTTAATTTTTTATTCTGTTTTACTCATTATTATTCAATACCAGGGCGGGATTTGCACCCAAAATTTTGAAATCCCACCCAAAATAATATCGCGGGCGGGAGACTGTCGTCCAAAAACTGTCACCCTTTTCCTGAAAATTTTGCATTTTGAAATTACGATTAACTACCACAAACGCCTTGCAAATTTCCTGATATTTTCCCGTGACTAATTGACACATTTTGCTTTTTTTTTTTTTTTTTTTTAACTGCGAAAGATTGTTGAAACTCACGAATTTTTGATGCGACCGACAGACAAATTTCATTATTTTTTTCCGCAACCGAGTGGCGAATTCAGGGGTGAACAAAATTTCCGAAACACGAATGAATTTTCTGAAATAGGAAAATCCGCGTTACGAATTTTCCAAAAATTTAAGGCATTAGGTTCTGAAACTTGTGAAAAATCGGTCATCAGTTCAACAGAATAATATCGTGAATTTCGACAAATGATCGCCGAAAAAATCAATTTTGTCAATCGTTCGAGGAAAAAAATCGCCAATTTTGTCACAAAGGATTGCGAATAAAACAAATTTTGTCAAAGGATCACGGAAAAACGTGTATTTTGTCAGATTGCGGGAAAAAAAACTTGAAATTCATCAAAGGATCGCAAAAAAACACAAATTACATCAAAGTATAGCAAAAAAATCATAAATTTCGGCAAAGGAGCGCGGAAAAAATGCGAGTTTTGGCAAAGGGTCGCAGAAAAAACTAATTTCATCAAAGGATCGCAGAAAAAAGCTAATTTCGTCAAAGGATCGCGGAATAAACACGAATTTAGTGTTTAGCCAAACGGCCGCTGAGAAAAAAAATCACGAATTTCATCAAAGAATCGCAAAAAAAAATACGAATTTTGTCAAAGTATCGCGAAAAAACATGCTTTTCGTCAAAGTATCGCAAAAAAAACACGCATTTCGTCAAAGAATTGTGCAAAAAACTGATTTCATCAAAGAGGTACGAAAAAACACATAGCTAGTGGTGGGAGTGATCCCCCCCTCCCTGCCCCCTCATCCCCTCTGTTGTAACCTTTCAGAAAATTTGCTGTCAGTTTCAGATTTTTTTTTTTTTTTTTTACTCAGAATTACTCCTGCTTTCTTACTTTTTTAAATAAAAAACATTTTGCATCATTATTCTGAGTTGTTGATTTAAATTGCTTCAATGGTATTCTGTCATGCCTGCATTAATACAGACATGACAAAATAATTAATGCAAATCTTTAAAAAGGACGTAAAATAACAGTGGGTTTCATATTTTTTTCTCCCTCACAAATAGCTCAACTCCCCTCCATTTATAAATGTTGGTAGGGAGACTCCCTTCCTATGAAAAATTGAATTTCAAGCCCTGAATACCTTTTATTACTACATATATTCATATAAGTAAATAATTTTTTTTTTTTTTTTCAATTTCCAGATTTTTTTTTCCCTGTAAAACTTTGCAGTGTGTGTGCATCACGCCTGCTCTATGGTACCATAGACAGTAGGGACCTGGTTAGAGATTTTTTTTTTTTTAAGTTTTTGCTGTGTGTGTGCAGTAGCATGCATATTCACAATACCTACTCGGTTCGGATTGGCCACAGGTATTTCTCATTTTATTTTTCTGGTATAAGATATTGAATATTCAGAAATAATTATGAAGCCGATCGCTATATAATAGAATAATGGAATTGTTATTTAACCATCCAGCCGCTGGCAACGCTCATATCGCATTTCACATATTCTATACAATTCCACAGGGAATGCTATTTTTGTGTTCTAGTGGGCTACTTTTTAAAAATTCAGATTGCTTGATTCCCACCACTTTTTTAAAAAACGATTTTTTTTATACTTCAGCTTATTATCGCATTATTTAATCTGTAATTAAATAAAGTGACTATTTCTACTTCAAAAAAGTGGTGGGAATCAAGCAATCTTAATTTTAAAACTTAAAAATATGCTACGGTTTTATCCAAGAAAATTAAACAGTCGCCCACGTCTGAAGGGTTAACTCTTTTAGGATCTATCGTCCTATAAAGAGAACATATGTTTTCATTGAATATTATTTTGTCTTATTAGTTTTATTATTATCTACATCTAGTAATGACAGTATTCTAATCTTAATTATATTATAAATGTGAAAGTGTGAAAATGTTTGACTGAAGTCAGCATTAAATCAGCCTTTTCATTCATTATCCACCATATTAATTTTTTTTCAATATGCGACATTTTCACCTAAGTTAATAAAATTTACAATTTTATATGTTTCTAATACATAAAATAAAAATTATAGATAAACATAAAACACGCTTTCAGTCAAATTTTGCATTTTGCACATATTTGTGCAATATTTCTAGAAAATATATTGAAGTTTCTCTATTAATATTTTTAACATAAATTAAATATTTGTGCAATATTGACATTTCACTACAAATGTTGGCACAATATAACCAACATAGCTGATACTGTTTTTTCGAGTAATTACATTTCTGTATTTTTATAATCTTTATTTCCAAATAATAATCATTGCCTTATTTATTCTCAGAATTTATATTACAAATATTACTATTTGGATGAAATATTAGTTTGAAAAAAATTCAGAAACACAATCACTCTTTAAAATATGTAAAATTTATTAAGTAAAAATTTTGCACATTCAAAAAAAAATGAATAGAATGGATATGACAAAAGTTATTTAATCCCCAGTTTTGCAGTTGACTTCAGTCAAACTTTTTCACACTTTTGCATTTATAATATTAATAGGATTAGGATTTTATCATTATAACATGGAGATAATAACAAAACTACTTGTTAAAGACAAAATAATACTCAATGAAAAGACATGTTCACTTTATAGGACGCTAGATCCCGAACGGTTTGAATAAAAATTCCATGTTTCTATGAGACAGCGATCGGCTTCATATGTGTTTCAGAATATTCAAAATTTCGTACCAGAAAAATATACTGTTTAACCCTTGAGGGGCAGTGGGATATATTACATCCCACCTATAGCGTTTAATCTAGGAAAAAGGGATTTTTAGCTTTTGGGCTAGTTGCAGCCAATAACTTGTAGCCAAATAAAAATAGCTTTAGCCAAGGAAAAAAAAAAAAGTTTTATTTATACAAAATTTCTATATACATGAGTATTATTTTTAGTTATGCAATATACAAACAAATACATCACTCTGTAAGATTGACCCTTCGAGATTTGGCTGTATACCACACAGCAAATTCTTTTTTTAATGGAATTTCTTTTCAAAATTCCCCTTCCAAATTAATCATTATTAAGTTACTTAAATTCTTGATTGTCAGTTTGTTTCTCAAGTCAATTTTTGTTATATTCATGAGACTGAATCCCCCTTCACAGTCTGCTGTAGACAACAAAAGTGATGCTACAAATTCATACAAAGAAGTCACATTGGAAACATGCCAGCTAGGAAACCATTACATAAGTAGTACCAATCATATATGTGTCACTCTTCAAGGAAAGGAATAATGGGAAGGTGTACTCACACTGTGTCTCTTCGCTATGCGGGGACTTCGTTCGTGGTTCAATCGGTTCTATATTGTTTATTTTTTTATAAAATTTTGCAGTGCATGTGCAGCAAATCTGCTATATAGGACCACAGGCAGGGGGGGATCAGGTTCAAGGTTCATCCGATTCGAGATTTTTTTTTTTTTTTTTTTTGAAAAAATTCATGCTATAATCTGTTCGAGATTTTATATTACAAGATTACAAATAAATTAGAGGCCCCAATGAAAGGAGTTGCCCACTAGTGGGAAAAGTCAGCTAGTTTTATGTATAATAAGTGTTATCAGCTGGTTCTTTCTAAGTTTTATTTTGTTATTTTCATTTCTGAATAAATCTGCTTTTTAAAAGCATTTATTTTGTTTATTGAAAGTATTAAACATTATTAAGTAAAAAAAATTCTATTTTTAAGATATGTTATATTCTTTTAGGTTAAGATATATTAAAAGCGAGGAAGTATTTTGCAATCGTTATTATTTTTTAAACAAAAAACTTTATTAAGAACATGCATTATCTATTTTTAATTAATATAAAATCAGTATAACAACAGTCAACAAATCAGTAAATGTAAAGCATATAAAATCAATTATATATTAAAATATCTGAAAAATAGCTCATTTTTTGCATGAATATCTATAATACCAATCTATTTCATATATGTGAATTTCAAAACATCATGGATAAACGAGGGTTTTTTTTATATATATATATAAAGCTTTTACAAGAGTTAAACTTAACACTCAAATCAATTTTTCTTTTTCATTTCATCAGAGACATAGTAAAGAATTTTATTTTCCATGGCCCCTCTGATTTTGAAGAAATGTTTATATTGGATTTTCCATGAGTTTCATTTTATAACAAAACCAGCAGAGTTTTGCTGTTTTTTTTCTTAACCCCAGTGCCTTCAACAACGAGTATCTATGTGGGCTATGCCCACTCTGATCTCTAGTCTAATGAACCTTTTATTATTGTGTGTGTAATCCATCCGCTTATCACAGATAGAGGGGAAAAATGCCCACTTATAGCATAATTCTTTTCTGTCCCCAGTGGTACCTTTCATTTATAGAAATATAATATTAACGGCCTACTTCAGTAAGGCGAAAAGACCCGATCGCTAATGCTATTCCTATGGGAAAAAATTATAAAGATATCTCGGTCGCATTTCAATATTTTTAGATGATTTTTTTTGCAGTGGCTAGCTGAGGTTGATCTGTATGCAGTACGTTTTTTACTTTTTCGATTTTCATCGGTGATTTTTTTCAAGAGGATGTTTTCATTTTAGGAACCGGTTCTGAAAATGAAAGTGTCCTGATTAAAAATACTTGTAAACGAAATTGAAATAGTAGAAAACGTCCTGCATACAGATCGACCTCAGCTAGCCACTGCAAAAAAAAATCATCTAAAAATATTGAAATGCGACCGAGATATCTTTATAAATTTCTTCCATAGGAATAGCATTAGCAAACGGGTCTTTTCACCTGACTGAAGTAGGGCCTTAATTTAAAAAAAAAAAAAAAATTGTCTTCATATTCTGTGATTTTTCTACAATTTAAAGCTGTCATCTATGTTGCTGGGATGTAAATATTTAAACACAAAGAATACCCACAAATAGATACTACCTTTCTGTGGAATTGTGCAATGTCAGGCACAAACGGCTTTATTAGACTAGAATGCTAAAGACAGGTGTTTCTCTCTCCAGGATTTTCTTGGAGAGACTGTAAAGCTACATGATTTGGCAGCAAGTTACCTGTCTATCTGAAGTTGTGCACCTTGAATAAGATTTTTTTTTAAATTTTCTTTTAAGAATATTTTTTATTTAATTTTTAATGCTATTTTTAGCATTTTCCACGTTTTGCACTATTTTTTTTTTTAAGGAATCCCAGTTTCAGCCCAATATAGTAAATTTTGTTCCCTGTAATTTGTGAAATTCTTCCAAATTTTTTATGCGATTTCAGCAGCATTTGCAAAAAAAATTTCTGAAATAAAAGAATTCTCCGTTAAATTTTGCTGCTACCCTGATTAAACTCAAGTTGCAAGACTATCAAATCAGTTTCTATGGCCAATGTGAATGATGTTGCTGAAAATTTTTATTTTAATCTGGGTTGAAAAAAAAATCACCATAATTCAAGTTTGTTTTGTTAGAGACTGGAGTGGGAATAGCATGGGTTACGCTGCAAAAGTAATAGATTTTCCAACTCCAGGTTATTTCAATTTGAAATTTGTTGAAGAAAGACCGATTTGCTAAGTTTTGCCAATAGAGCAAATAGTTACAAAATATAACTTATATAATTAGCATCAGTGTTTTATGGAAACAGAAACTGATAAAAAAGAAACAGGCTGAATATAAGGGGATATATGACAAATACAATACATCAAGGCCCCGCTTATAGAGGCCCTTAATGTGGTAAAAAACATTTTCTAAGCCTTTTAATAAGAATAATAGTAAAAGGGCCTAAAATTTTGAACTTTGTGTTCTCTTTTCCCTCACACTTATATGAGGCTCCCTAAAAAGACTAAATTTTTAAAAAATAGAATTTAGAGCCTCCAAAATTTCTTGCATCTGAGCATCAAATTTAAAAAGAATAGTGGCTATCGAAAGACAGATCGGTTTGGTTGAAGGAAGCAACATTAGAAAGTACTGTCGTGTCAATTCTCACTTTTTTTTTCCTGTTTTGAAATCTAATTGCGGTTTTTGATTGAGAATTTCAACCCTCGTATTGAAGCAAAATATAGATCAGTAATTCCTAGAAACTCGAAACATAACTTGATGCTAACAATAAAAAAATCCGAAATTTTCTAAAATTCAATATTTTTATTGCAAGTGAAAATGTTTCTACAAAAATTTTATGGGAAATTTTAAAGCTTCAGCAACAACTTGTTGAGAAAGCAGTAGAATGTGATCCTTAACTGGTGAGGAGTTGAATTTAAAAGAGAAATCGAGACTGCAACTTCTCCTTATATGGAAATTCATAAACCAAAGCTCTGTTCTTCCAAACAATCGTATATCAAAAAATATTTTCAGCCATCAACTAGCAACAAAACTTTGTACAATATGTTTATAATTATTCAAATTTATTTACAGCACATACTTTTTAATCTTTAATAAATATATTTTTGTGTTTCAGTTGCTTTTTCTATTTAAAAAAATCATAATACCTAACCCCCTTTTATGCACAGGAATATAGTCTCAACATTCGCAGACGTTTCCACGAACGTTTAGAGATTGCTGTAGTTTAGATTCACAACTATGTTTTGTCATCTGTCTTATTCATCATTTGCATGTCATTTGGGGGTATATTCCTGGATATTATATTCTTTGATGCTAACCTAATGGCTTGTTTTGATAATAAACAACATTAATTGTATCTCTGTAATTTGATTTTTTAAAACATTTGAAGTTTTTTCTGCAAAACTAATTTTTTTGTTTTTTGTTACAGAATTATTATAAAAATCTGGAAATAAAAATTCTCTAAGAAGATGGCTGTGGATTTTCTTCTTTACCAACTTTTATGGACAAATAGCATAACTATAACAGGAATAATTTTTCATGTAAAATGTTTGTGTTAAACTTGATCGACTTGTAAACAAATAAAAAATATTTTTTTTTTACTTTGTTTGTTTTACATTTATTATAAAAAATAAAATTGTGAAAAAATGACATTTGGTTCTAGAGTTTTTTAATATATTTTCTTTTAGGTAAGTCATGTGAAATAACAGAAAAAAAGTGATGCATTATATGTTTTCTCCTTCTAAGAAAAACTGTCTCTCTGTTTTATAATAAAAGCGGGAGGTTAAATAAAAATTAATATATTTTTTATATATATTATATATGATTCAATAAAAATGTGGATTTATGTAAATTATATTTTTTAATTTTTGATGGCCTGATAAACTGATATATCATACTAATATGCTAGTTAACTATAAATTAACATTGCTTGAACACGATGCATTAAAGATTCATTGTTGTATAAAGACTGTTATAATTCCAATCAAAATTTCTAGTAAGAAAAGTAAAAATATATTCTTATTATGAATAATGTTTTAGTCCATTTCAGAAAACATGAACGTCTAATACATGACTGGCAAACATGTGTGTTTAGTGCCCGTTGCCATCAATATATCAGAAAATTATCAAAGTGCCTTTTTGAATGTAAAAGGCAAAAAAAGAAGTGGTGGCAGTTGGCTTTCTGGCAGTTAGTCATATTTTGAAGAAAAAAAAAAGTATATGTTGAAAATGTTTCATAGTTCATGAAATGTATGACGAAAGTATGGAAAGAAGACGGAATACAACAGCAGCATTACGTTATAGAAATACTTGCATTTTTTTCTATTAATTATACATTAAAGAAATGACGATGTGAAAGTAGCTTTTTTTAATAGACTTAAATGACCAAATTACATACGTAATTTATCTTAAAAAAATTGTTAAATTCTAGTGATCAATAAATATTAAAAAACAATTTCCCAGATTACAAAAGTTAAAATGTATTCTCGTATTTTGTTTTATTTTCCAGCTGGATAATTGGAAGAAACATCCAGGTAAGAAATTGCATGAAGTTTGGTTCATATATATAAATAAAATAGAGCATCGAATTTTATATATTTGAATTTAAAGGTTAAAAAAATTGAAAAATTTGGAATTTTTTTCGAAAAAATTTCCGATTTTTTTATTTTTTGTAAATTTCATCTTAAATATTATTCAAGGTTGCATTATGGCATGCATTTATCACAAAAAAAAAAAAAAATTATTTTTGAGAAAAAAAATGGAATTTTACGCATCGTCTTAGAAATCTTCGAAATGCCCCCTGCACGTTCCATATCAATGAAAACCCCCAATATTTTTTATAAAAGTTTGATTTATATATATAAATAAATTAGAGCATCAAATTTTATACATTTGATATTAAAAGTAAAAAAAAAAATTTGAAAATTTTTCTATTTTTTTTATTTTTTGTAAATTTTATCTTGTATAATATTCAAGGGTGCATTATGGCATGCATTTATCACAAAAAAAAAAAATTATTTTTATGAAAAGAATGGAATTCTACGAATTAAAAAAAAAAATTGAAATTTTTTCGAAAAAATTTAAAATTTTTTTTTTAAACCTTTAAATTCAAATATATAAAATTCGATGCCCCATTTCATTCATATATATAAACCAAACTTACATAAAAAATTTTGGGGATTTTCATTGATATGGAGAATGCAGGGGGCATTTTGAAAATTTCTAAGACAACGCGTAAAATTCCATTTTTTTTTTTTTTCATAAAAATAATTTTTTTTTTTTTTTTTTTGTGATAAATGCATGTAATGTACCCTTGAATTATAATTGGGTGAAATTTACAAAAAATAAAAAAAAATATTTTTAAGGATTTTAAGGTCCCTTGTCTCCTTAAGTTGAAGTTTGTTCTGTTTAAGGGAGATGAATAGATAAGGCTCATTTATGCTCCATTGGATTTTTTTTTTTTTTTTATGTGTTCTGATAACATTTAGGATCTAAATTCATTTTGTTCTATAACTCTTTTTTTAAATTAATATTTAACTTTTAATAAGAAGTGCTTATAATACCATAACATTTTTAATTGAAGTATATGATAAAACATTTATAAAAGTCAGGCTGGTGTTATGAGCACTTCTTTAAAAAATTGAAATGTTAAAATTTCCTAGGCCTGTTCCAAATTTTACGTAGTATATTTAAAATCTTTTTCAGATAAAAATTACAAAATCTATTATTTTGATTCTAAATTTTATCAAAATATATTTGGCTCTGCCCCCCCCCCCCCCTCTTCCAAGAAAAAAAGCCTCATTTACTGAACTGTTCTGAGGGCCTTAAAAAGTAAAATTCTGGCCAGCTTCTGGCTTGCATTCGTCAATTATGCCCATTGATGGTATGAATGTGGCTAGCTTCTGGCTTGCATTCGTTAATGATGCCCGTTGATGGCATAAGTGTGTTTCTCTTGTGGCCAACTTTTACGTAAAATAACCCTTAATGGCATAACTGTGGCAAGCTTTTATTCATGAATGCCATTAAATGTATAATTGCGGCCAGTTTGAGGTTAAATATCAGTTTTGGCTGGCCGTTGATGGTGCATTTGTGGGCAACTTCTTGTATTTACGGCCAAATCTCTTGTGGCCATATTGTGTCCGGCGTGACACTTTTTTGACGGAGCCGTAACGGCCAGTGATAGCGGGCCCTAATCAAACACTTGCGGCCAAGGCTAACGAACCCATCAGTGGCCCGTAAGTTCTGTGTTTGTTGGGCCAGTATAGTGCCGGATAGTTCCCCTAAGAAAGTGCTCCAGACGCAAGACCGTGTGTAGAAAAAAAGCGACACCAGTATCGTGCCGGACAGTTCCTCTAAGAAAGAGCTCCAGATGCAAGACCGTGTGCATAGGAAAACGACACCAGTATAGTGCCGGACAGTTCCCCTAAGAAAGTGCTCTAGACGCAAGACCGTGCGTAGAAAAAAGCGACACCAGTATCGTGCCGGACAGTTCCTCTAAGAAAGAGCTCCAGATGCAAGACCGTGTGCATAGGAAAACGACACCAGTATAGTGCCGGGCAGTTCCCCTAAGAAAGTACTCCAGACGCAAGACTGTGTAGAGAAAAGCGACATCAGTATCGTACCGCACAGTTCCCCTAAGAAAGTGCCCCAGACGCAAGACTGTGCGTAGAGAAAAGTGACACCAGTATCGTGCCGGACAGTTCCCCAAAGAGGTGCTCTAGAAGACATCCAGATGCAAGACTGTGTGCAGTGAAAGGAGACTACTGTGCAGTGCAGTACAGTTCCCGAGAGATAATGCCCCAGCAAAACTAAAGGTAAGCTCATTATTTTGAGTGGCTCTTAATTTATTAATTAATTGAAATGTTGATAAGAAATTAATATTTTAAAGGAAAACTTTTGTTTTGAAGTAAATGAAAATTTTAAAATTGAAAAATTGGTTAGTTAAAATAAGAAAATTATTAACTTATTAATTAATTATAGTACAAGGGAGCTGATACCCTTTGTCATTGGTTTTAAATTTTGAAATTTTTTTTTTTTAAATTAAGAATACAGAAAACTAGAATCGAACTAGATTCTTCAAGAAAGAAAAAAAAAATTAGATGTCATGTAAGAAAAGTACCATTGTGAGGAAAGTTTGCTTGAAAAATATTTTAGAATCAATTTGGATTATTTAATGATTGATTTTCCTAAATATATACTTGTATTCAAAATAAAAAAAAAGCATATGAAAAGGTTGCAAGGAGTGTTCAATTCTGAGTAAAATAGGGAAAATTGTTTACCTATAGCATTTGGAAATATTTTTTTTTTATGTTCTATATTTTGTGTGTGTAGGGAATGTAAAAAGTGAAAAAATTATACTTTCTTTTCGAAACTAACACTAAAACGTAGAATGTCTTAAATTTATTATAGTATTGCTGATTTATTTATCTATATTGTGAATGCGTTTGAAAACATCTTATAACGATAGACAAGGTTAGAATATTCTCGGTGAAGTGTCAGATTCACATCTTCTGAGGTAGTTGCAAAAAAAAAAAAAAAAATAAATAAATAAATAAATATATGAAGAGGGAAATCGTTAGGTTATCTTTGTAGTATCGGTAGGAATATAAAATCGATAGATAATGGCGAAAATAACGGCATTGAAATATTGCAGTAAGGCTGATCTGCAAAATTTAGCAGAGGTATTAGGAGTTCAGATAGAAGAGAGTGACATAATCGCGACGATTATCCAAAAGATAGAGGCCGCGGACGATTATGATGCCGACTTTGCATTAACGCAAGTGGGATACATAGTGAAAGATAGGGAAGATCTACTTCTTTTAGAAAGAGAGAAAAAAGAAAAAGAAGAGAAAGAAAAAGAGAGAAATTTTCAATTAGAGCAATTAAAATTAACGCAAAATTCAGGGAGGCGTAACTCGACTTCCGGTAAAGGATCGGAAAGACCTAAATTAGCGCTAAAAACTATAATGCATCGTTTTGATCCAAAACGTTCGGATATAACTCTATTTTTAAACTTGTTTGAACGACAGGCAGTAAGGTCTGGGATAGAAAATGAGGATCTGATCACGCATTTATTAGCTTTGTTGCCAGTACAAATAGATGAATTGATCTTACGCGAACCGACAGACCGGGTTGACAACTTTCAACATGTGAAGTCTATCTTGTTAGCTCGTTTTAGATTGAGTGGCGAGGCTTATAGACAAAAACTAAATAAACATTTACGAAACCCAAATAGTCCGTGGAAAGACCTCATTTTTGAACTAAATAGCTTTCTAGAAGGATGGTTAAACGATCTTAATATTACGAATTTTACGGAGTTAAAAGATTTGCTAATCACAGAACAAATTAAGAGGCGTGCCCCAGCGGATATAAGGGAACATTTTATAGATTCGTGGGCCAAATATAAAGATCCAGAAACACTAGCTAAAGATCTGGACGAATACGAGACTATGAAAGGGGTGCCAAAAAATCGTGGAATGCGAAACCCCCATTAGATAGGCGTGCAGAAAAACCCAAATACGGAGAAAGATCACAAGATAGTAGTTCAGAAAACCAAAAAAATTGGAGGGAAAAGGACGAAAATAGGGAAAGTGAAAGAATTTTCAAACGTAGGAGAAAGGTTACGTGCTTCATTTGTCAGAGTGACAAGCACCTAAAACGAAACTGTCCCGAATATAAAAAGAATGAAAAACCTCCAGTTAAAGTTCACCACATGAGCAAAGATGTAAGTTTCGAAGAGGGCTTCAAACCGTACTTAAGTCAGGGCAAAATAAATGGAGAAGAAATTACCATTCTTCGCGATACGGGATCTTGTTATGATATCGTTCCATGGAAATTAATTAAACCAAATCACTTAGACGGAAGCGTGACTTGGGTTAAGCAGCCCTTGATGAACGATTTGCGCTGTTTGCCAACAGCAGATGTTATTATAGAAATACAAGGAATATGGATTGTAAAAACCAAAGCAATTGTAGCCGAAAAAGAAGTCGATATGTCATACTACATTCTGGGAAATGAAACGCAAAAGTTAATTGATCAAATTAAGAACGAAAAACCCAAATTGGTAAATGCAGTGGTGACGCGAAGTCAAGTTAAAACGAAAGAGAAAGTAGAGATAGATGCTTCACCCGCAGAGCAGAAAAATGAGATAGTGAGAGGGACGGGAGGAAAACGGAAAACAGATAGGGGCGAAACCAAAAGGGAAAGTCAATCAGAACGGCTTAGCAGTGAACCGACCCTTTGAGCAGGAGTATATTCTCCTGCCAAATCTAGTCGAAGATGCTAGTTTAGAATTATGTAAGGTGAAAAAAAAAGACTTTATGAAAGAACAGGAAGCCGATGAGTCGCTAAAAGAAATCAGAGAAAAGGCGAATCAAAAGAAGTCGCATTTCGAATACAAAGATTCTTTGGTTATAAGAAAAACGAGTGACAAAAAAGGACTGGCTGGGTGGGGCTTGTGAGTGCTTAAGCCATTTGGTAGGCCTCCCCACCTAGCTGACCCTTGGTTGTACCTTTAAAGTTTAGACAAGGAATTTTAATTGCATCCCACGAGAATGTAGGGGCGCATCTGGGAGAAAAAAACAAAAGATAAGATATTAAGGTATTTCTTTTTGGCCAAATATTATAAAACAAACAGAACAATTCGTTAAATCGTGCGATTCTTGTTAGAGGGTGGGAAAACCGCAAGAAAAGAAAAAGGCCCCTTTAACATTAGTACCAATCATCTCGGAAGTATTTTCAAAATTATCTATTTTTTTGGTCGGCCCTTTGACAGAGTCAAAGAAAGGAAATAAATACATGTTGACAGCCTTATGCGTTTATTCAAAATACCCTGAAGTTGTTCCGATTTCTGACATGTTATCAAAAACTATAGTGGATGCTTTGATGACTGTTTTCAGTCGTTTAGGATACGCGTCAGAGATACAAACGGATAACGGCAGACACTTCAAATTTAACTACGGCTTTCCTGGAAAAATTTGGCATAAAAGTAAGACGCTCGAGCGTGTTTCATGCACAATCAAACGCCGTTGAACGATTTCACAGAACTATTAAGCGTTTACTAAAGGCGATGTGCGTTGAAAATGGGAGAGACTGGGAAGAGAATCTGTCCCATGCATTACTAGTCCTGAGAAATGCAATAAATGAATGTACAGGATTCAGCCCCGCTGAATTAGTTTTTGGAAAAAATTTGAGAACCCCAGAAACGCTACTATTCGAAAAATGGTCGGGTGAGAGTCAAGAGCACGAATTAGTCACCGAATACGTGTTTGATAAATCGTCTGAAACGTTGCCAAGAATTGGCCGTCGAAAATATGACAATTAGCAGGGAAAAGAGAAAATTCTGGTATGATAAGAATGCAAAAGAGAGACATTTTGAACCAGGAGATCAAGTTTTAATTTTAGTGACAAACAAACCAAACAAAATGTCGGTGAGCTGGACAGGACCAGGGCGAATCGTATCTAAAATTTCGGCTACGAACTATGTTGTAGAGGTCCCCGGTAGACGTCAGAGATCCCAAATTTATCACGTAAATTTACTGAAACCCTACGTAAAACGTGTAGAAAAAATAAATGTTCTGACTTGTGAATTCAATGACGCGGAAACGATGCAGGATTTGGAAATTACTTTTCCATCAGCCGATTCCAGTAGTTATAAATTTGATGAAGTAGTGGAAGAAAGTCAATTAAAAGATCGTTGTAACCCAGCGCAACTATCAGAACTGGAGAAATTGTTAGACGAATACAAGGAGGTATTTTCTAATGACCCAGGATTGACCGACCTCACTATACACGATATTGAGCTTACCGAAAATAAACCTATAAGAATTAGGCCGTATAGAACCTCTGTAAGACAAAATGAAATTTTGAAAAGAGAAATCAAGCGGATGCTTGATTTGAATATCATAAAAGAAGGAGAGTCGGATTTTAATTCCCCTATGATTCTTGTAGAATGCCCAGGCAAGGAGCCACGTCCTTGCATTGACTATCGTAGAGTAAATGAGATTACGAAAATAGAATATTTTCCCTTGCCTAATATTGAGGAGAGAGTAGAAAAAGTGGCAGCGGCAAAGTATATAACGGTTCTAGATCTAACAAAAGGCTATTGGCAAATTCCGATGACGCCCAGGGCCCAAAAATTGGCCGCATTTGTGACGAATTTTGGTAGTTTTTTCCCACTGAGAATGCCTTTTGGGCTCGTCAATTCTTCGTTTAGATTTTCAAAATTTATGGCAAAAATGCTAAGAGGGCTAGAAGAATTTTGCCTACCATAACTAGATGATATGGCAATATTCTCGGAAACGTGGGAGGATCATCTGAAACATCTGAAAGCAGTATTGGCTAGAATTAAGGACGCGAAACTAAAAATCAAGATAGCTAAATGTAAATTTGCGCAAAAAACAGTTAAGTACTTAGGTCATGTCGTAGGAGAAGGGCAGCGTAAACCAGCGGAAAATAAAATCAAAGCGATTACAGAATTACCAGCACCCAAAAATAAAACGGAAATTCGGAGATGTTTAGGCATGGCAGGATATTATTCACGTTACATTAAAAACTATGCGACAATAGTAGAACCACTCACGCGTGCTCTAAAAGGGAAAGACAAGAAAAGCAAAATAACATGGAGCGACGAAATGAGCAAAGCGTTCGATACACTGAAAAGAAACTAACGGAAGAACCTATTTTGTACGCCCCAAAGTACGACTCAGAGTTTGTAATACAAAGTGACGCGTCAGAAAAAGGTATTGGTGTAGTGTTAGCGCAAAGACAAGGCTCAGAAGAGCATCCAATAATTTATCTAAGCCGAAAATTCACGGATACGGAAAGAAAATTTAGCGCCTCCGAACGTGAATGTGCAGCAATCATATTTGCAATAAAAAAACTGAGACACTATATTGATGGACAAAAGTTCACAGTAGAGACTGACCATAACCCATTAATTTTCTTAAAAAACAATGCGGGAAACAACCCTAGATTGCTCAGATGGGCACTTACATTGCAACCATATCACTATGCGATTAAGTATAGACCAGGAAAAGATATACCACATGTGGATTATCTGAGTAGGATAGAATAAATCTATCTCAAAAAAGAAAAAGAAAACAATTTTATGTAAATAGAATTTTATTTTTGTATTTTAATATGGTTTTGGAAATGGAAATGCACTTGTTATAAGAAATGAAAATTCTGCAAAAATCTTAGGTTCTGAGCCACTCGAATGCCTGAGCTAACCTTTCTTTGCAGATATTACGTCTTGCAGCCGAAATATCATTTAAAGGCGGGGGTATTGTGAAGAATCCAATGGAATTCACAAAAAAGTCCCATATATTTTCAAAAGAGAACTCTAGATAGGAAAAGCAATGTATAAGCATAACAGCTCAAAATATTTCTAAGTCTCAAGGTTCTGCAGGAAATGATAAAAAGAATCAATCCATCTAAACCAATCTTAAAGGTTGACGGAAAAGGAGAACGGCATGAAAAAAGAGGAGTTATGGAATCCCTTTTAAGTAGCAAGTTTGCCGATATTTTCCCAGGACAATTTAAAAATGAAACTAGATGCGAAATTTTCTCACGCTAGCAGCGAGGGTCTCTCTTGGCCTATGAGATTGAAGCTTGTTAGTGATGTCATTCAACCTAGACTCTGACTGAGCCATAGATAGCCTTTGTTTTAAAAAGGTGAATTTGAACGAACAGAGAAAAGAGGGAGATGCGTTTTTGAATCCCAAGGAGAGAGCTGCTCTCTGAGTTGGGAGTTGAGTTTTCGGATAGATCCGAAGGGATAGAAGAATCTGCCGTTTCGGGCAGGGTAAGATTTCTCCAGTGGAAACCGAGAGTTATTGAGTAGTTGACAACGGACTGATATACACCAGAAAACAGAGGCAGCTGTTTCTTACGAGACTATCGTGACAGGATTTTCGATTTGTATCGAGAAAGAATCTAATAGAATTTGAATGCTAATCTTATACACTGAACATTAAGCCTTTAATGAACATTGTCGTCAGCTGAAAGTACCCAAAAATATTATGTAGTTGTAAATACAAGTAATTAATCAAGAAATATTAATTTATCTGATGCATTTAAATAAATTGTTTGATTTAATTATTACTTGGGCCTCCGCTTGACTGAAGTTCCACGCTACCACTTCCACCTGTTAGTCGAAGGTTTTACACTCTTTAAATCTAATCTCTTTGTTAAAATCTTAATATATTGAAAAATACATTTATTTATCAAAAAATGCAAACTCAACAGTACATATATATAGATATATATATACATACATAAACTTTTTGTACAATTAAACCATTTAAATGCATGAAAATTTACTATAATAAATTCAGATTTCTGACAATTCGGGTTTTTTTGGAGAATCACTGATTCAACCCTTCCCTCAACACACTTTTCCTCGTCTTTCCTTAATAAGTACATTTTTCTGTACATTCATGCGTTAAAGAAAAGGAACAAAAAGATAAGAATTCATGGCTATGAATAACTATTCATGACTTTTTGAACAACAGTTGGTGCATGTTTTTCGCGCCATTGTGGCGCCGCTTCATTGTCACCTTATACAAATAATAACTACGCAGACCACCCATAAAAGAATAGTTTATCAGCATTTACGAAAGAGGATCATTGTGCTCATTCTTTTTACTTTCTTGTATGTTTACAAGAAGAAAGTATTGGATTCGTGAAAATTTTCGACTTTCGGTTTTCGACGGATTTACACGTTTTGGGGATCAGAGATTCCGAAAAACATGTTTTTAGAAAATGTCTGTCTATGAGAAATTTTATGGGCGCTCTATCTCAAGAACTAATGCACGGAATTTAATAAAAATTTATATTCAGTTATACCTTGATATTAATGGGTGCTGATTGGTTTTTGGTGTAAATCGCTCAACAGGTGGCGCTGCTATACTGAATTTTTTACGATTTCCGCAATACCTCTACCTCAACAACTAATGCTTGGATTTTCATTAAATTTCAGATTTAAGTATACTTTGATAGCAATTATTGCTGTTTATGTATTGATGTAAATCACTCAACAGGTGGCGCTGCTATGCTACATTTTTCAGAATTTCCGCTATAGCTCTATCTCAAGAACTAAGGCACGAATTTTTATCAAACTTCAAATTCAGATACACTTTGATATGAATGGGTGCTAAATTGATGTAATTTCTTGTACTATTTAAATGATTTAATTGACGTGATTTATATAGAAGAAAGTTTTGTGATAGCCACAACATACTAGTTTTACTTAACGGATGAAAAGCAACCAAAACTAAACTCTTCTAAAGAGTCATGCTGCTAGTCAGGACAGATTTTTGCTAACCCCTTAATTCTCGCTCCCGTCATATTCACGGGCTGTGTTTTTTACTCAAATTGTTTGATTCCCACCAGTTTTATAAAATAGTGAAATTGGCTATATTTTAGTATCGTTTTACCTGCCATTAAATAAGGTGAATATTTTTTTTTTCATAAAAGTGGTACCAATAAGCAATTTGAATTTTTAAACCGTAATTTTTAATTCGAGCGTTAAGGGGTTAAATGAAATGCAAGTGCAAAGTAACTTTATCATCGTCAAAATTTGCAGACCACGCACTAAAATACTGAATAATACTAACAATAAATAACAATTAACTTAGTGGAAATGGGTGCCGACACACTGGTACTGGTATCTATTATCGGTAAAGAACAAATAATTTAAAAAATTATGGTGTGAATACTGACTAATCATTCTACAATAATAATCTTCTAAATGAATGAATAAGCTTTAAAATAGATGGGATTAAAGACGTTTAGCTATTGTCAATTTCGCATAGTCGTTCATGTAGCATGTGTTTCTAATGTGCGTATTTACTTCAAAAGAGAAGGTAGAATACCGAAACACATTTTCTTCAATAGAAGAAAATGCCTCTTTTCAATTGTAGTTTTGAAAGTACCGCCAAAAGGTATATGTGTACCGGTAGCTAATCGAATAATTTCAGTTCATTGAGACACCTCAAGTGCTTAGTGTGTTACTTATTAATCGCATCATACTTAATTTATATATATATATTTTCTTTCTGATGATTACATTTTTAGGGGCAGCAACTGGTGGGAAAGCTGTAGCCCACCAAAATTATTTATTTAAATTAAAATCATCTAAAGAAAATTACAGCTGGTGGGCTTGCAAGTTAAGCACGTGTAATGCGAAATTAACTATCAAAAATTATAATTTAGTTATTGCGGAAAAGGGCACTCATGCTCACAACGATAACCATCACGAAATAAAGGCACTTCAGTGCCTTCAACAAATAAAGAAAAGGACGCTGGAAGATATAATGACGTCAATAACTACAATTTACAGCCAAGGAAGCTTTGCTAAATTTTCTCTTATAAAGTACAGGACCCATTATCCGAAATTCCAAAATCCGGAAGGACCCGAAATCCAGAAAAAATATTTGAAAATTTTCTAAATTTGTAAATTTTTACTAAAATTTTGCAATTCATGAAATTTTTCAAAAATTCTACAGATTCCTAAATTTTTTTGGTCTATTGTGTCGCAGTGTGTAATTACTATAAAATGTTACATCAGTGATGAGGAAAGACGATACCCCCCCCCCCCCCCCACCACACACACACACATAAGAAAAAAGTCACTTTTCTGTCAAATAATTTATATTACGATTTCTTTTTTTTTTTAAATCGTCTGATATTTCACACTCTTTCTCTCACTTCGACAAAATATTATGGCTGCACAACTGTGTTATTTGAATCAGGGTGATTCTGAAAGAAAAAAAAAAAAATCTGAAATTCACTGCAAATTTTTTTTAAGTTTACAGAAGAGGGGCATGGAGGGGTGGTACCCTCAGCACTAATTATGCATTTTTTCCGAGATCCTTTAACGAAATTCGCGTTATTATGCAATCTTTTGATGAAGTTAAGGGGTTTT
This sequence comes from Maratus speciosus, assembly GCA_963932465.1. Taxonomy (NCBI): domain Eukaryota; kingdom Metazoa; phylum Arthropoda; class Arachnida; order Araneae; family Salticidae; genus Maratus; species Maratus speciosus. Next base: position 76,678,361 of record OZ010796.1, on the reverse strand, counting down.
TTTTTTGCGATCCTTTGACGAATTTTTTTTCGCTATCTTCTGACGAAATTTGCGTTTTTTTCTTGAGATTTTGACGAAATTTGTGCTTTTTTCCCGCAATCCTTTTACGAAATTTCGATTTTTTTGGCGATTTTTTGACGAAATTTGCATCTTTTTCGCGATCTTTTGACAAAATTTGCGGATTTTTTCGCGATCTTTTGACGAAATTTGCGGATTTTTTCGCGATCTTTTGACGAAATTGCGAGGGGCTTTATCGATCCTTTGAAGAAATTATTTTGGCTATATTTTGATGCAATTTGCATTTTTTGTGATCCTTGGAAAAAATTTGTGTTTTTTCGCGATTATTTTACAAAGTTTACATTTTTTACGCGATTTTATTTTACGGAATTCAGGAGGGCCCGAAATCCGGAAAATTCCAAAATCCGGAAAGCCTTCGGTCCCGAGGATTCCGGATAATAGGTCCTGTACTGTATTAAGTAAATAACATTTTTCTGCATATTTATACGTGGAAACCCATGGTGCTCGTTCTCTCCCCTCAAAGGTCAAGATGGGTGGTGTCGGGCTGTCAAGTGAAGGAACGGGGAGCTTTCCTCTTTGGATTAACGCATTCGATTAATCTGCAGGGATATATCAGGGCATCCATTTTGTAGCCTGGTGAAGTATAGAATTTTAAAAAAGGTTTTTTTTCTCTTTTTTGTTGAGAACTTTTATCAAATACTACATTTCTTTAAAAATACTACATTATAATGGAATACAATAATTTAAAAAAGTTCTTGAAGTAAAAAAACTGTGTTTGTAATGTTTCGCTCTTTTTTAAACATATGTTTTAGCCTTATTTTTTCATTTCATTTAAACTCAGCCACAATGTTTTTACAGAAATTACGAAAAGAAGTTCCCATAGGTGTTTAACATTAGCTATCACTCCTTGCTGTAGTGTTTCTTTGAATTTAAAAAAACACATTTTAGCTTTTTCTTCCGTTTCATTTAAACTCTGCCACAAAGTTTTTGCAAAAATTACGATCCGCGAAGTTTTTTTTTTTTTTTTTTTTAACCATTTGGAAAAATGGTTATTGTCCTCGTCAGGGTAGGAAATCAAAAGCATATCTGAAGTTTTTTATTGGTTGAATCCGCATTTTATTCGTTTTCTGATGGGTCTATACAGTAATCTATAATTTGCCTTTACTTTCAACAGAGATGGATACTTCTGTTGCCACTATGACAAAAAGTAATAAAAACTACAAAAAAAAAAATTTAATAACTCAGAAACAAATTGAAATACAGCTTTCAAACAAATTGCATTTAAAAGTACATTTTTTTTTCTCTATAGGACGGTGTAAAAAGTAATAGAGTGCGATGTTTAGAAGTTTAAGAATGAAATTTCATTTAAAATTGGTCGTCAGATTTCTTGGAAATCTGACGATGGAAAAGCCTTTTCCCGAACAGCCAATGAAATACTTGGATAATACGTAAGTTTCACGAAATCTGACGAGTCGCAGGCGATTTTTGTCGCTTGCAATTTTTACGTGTAATAACACTATTAATGTTTAATTCATGGCCTACGTAATGTATGACCAGCTCCGTAGAAGTTTAAAAATTTACAGTACTGAAAATTGTAAAACTGAAATTTCTTTTAAAATTTGTCCATGATGGGTCCAGGAATGTTAATGTTTAATTCATGGCGTACGTAATGTAGGATCAACTCCGTGCGATTTTTTATGTCTTAAATTTTAGTCTTCGAAAAAAATCATTTTCCAAATGGTCGTTGTAATTTGTTAAATTGCTTTCTTTTTTTAGAACTTTTATCAAGTACATTTCTTTAAAAAGACTTCGTTATAATAGAATATAAAAATTATATAATACAATTTTAATTAAAATATTGTTCTAAACAATCTGATGTAATTTTTTTTTTTTTTTTGGATGAAAAGGCATTTTTTCTTTTAGGAATTTATGTCATTTTCACCAACAGAATTGTCTATGCGTTTAAGATTAGTGCATCATTTCCATCAATTATTTTTAAAAGTTTCAGATTTTAGTTTTATTGGTTACTTATGATTTCAAGGGATAGAAGAAAAGAAATTTAGAAATAAGCTAATAAATTTGGGGAACTTTAATGCAAGCTAAAGTTTATTGAATATGACATTATTCTGACGCAATCACACAGTCATATCATGACTTGTTCCATATATGAAAATGATCTTTTCTTTTGAAAATGGTGTCAGTTTCATCATCTGAACTAATCTGAAATCTACGATTATGTCACCTTTTAAGGACTTTATAACAGAAATATGTCCCTCCGACAACATGGAGCTTTTAAATATTTACGAACACATTTTTAAATGCAAAAGCATGACGTTTGCAGGCATGACTACTGAAGGGATTTGGCATCGAATAGTGTTTACCATCTTTTCCACGTGACGACAGATTTTTCTTTGACAGTATTTTATGAATGATCTTTTGCTTTTATTAAAAAATGGAAACACTCGATCGCATAGTATCTGCATGAAAACACCTGCCAATTTCATGTGTTACAATATTCCTTTAAATATGACTACATTTTCATTTGTGGAATACCCTTCAATCTACTATAATCAGATTTTATTTTTTAAACAACTCAAATTACCATGTTTAATAATCCGTCGAGGTTTGGACAGGGTTTTGAGGGCTTAGCTCGTAACGGGCACAGCCTCTGGTACATTAAAAAAAAAAAAAAAAAAAAAAAAAAAAAAAAACTTTGAATTATTATTTAAGAGAAAAACTTTCTTAATCTTGTTCAATTAATAAAACTTTAAATTTTGTATTTTTGTCGGTGAATTAAAATAAATAAAGAAAATTTTCTTTTATTCTAAAAAAAAATATATTTTTTTAAATCTAAGGGAACTTTTATTTTTCTAAAACCGTCATTGATTTTTGAGAAATAATCCGTTTTAAGCTTTTCAAAGAGCTTATTATAATTGACTGGAAGAAATTACAGTTAACATTTGACAATTATTTAGTTATTTATTAGGAAAGAACCGAATTGAATAGATAGATACACACATATTTAAATCATAAGAATTAAACAAGATTTTTACATTTTACTCCTGTCGGTTTATAAAGGACGGTTTAAATTGCGCTGGCAAGCATTTTCTACATTTTGCTTTTACTTTTAAGAATATACAAAGTGTTTTTAAATTAATGGAATAAACTTTCAGGTGTACCTGTGAAAGGAAATAGGTCACAATTCACTTGTTTAGTAAAAAATGTATTGTGCTTCACTAGACGTTTTAGTTCACAAATTTAACAATAATGAACATACTTTAGTGAGACTTTGATCATATTAACTTTGCTTTGTATAAATATGAAGGCAACATCGGTAAGTGCCCTGAATTTTGGTTGGTGAAACGCTGCACAACGTCACCGACATTCCGTTTAAGTAAAGTTTTCTAAATAATATTTTTCAGTGGCCAACTACGCGGAATATGTATACGATATGTATAAATACGCGATAGTGTCAAAGTGGACGTTTTGAATCGAACTTTCGCGCGAACGTGGAATAACCACTCAAGAAAAACATGTTTGTCACGTGATCAAAATCGCTTATAATTCAGTAGGTAATTTATTGATAAAAAAAATGGAAAACACAGTTCGATTCCAAATCGCTTCCATGATCAGATTTTCCTATTTTATATCTTTTCGCTAAAAAAATTATTTGTAAATATGTCGAAACGTTTTACGCTTGTTGAGCAGAGCAGTTGAGAACAGCGTTAACAGAAGATTGCACCGGCATTGCAGAAAAAAAATCGTATATTTTGTGTTTTTTAAAGACGTACTTACCGGGATATGAAAATACGAAGGTTATCATTTTTTCAATTCATTCATTTGTAATCATTACAAGAGATTGCATTGCTGGTAATTTGTTTTACGCATAACTCAAGAACTACTTGGTGGAATGCTCTGCAATTATTATATAAGCATAACTCTTGTACTTTATATTACAAGCTTATAGAAATCGATTTCCGTTAAAAAATTCATAGATTGCAATTCACATATACATCCCTTTGTTCCACAAATTTCCATTTTTCATATGTTTACTGTGATTTCAAATCCATGCTCCACTTGTTATGGGGATTGTTTCATAGATTTACTGGTATATGATGGTGTAAGAACTTTACTAATTACCCCTAAAGACTATTTATTCACGAACTATTAATTCGGGAGAAGATCCCCCTAGGGTCTTCTGGACTTTCCCACGCTAAGAGGAATCTCATAAACTCATAGTTCATCTCTGAACAAAGCTATGGTGCCGTCGAGTCTTCAAATATGAATGGAACTGGCAGTACAATTTCGTTCCGGCGCTAACTTAACATTCCATTGAATTGCACAGAGAGCAGGTGTTTCAGCCGTCCAGTAAGTGAGCGGTGGCAACGGCTGAGGGGGAGAAAAGACGATTTCTCCTAGGGCGGCGAGCTTCAGCCTTCGAGAAATAGGCGGTGGCATCGGCTAAGAGGGAAAAAGACGAGTTTTCCCTAGGACCGGGGGTTTTCAGCCTTGGAGAGAGGAGAGGTGGCAACGCGGGAGGAAGAGAGAAGCAGTTAGGAAGCGAGAGAGTGAGGACGCTGGCGAGGAGGTCTGGCTGGACCTAGTGGTGAATGAGCGAAGCGAGGAGATGAGATAGATGGTCGTCCGATCAGTCTTTTCTCCGATTGAAGCACTATATCTGTGGAAGCAGCCCGTTGATGGAACTTTTTATCCTGTTAAAATGACGAGAACCCAAACAAATATTGTTTAACTTGTAAATATTCATATTTAATCGAGACTAAATAAAGGACTTAGATTTTAGTAACTTACGCTACCATAGACTCTTGTCCAGTGATATCCAAGTCCCTACAGTGGTGGCAGCTAAAGAGGATTGGTGAATATAATCTATCACAGCTCGTCAAAAAACAGGAAGGGCCGCAACCAGGCCGCAAGTTAGAAAGGAGACCTTGATCCCCAGACCAGAGTCTTTGGCAAATCCAGCAGGAATTCCAGAGCCAAGGCAATCCGACGCCGTGCAAGACGTTCCGGAGATCCGAAATCGACAGACGGAGGGTAGAAAGGAGACCTTGATCCCCAGAGCAGAGTCTTCGGCGAATCCAGCAAGGATTCCAGACACAAGGCAATCCGACGCCGTGCAAGAGACGAGAGACACCCGAATGCAGGGAAGTCGAGCCCGCTGGATGGTTTAGCCTACGGATGACCGGAGCTGTACCAGTCTAAGACGGAAGTCAGAAGAGCAGTCAACAATATCTCAGGTTAGCACTCTTTATTTGATTCATTACAGAGGTTTAATCGAAATAGTATAGTTAATAACAAACATGTTTTTTAATCATTGTATATTTAATAGAGTTTAGGAAGTAAGGAATTTGATAATAACATTGTGAAAATTTTCCAACTGGATTCTAAGAAATTTAAGTAAATATTAATTTTCTAAAGTTCCTTAAAACTGTTTTAAATAAGTATTACTTGTACTAAAGGTTAATAATTCAGTGAGGATAATTTAAATTGCTTATGAGAGGTGGCGCATCGTTGGATGCACTGAATGCAAATAATTTAAATTCTGTTTTGTATGTGAATTTTATTCAGAATGTATGTTTTCAAAATTTAAGAGACTTTTTGAGCAATTTACTTAACCCTTTAACCGTCTGGTCCGGATTTTTCCGTTCCTAGAAATCATGTTAAAATGGCTGTAGACCAAAATATTTAAAACAGAATTCTATTTGTAACCTTATATAGAAAGTAGTGATATTAAAGATATTATAGCATCAAACTGAGATTTAAAAAATATATATCCTGGGATTCACAAGCATTCTTATAAAAATACTGCAAAACCCTCGGACGGTGAAAGGGTTAAAAGAAATGATACCAAATAATATATAAATTTATATATGAAAACTTAGTTGGTTAATGATAAGGCTGTTTATCATATTAATATTAATGAAATTGTTGTGATATTTTTATGTCGCGAGAGTTTGTGATTATCCACAACTAGGGAAATATTTAGAGGCTTCGAAGTGGATAATTGCATGATTGGCATAGCATTTTTTATAACTGTTAATTAGTAGGAAACATGTCAGTGTTTTGCGGGTGCGATCTAAAAGAGTTAGCTACTGAATTCGGCGCGAGCATAGAAGAGTCGGATAATATAGCCAAAATTATTAAAAAACTCGAAGAAGCAGAGGACTATGACGAAACTTTAGCACTAGCCCAGCTAAAAATCTTAGAGAAAGATAGGGTTGAGAGAGAAAATGAAGAAAGGTTAGAACGAGAGCGGAATAAGGCCTTTGAGAGGGAAGAAAAGGCTAAGGCTTTGGAGCGGGAGCATGAATTGGCGAGAATTAGGTTAGAACGGGAACCAGATGAGTTTAGTTTAGCTTCTAGCCAAAATGAGAGAGAGCCGAAAATATCTTTAAAATCAGTCCTGCCCAAATTCGACTCCGATAAGTCCGAAATATCCATCTATCTCAGTTTATTCGAAAGAGAAGCGCAGAAAGCCCAAATCGAGAAAAGTCGATGGGTTACGCATTTACTAGGATTGTTGCCGACGGAACTGGGGGAGCTTATCTTGAGAGAACCACCCGCATGTTCCGACGATTTTGATCATGTAAAAAAGATGTTACTAGAAAGGTTCCAACTTTCGGCAGAAGACTTTCGACTAAAATTTGTTACGACACAAAAGCCCGAAAACAAAACGTGGAAAGATTACGTATATGAGGCTTCCAATTACTTTGATCAATGGTTACGCGGTTTAGGAGTGGGAAATTTCGACCAACTGAGAGAGCTAATAATCACAGATCAGTTAAAAAGAAAGGTTAATCCAGAAACGAAGCATCATTTCATTGATGTTTGGAGTACGATAATCACTCCATTTGATTTGGCGAAGAAATTAGATGCGTATGATTCGGCTAGGAAAACTATGAAACGACTAGGGCCCCCGAAAGTTCAAAACCTTCCCAAACCTTTCGAGCGGAATAAATTTGCGAGTAAACCAAAAACGGAACTTAAAACGGAAGAAATAAAGAATAATTGGAGAATTAAAGATACCCCTAAAAATCGGGATGAAATACTCGATAAAAAGAAAGAGATTACATGTTTTTTGTGTAGAAAAACCGGCCATTACAAGTATTCTTGCCCGGAGCTAAAAAAGAAAGAAAAGGCTGAGTCAGTTTATCATGTAGCGGGTCCCGCGGATATAGAGGAGGCATTCGAACCATATGTTAGCCTAGGATTAATTAATGGGAAGGAAATGAGAATTTTAAGGGATACCGGCTCAAATTTGGACCTCATTTCGGCCCACGATGTAACAACGGGTCAGTTGACAGGAGAAAAAGTATGGGTCCGACAGGCGCTTGATAATGAACTTCGTTGTTTACCGGTTGTGGAAGTAGAAATAGACCTAAGTACTGGCGAGAAAATACTCACGAAAGCAGCAATGGTAGACAAAGATACCGACATGAACCATTATTTGTTAGGAAATAAAACTCAACAGTTGATTGATAAGCATAAATTAAATCCGCATTGCATCAGTGCCATAATGACGCGACAAATGACACGCCGCGGAATCGAAAGCGAAACAAATCAACTCAGAGAAACAGAGGAGGAGAAAAACCCGGAAAAGGTTCGCCCGATGAAAGTGCAGCTTACGGCGGGTGCGAGCGAGAATCTTCGTTCGGCAGGGAAAACGCATTTGGAAGAATTAGAATCCCCGGATCCTGAGAGGAGAAACGAAAGAGACGCAGAGAGCAGAGAAGAAAATCACTGCTTTCTACCGCAGACAAACGCTGAAGAACCAGAGACGGGTCTAGCGCGCGTTAGCGGGGAAAATTACGAGAGGCTCAAAGGGAAGATGATAGTTTAAAATTGGTAAGGCTAAAGGCAAACGAAAAAAATCAGGTTTTGAGGTAAAAGATGGGTTACTGATCAGAAAGACAACAGACCATACGGGATTAGAGAGGGAGCAAATCGTGGTCCCGTCAAAGTTCAGGAAAGGAATTTTATCTTTATGCCATGATAATGTTGGCGGTCATTTAGGCATGAAATAGACCAAAGATAAAATATTTAGGAATTATTTTTGGCCAAATGCGGTCGAGGAAATTGAATCCTATGTTAAAACTTGTGACCCATGCCAAAAAATTGTCAAACCAGGCGAGCAAATGAAAGCTCCGTTAGTTTCTGTCCCGATTGTTACTAGTATTTTCCGTCGTTTGTGCACAGACACAGTGGGCCCTCTTCCACTGTCCGAGAACGGAAACCGTTATCTTTTAACAGCGATGTGTGTATCCAGTCGTTACCCCGAGGCGATTCCTATAAAAGATTTGCGCTCTGTGACGATTGTTGACGCTTTGACGACAGTATTCAGCAGATTGGGTTTCCCTTTCAAACTACAATCTGATCTCGGACGTTCCTACATAAGTGAGCTCACGAGTACATTTTTGGATAAATTTGGGATAAAAGTGGTACATTCGTCCGTACACAGGCCCCAAAGTCAAGCCGTGGAAAGATGGCATAGAACAGTTAAGAGATTACTGAAAGTTTTGTGCCTCGAGGCCGGAAATTCTTGGGAAAAAAATCTTCCCTACGCATTACTGGCTTTACGTACCGTGACCCACAACTCCACTGGTTTTTCCCCCGCAGAGCTAGTGCATGGTAGAAATCTAAGAACCCCTGAAAGATTACTATACGAAAAATGGAAAGGAGGAGATCCTACGGAAAGTTTAGTCACTGAATATGTATTCGATTTAATAAACCGTATGAAGCGATGTCAGGAATTAGCGATCGAAACTATGATTAAAACTAGAGATGAAAGGAAAAAGTGGTATGACCGGGACGCGGTAGAAAGTTTAAAGTAGGTGATAAAGTTTTGGTATTAGCGTTGAATAAAACCAATAAGTTTTCTGTTAGTTGGAATGGTCCTGGCACAGTGGAAAAGAAAGTTTCGGAAACGAATTATATAGTAAATTTACCTCATCGTAGAACGCCTTCTCAAATTTATCACGTAAATTTACTCAAACCCTACCTTCAAAGAGAACAGTTAGTGAATTTAGTCATGGAAGAACATTATGAGCCCAATGGAAACGAATACGATTTAGAGATTCCGCAATTAACTAGCACCCCGGAAGAATACGATTTCCAAAAAATAGTGACAGACAGTGCTTTAGGAGAAAGATGCTCGTCAGACCAGATAACGGAGTTAGCTGAAGTTTTATGGGGGAGAAGGGATGTTTTCTCTAACGACCCGGGAAAAACCGATTTAATTGAGCATGACATAGAGTTGACTAGCGATGTACCCGTAAGGCTTCGCCCTTATCGAAATTCACCAAGACAAACGGAAATTTTAAAAGCAGAGATAAAGCTAATGCTAGAATTAGGAGTGATAATTGAGGGGGAGTCGGAATATAATTCTCCTATGATACTTGTAGAAGCCCCGGGGCGAGATCCTCGTTCTTGCATTGACTATCGGAAAATTAACGCAATAACTCGTCCCGAAGTTTTTCCTTTACCTAACATAGAAGAGAGAGTCGAACGAGTGGCAAGGGCCAATTACATAACTACCTTGGATTTGACGAAGGGTTATTGGCAGATCCCTATGACGCCGAAAGCTCAAAAAATAGCAGCTTTCGTGACTAGTTGGGGCTCATTTCTTCCGATCATGATGCCATTTGGGTTGATAGGAGCGAGCTATAGATTTTCAAAATTTATGAGTACATTACTTAGAGGCCTGGAAGATTTTTGTCTCCCGTACATAGACGATATGGCCATATTTTCCGATGATTGGAATGAACATATGAGACATCTAGGAATAGTTTTAGATCGAATCAAGGAAGCCAAAATAAAAGTAAAATTATCTAAGTGCAAATTTGCGCAGCGTACGGTCAAATATTTGGGACATGTGGTGGACGACGGACGGCGCACCCCCGCAGAGTCTAAAATACAAGCAATAACGGAATTTCCAGCACCTAAATCGAAAACCGAAATACGCCGTTTTTTAGGGATGTCGGGGTACTATTCTAGATATATTAGAAATTATGCCACAATAATAGAACCTTTGACGAGGGCGTTGAAAGGGAAAGAACGTAGGGCTAAAATTAGTTGGACGCCAGAGATGGAAGAAGCTTTCCTCACTTTAAAGAGGAAATTGACCGAAAACCCGGTTTTATATGCGCCAAATTATGCAGAGGAATTCATCATTCAGAGTGACGCATCTGACCGCGGTATAGGAATTATAATGGCCCAACGCGTAAATAGGGAAGAACACCCAGTCATATACCTCAGTAGGAAATTCACTCCTCCAGAGCAAAAGTTTTCTGCGAGCGAGAAAGAATGTGCTGCTATAATATATGCGATAAAAAAAATTAAGGCATTATTTAGACGGCCAGAAGTTTAGTATCGAGACGGACCACAACCCTCTAATTTGGCTTCAAAAGAACGCTGGAAATAATCCGCGACTAATCCGTTGGTCCTTGATACTTCAGCCTTATTATACAATCAGGCACCGTCCGGGGAAAGAAATAGTGCATGTTGATTGCTTAAGTAGGGTTGAATAAATTTATGGAAATTGTATATAATTCTCAAAAAAAAGTGCTTGCATCATAAGGTATAAATAATTTTCATTTTGTATATATTGTTGTAATACTCATAATAATGTTCCTGGAAAAGTGTGTAAATTTATGTGTGATTAGTACAAAAAACGAATGGTTAACCTCTGTGGTGAACGAATTTTGAGTGTAACACTGACTTCACTATAGATTTTCCAGCTACGTGAAAAATCTCTCTTGGAGGGGGGATTGCTGTAAGAACTTTACTAATTACCCCTAAAGACTATTTATTCACGAACTATTAATTCGGGAGAAGATCCCCCTAGGGTCTTCTGGACTTTCCCACGCTAAGAGGAATCTCATAAACTCATAGTTCATCTCTGAACAAAGCTATGGTGCCGTCGAGTCTGCAAATATGAATGGAACTGGCAGTACAATTTCGTTCCGGCGCTAACTTAACATTCCATTGAATTGCACAGAGAGCAGGTGTTTCAACCGTCCAGTAAGTGAGCGGTGGCAACGGCTGAGGGGGAGAAAAGACGATTTCTCCTAGGGCGGCGAGCTTCAGCCTTCGAGAAATAGGCGGTGGCATCGGCTAAGAGGGAAAAAGACGAGTTTTCCCTAGGACCGGGGTTTTCAGCCTTGGAGAGAGGCGAGGTGGCAACGCGAGAGGAAGAGAGAAGCAGTTAGGAAGCGAGAGAGTGAGGACGCTGGCGAGGAGGTCTGGCTGGACCTAGTGGTGAATGAGCGAAGCGAGGAGATGAGATAGATGGTCGTCCGATCAGTCTTTTCTCCGATTGAAGCACTATATCTGTGGAAGCAGCCCGTTGATGGAATTTTTTATCCTGTTAAAATGACGAGAACCCAAACAAATATTGTTTAACTTGTAAATATTCATATTTAATCGAGACTAAATAAAGGACTTAGATTTTAGTAACTTACGCTACCATAGACTCTTGTCCAGTGATACCTAAGTCCCTACAACGGTTTATACAGCATTTTTAATTTGAAGAAATTCCTTTATTATTTATACATTCACAATTTTTGTTGATAATTTGTAATGGTTTAGAATGGTTTTTTATATATAATGGTTTAATCTTACAAAAAGTTAATATATATATATATATATATATATATATACATACTTAATTACAAATATTTTTTTCGGGAAAAATTAGGACTTGTAATCTAAGTTGTTTGATTAAAAAAAAAATCGATTTATAAATACTTCAAGTATGTGAATTATAAACTCATAGCTTATTCTGAAAAATAGTTCTGGAGCTATGCTTAAAGAACTAACCGCATTGCAATCTGCGTTGTAATGATTAAAATACATTTAACATTTTTTAGAGTTCAAAATTTTAAATATCTATAAACTGTACACTACTGGCACGATTGACTTCCAGATTGTTACCCTAAGTTGAAATTTAACGAGAAAACTAAATAATGCAAAATAAGGTGCTCGTATTGAAAATTTCAGAGTTTGAAATTTGAAACAATTTCAGTATGAAGAAGACCCCTAAGCATTTTTTTAGTATATATATACTAAAAAAATGAAATATATATATATATATATATAGTCAAACCTCGTTAACACGAACACGCTTAACGCGAATTACTTTTAGTACGAACTGTTTCCGATTGCCCCGTCCTGTTGTATATGATGTATTTAAGTTCGGATATCACGAACTACTTTTAACACGAATAAAGGAAGTTTGACATTGAGTGTTCGCGTTAACGAGGTTCCACTGTATATATATATATATACAACATACATTGAAGAAAGACATATTTGCCTATTTCAAAAAAAAAAATAACTGCCTATTCCTTTTTCTTATTATTGTACAAGGGGGTGATTAAAATGTATCTCTTTCCTTCTTTCTTTCTTTTGTTCGACTGCACTTTAATATCTCCAGATTTACTTGATAGTGTACCATTTATTTATGAAATTTGTCACCATATGAAAATATATAGCACTTAGCTAACGCATATAGTTATTTACAAAGAATAAAGTATCAGAAAGGAAAAAAAAAATTCTCTCAGTAAGATTACAGAATGAGTCCCTTTTATTAGAGAAGCCTACGTAGTACTAACACATTAGCTGAATTGGCGCATAATTCTTGAACATGTGCGGTGCCCATAAGTGTACCTGATACATAAATTAAAAAACCCAATTCCACTCCATCCAGGCAACAAAATGGATGCTTATATGGATCATCCCCAAGCAAATCCACCATTTCAAAAAAAGGATTAGTTTTTCTCCCGATGCGAGGTGGGGGAGAATGATGAATAGCTTTCTTATTGTTTGATTTGAACCGGGCCCCTTGGGCCGGAATCATATTTATATTAGTGGTGTAACGAATAGTTTATTTGGCCGAATAGCCGAATACCGAATATTCGGCCAAGTTTTAGGCCGAATACTGACTTTAATATAAATGACTTTTATTTTAATTGTTTAATGTTTTTTTTCAATTTTAAAATAAAAAATTAAATTAAGGACTAATAGAAATTAATCTTTTGTTTGAGTTTTCAAAAATCATAACAGCTGAATGTATTTTTTGTTATACTTTAAATGTCTTAAAAAATACTTTAAAGATAACATATGACTTTTAAAAATGTAAATAATAATTTAATTCATAATTTTTATTTAATCCATAGATAGTTCTAGTAATTTTTATATATATATATATATATATACTATCTAAAATAGAACTCATTACCTCTGTAAAAATGAAACTTTTTTTTATTTTAGTAAAATCCTTTCACCCCGTAAAAATAAGAACTTGCATGTGTCCTCTGTCTTTTTATATCCTTTTTCATGCAACTTAAACTTAGTAAATTTACACTCTGTATGTCAAAAAAAAAAAAGGTTATTTTCTTAAAATATAATTATTCATTCCATTAAAATATTATATATTCTTTTCTGCTACCAAGATATACTTTTCTCTTTTCTTTCTCTCAAAATTAACAAGCCCCTCATAATACTTCCTCCACCCCATATTTCAGAATGAGATCTTTTTCTTATAATAATTAATGTATTTAGGTATAATTTTTTAATATTGTTTGTCAAAAATATTTAAAATCATATTTTGTTTTGATTTTCTGGAACATATCTAACCAAATATCTTAAAATATTCGGCCAAATATGCCACTATTCAGCTACAGGTATTCGGTCAAATGTCCCACTATTCGGCCACAGGTATTCGGCCGAATATCTCTTCAATATTCGGCCGGCCGAATATTCGGCAAAAGGGCCGAATACCGAATAGTGGCCGAATATTCGTTACATCCCTAATTTATATATGATGGTATTCCTCACGTATTGTATACACACTGTCATCAACGTACACATTTCAGTATTCAAATTTGTTTGCTCGTCCTTTTGTGTTTTAAACTAATTATCTGTTAAACGAAATTTATTAATAAAAAAAGAATAAGGAAATGTCATGTATTCATATTCTTAAAATTATAGAGATGATATTTAAAATATAAAATAATTGTTGTTTTTATTATATTTCGACTGGTATTTTTGTTAGAAACTTAAAAAATTAAAGAATTTTAAAATTACTAGATTTTGATAAGACTTGTGAGTTAATCGGTTCGACAACATATTACAAAGGTTCTTATTTGTAATATGCTTTTATAATAGAAATACATCTTTTCACAAGATGCAGCCATCCCTTAAAATATCCATCCAAACTCTTTTTCAGATTACAAATAATTTCCTAATATTTTTCTTCAAATAATAAATCTTTCTGCGTAATTTTTATTATTTTCTGCATTTAAAAAAAGAGGAAAATTTCTATTCGAAAAACTGTTGTGACAGAACTGTACAACTGCACGTATTCTGCTTTCAGGAATTATTATTATTATTTATTTATTTTAAATACTTACTAGATTACTGAATCAGTTAATTTCTAGATTTCTATTTTAAACACTAGATAAACCTTTTTAAAGAATTTTGGTATGTTATGTTTTTTAATTTTGTTTGAAAATAATAAATGTTATGGCAGATATCGAGTGCAACAAGAAAACTGAGCTTTCGCCAGACTCAATAACAAAGAGCCTTTAGAAATTGATTTTTAAATAGTAGAATAGTTTATCTATCCAGATTTTATGTAAGTAGTAGGAAAAGGAGAGTACGGGGACAGCCGCAGGCGGTGCGGCACCGCCTCCGACACCCCCTCTGCTCACCCTCCGACACCGTCCCCCCCTCCGCAACGCATCCCCTGCGACACCGCCTCTGGTACCCCCTCCGACACCGCCCCCTAGCGGAAAAAATAAAGTTCTGCTCTAACATGAGGGGTGAACTATCCTCTATTCAATTATCACCTCTCAACAGAGTCAATACCTCTCTTTAACAGGCATTCCCTCCCCAAAACGGACATTCCCTCCCTAAAACGGACATTACCTCTCTAAACGACCATTTTTAGAACTATATAAATCAAAGTTTTTCGAAATTATTTTTAAAAATGATCTTAAACGGTGAAGTGATCAGTGCTTTATGTGGATGTGTATTGTCTTTTTAGTTGTTTATATTTTTACTAAAGTTGATAGAATAGCAGTGGATTTTATTTTTAATTTTAACTGAGGCCTTATTATGGAGAAAAGTTATCAAGATCCAAGGCAAATTGCTAGTTTTGGAGGAGTGGACGCTCTTCATCGGGCAGCTCAAGGCAAGATATCTAAGGAAAAAATTAAATCTTGGTTAGAAGGAGTTGATGCTTACACTCTTCATAAACCTGTACGTAGAAAATTTCAAACAAATCGAGTGATTGTATATTCTATAGATCAGCAGTGGCAAGCAGATTTAGTAGATCTAACTTCTTTACAGAAATTTAATGACGGGTTTCGATACATTTTAACTTGCATCGATATTTTTTCTAAATATGCATGGGCTTATCCTTTGAAATCGAAACGTGCCGAAGATATAGTAGCAGTAGCAGTGTTTGAATCCATTTTCGCAACACGAAAACCAAAGTATTTGAATACTGATGCGGGTAAAGAATTTTTAAATTCTCGTTTACAGAAGTTTCTAAAACAACAAGGCGTTCGATTTTTTAGAACTTTTAACAACACGAAAGCTTGTGTAGTGGAAAGATTTAACCGCACCCTGAAAACTAAATTGTGGAAATACTTTACAGCCCATCACACCTATAGATATATTGACGCGTTGGATCAATTTTTAGATAGTTATAATCACACCTACCACACCACTATTAAGAGAACACCAAGTGAAGTGAATAAGGATAATGAAAGCGAAGTGTGGTTTTCTATTTACGGAGATATGTCTAAGTTGAAAAGAAAACCTTGCGTTTTTAATTCAGGAGACTTAGTACGTGTTTCTAAACATAAAATGACTTTCGAAAAAGGATATGAAACAAATTGGACAGAAGAACTGTTTTTAGTGACAGAGTGTGTAACGAGAATTCCACCAGTTTTCAGAATCAAAGATTTGTTAGACGAACCCATTGAAGGAACTTTTTATGCAGAAGAATTACAAAAAGTTCAACCTAAAAACCATTTTGATATTGAAAAAATACTGAAAAAATGTAAAAGAAAAGGGCAACTCGAATATCAAGTTAAGTTTAAAGGTTATCCTTCTAAATTTAATCAGTGGATACCTTCTTCAAATTTATTTTCTCTATAAAACCCACAATTTTTACAGCGAATGTTCATTTATAATCATGTCGTTCTACGTTACGTTACCTTCTGACAGTTCAATGAACTATTTTCCAGAAAACAAAATTTCTCATTATTTTACTAGATTATCTATGCCTCTAGATTTGAAAGGTGAATGGGAGGTTGGTTTAACTGAATTGATTTACCCTCATACATGGCGTAATATTACGGAATACGGTAACGAGTATGAATATGTGTTAGGTAACAGTTTAGAATTGGCTGATGGAAGACCTAGAAACGGTAATGAATATGAACATGATGATAGTGACACGAAAAAAATTCGAATTCCTTCAGGATATTATGAATCTCCGAATGATATCATTAAAGTGAAAAACTATCAAAAATTCAACGATAGAATGTCAATGAGCTACAACAAACACGCTAAAAAAGTGAAAGTTTCTTTGAAGAAATATGCACAATTAAAATTTTTATCTGGTTTAGCTGAATGTTTAGGATTCCCACCAGGTGAAGTAGTCTCAAATGTTTCAGCTCCTTCGTCAACTTTTGAAAGTCCCTTTATCGCTGATCCACACGCTGATTTTAAATTACTCTACCTGTACAGTGATATTGTAGAACCTCAGATTGTTGGAGATACAGTTGCACCCTTGTTGCGAGTGATTCCTGTTAAAGGGGAAGACGGAGATATGATTCATGAAGTGTTTGACAGACCTCATTACATACCAGTGACTCGAAAAAATTTTCAAACGATTGAGAGTGTTATAAGGACGCACACGGGACGTTTAGTGTCATTCGATCGCGGGAAGTTGATTGTGAAACTACATTTTCGTCAAAAATATCTTTCATAATGCTTGTACCTTACCAATGCTGCAACCAATCTTTCGAAGATTATTATACACATCAGACAGGTAGCGGATTGAACTATTATCAAGGAACTACTTTTCAGAAAGAATATGGTTTCGGAGGACTTTTTCGTTCACTTTTCCGCGCAGCTGTACCTTTATTTAAATCAGGTGCCAAAGCCGTTGGAAAACAGTTATTTCATACAGGCGTAGATGTATTAAACGATATTTCGCAAGGTGATAATATTAAAACAGAAGCTAAACGACGATTTAGGGAAGCAGGGAAAAACCTGACAGACAAGGCAGCAGTTAAAGTGAAATCTATGATTGGATCAGGTCAGAGGAATAAAAAACGAAAGAAACCTCAAAGTTCTCTCAGTCTTCCTAAAGCAAAGAAAGCGAAAGCACGCGATATTTTTGGTTAAAGATGTCTGGTCTTATTCATAAAGATTCTCCACCCTGCGTCAAATCTGAACTAGACTTGTTTATGATTCCACCCACACAAACTGCTATAGAAAAAGGACATTTTGTAGAATATCACCCGCTAGCTACTATATCTGAGAGTGGCCCCGTCGAGTTTAACATTGCAGGTAACAGTGAAGATTATATCGATTTATCAGCATCTTACCTTTACGTGAAAGTGAAGTTGACCAATGCTGATGGAACACCTATACCCGACAAGACACCCGTAGCACCTGTTTATTTTTACAAGCATTGTTTCTCAAGTAGATGTGAGTTTGAACGAAAGAGTGATTTCCTCCTCTAGTAACACTTACCCGTACCGCGCCTACATTGAGACTTTGCTGAATTATGGAGAAGATGCTAAGAAAAGTTTACTTTCCTGCGAATGTTTTTTCAAAGATGAATGTTTGGATGAAGTTAACCCTACGCTTACCACAAATTCATAAAAGATATGAATTAACTTCAAAAAGTAAAGTGTTGGACATGATAGGACCTTTGCATTGTGATATTTTCCAACAAAATCGACTTTTAACTGAATATGGTGGATTTGAAAATTAAAATGACAGGCAGCAAACCCAATTTTTGTTTGATGGCAGATAAAGACGCAGATAAAACACCTGATTATAAAGTGGTGTTACAACACGCCTCTTTGTTTATTCGAAAGGTAAAAGTCAATCCGGGTGTTTCTATCGGACATGCCAAAGCGTTAGAGAAAACTAACGCTAAATATCCTATTGATCGAGTTTTATGTAAAACATACTCAATATATAGTGGAAGCTGGTCTTTTATGCAAGATAACGTATTCTTAGGATCTATGCCTAAACGTATAATTATAGGATTATTAGAAAATTCAGCTATTAATGGACAGTATAATCTTAATCCATTTTTCTTTAATCATCACAACGTCAACTTTTTAAGTATTTACATTGACGGACAACCAATACCATCCAAACCTTTAGAATTGAATTTTAGTGAAGGAAATTACATATCAGCTTACCATCGATTGTTTCCAGGATTTAATCGAGATAACGGAAATTATCTATCTCGAGAAGACTATGCTAAAGAACACACCTTATACGCATTTGATTTAAGCCCAGATTTATGTGATGGTCCACATTTAAATTTACAACATCAAGGAAATTTAAGAGTTGAAATTAAATTTTCTTCTGCACTTTCGTCAACTATTTCTGTTCTAATCTATGCAGAATTTGAAAACATTATTGAAATTTCCAAGTCAAGGCATGTATTGTGTGACTTTCCAAACTAAACGAGAATGAACTCTCAACAGATTAAAGACATTTTATCTCATAACAAACACACTAAGAAATATTTTTTAGATGTGTTTCCCAGTGACATGCTTCCTAATAAGATTACGCAATATCCTTGCTGTTTTGTATGCAACGTAGATTCCTCAGATCAACCAGGTAGTCACTGGCTTGCTATCTACATAGCTTCACCCAAAAGAGTAAAATTCTTTGATTCTTATGGAAACACTCCAGACTTTTATCAAGGGTCTATTTCAAACTTTACTTCAGAATTCTCTCGAGTGATTTTTAACCCATTGACATTGCAAACAAATGTTACAGCTGTTTGTGGACAATATACAATTTTTTTCCTCATCTGTAGATGCAGAGGTGAATCTCTGAAAACTTTTCTGTCCCAATTTGTACCTGAAAATTTATGTAACGATCAAAGAGTGTATAATTTTGTTGCCAAACGGTTTCATGTATATGTGAATTTTTATCAATAAAATTTTCTTATAAAATAGCATATCTTTTGTGTCTGTTTTTATTCGTCATGGATTTTCCGAGCCTTCAACATCCCTTCACAGCTATTTTAGCAGGACCATCTAAAAGTGGAAAGTCTTTTTTTCTAAAAGATTTTACCCACTTTAAAGCGTATACGATGAGACCTACACCTGATAAAATTGTTTGGTTTTACGGTATCAACCAAAAGTTATACAATGAAATACCTGATGTCACATTCATTGAAGGTTTCCCAACTAATTATGAAGAATATTTAGGCATCAATACATTGTTTATTTTTGACGATCTTATGTCTGAAATTAGTGGTGACCGTCGACTTACAAACTTATTTACCAGGGGGAGCCATCATCAGGATTTAAGCGTTATTTTTATAACACAAAATGTTTTTCATAGTGGAACGAAAGATGTTCGATTGAATGCAGACTATCTTTTTCTATTTAAAAACAGACGTGATTTAAGTCAAATCACATGTTTAGGAAGACAATTATATGCACGAAATTATAAATTTTTCTTAGAAGTTTTCTTAGATGCTACTCGAAACCCTTTCACCTACTTATTAATTGATTTGAGAAATGAAACAGCTGAAGAACTTCGATTACGAACACAAATCTTACCGTGCCAAAATCAATATTACTATCAACTGAAATATAAATAATTGTGAAAAACAGGTGACTCATCATTTCATAAAATGTCGCCGACCCGTAAACAGGTCAAGGATTTACAACTAATTCATTCATGCCCAAAAGCGTTGCGTAAGCAGTTACTAAAAAAGTTACCTTCAAAAGTGGTTAAGACCATCTGTGAGTGTTCTTTAAACGTGCTAAAGGGAAACATACCGATTTCACATTATCAGAAAAACCAGCTAGGAAGACACAAGTATCTTCTAAGAAAATTAGCTTCTAAAAAAGGCAGCCTTTATCAGAAAAAAAGCTTAATTATTCAAAAAGGCGGTTTTTTAAACATTTTAATACCAGCTGCTGTTACCGCATTGTCATCGCTTATCCATGGAATTTAGCAAGAAATTTGTGTTAGTCCCTGAAAATGATTTTTCCAAGCATACACCCACTAAAAAGCAACTAAGCGAGTTTGATAAAGAAATGCAGAAAGTTTTGAACAGCGATTTGCAAGATTTTGAAAAACTTCAATTGTATTACGACTTGTTAAAAAGAAAAATGAATTTACAAGATTTTAATCCACCATTAAAAATTGATGCTACGGAAAAGGATGAAACTTCAAAACCGGTTGAAGATGGAACTCTTGAAAACTCGACAAACTCTGAAGACAACATTTTAAAAATGATCCCAATTGGTGTTCAAAAACAAGCTGAACAACTCTTGCAATATTTGAAAACGTATCCAGATATTTTACGCTGGAATGATCGGGGTGAGATTATTTATAAAGACCAATTAATTCCCAAGTCTAATCTAACTGATTTGATCAGTCTAATACTGACTCAGAGAAAATCATATAAACATTTCTTCGGAAGAGATGAATTTTTAAAAGCACTGAATTCTACGAACACACCTAAACTTTTTTTCAAGAATAAATATTTAACTATGAAAGATGATGTGCATTCACCTATAAAAAATGTTAAACCGATTGGTAAAGTTAAAAGGACTGCTTTGAAATCTTCTGTAATTCGTTGGCAGAAGTTATATAAATACTTTTCATTAATTTGATGTGTCATGTTTCTTTCTTAAACTCACAATTTCTTATACGTAAAAGAAACATTTATTTTCCATCTTGTAATTTTAAACTAAACTTTTTTTTTCAATTTATTTTTTCACTCAATAATTTTTAAACAATTTTTTTTTCACTTTTTTTTTACTTTGAAATTTTTTCTCTTTGAAAAAATTTTTATTCAAATTCTGTTCAAAGATTTTTTTTCACTTTTATACATTTTTCACATTACTTTTTTTATTCAATATTTTTTTTAAAACTTTCTTCTCATCTTTTTGGAAATGTATGACTAAATCTTTGAAAAGATTTTTTTTTTATATTCTAAAATCTGTTCAAAGATTTGTATTTCATCGATAAAGTTGATGTCTCCTGAAAAAAAAAAAAAAGATTTTTTTTTTCCTGAAAGAAAAATATAAATTATTTTGACACATTAATTACACCATTTGAGATACACCAGTTTATTTTTTCCTAAAATTTACAAATCATCAGGTGTTTTGAATAGAACACCCGTTAACACATTGAAACTTAAATTTTCTAGGAAATATCGTGAAACAGTTTGTGTTTGTCGTACAAATAGATCAGCTACATTTTCAAACTTTACTGATAATAGAGATAATTCACCTAAGTTTGCAAACTTTTCTAAGTTTCTACTTGTTATACAAGCGTGTCTAAATTGGCCTAGGGAATTATAAATACAACCGCTGCACAGATACTCTGATTTAAAGACCTGGCATAGTTCTTGCTCTATCAGTGCTACGATACGTAATTCCAACACAGAAAAATCTTCATCACATGTTTCTGTAGGTGAAAGTTTATGACTAATTAAGGTTGGTAAATAGTTTTCATAGAAAAATGTCAATACACTTTCATTAAAGGAATTCAGATAACACTTTAAATTTTCAAGTTGAAATTCATCTAATTGAATGTAGCAGCCTTTCTGAATGCTGCTGATTTCAGCAATATCATCTTTAGATAATACGAGGATGGAGTTGTTTGCAATGAAAGAGGATGAAGTGTACGTCAAGTTAAAGTCTGATATTTTCTGCACGAATCGATACCATGATTTTAAATTCATAGAAACACCAATTTTTGTTGCACTTAGCGGTTGAGTTTCAGAAGATCGAAGAAATTTTCTTATGTGAATTATCACAGAACCTTTGAACAGTTCACAAGTTAAATATATACCATTCCCAAGTTCTTTTAAACAGATTCGTTTATTCGAATAGCCATCATTCATGTCCACAGATTGAGAGTGAGGTATTGTTTTCTCATTTCCATTAGATAATGACACTGATGGAATTGCATCAACGATTGGCACAGACGAAGTCTCAACAGCAATCGAAGAGGTGGATTCATCAGATAAGTCCATTAGTTTATCCATGTCTTGAAACACATCATCCAAATTTTCAAAAACTTCTTCTAAATCACATTCATTTTTACACTTTTTCTCGCAACCATTCTGAGAAGAACCATTAGATCGTTTCATTTTTCCAAGAGAGAAAATAGATGCGGCTTTTCACAACAAAATCCAGTGAGCTTGTGTTGCCATACGCAAATTTGAACTAACACAAACCTTCTCTGACGTCATATTCGAACCAATTTTTAGTTCACGTTTCCTGCACCTGGTGTTGACACAAACTGAAAAAAAAATCTTTCTCACGGTTTCGAATGAAAAACATCACCTGCTTCTTGTGACGTCATGGTCTAACCTCGAAAACATGTTTTGTAACTGAAATTTTAACCTTGAAAATTGTAAACAAGCTATCTTAGAAAGTTTTACAGTAGAAAAATTAATTTTATGAATACTATAATAAAATTTCTTAGCTAATGAAATTGAATATATTCTTTTATTTTTGGAAACAGTCTTCTTTTTGACTTCGAATAGGAGGAAACTGGAAATGAAATATATGTTTAAAAATATATATATTATTGTTTATGGGGTCCCACCACATCTTCTTATTATGTGGCGCCCCACTTTTTTTTTTTTATCTTGATCTTCACTTTTTTTTTCTCTTTTCTTCAATTTTCTTTTTTTTTTCTTCAATTTTTCATTTCTTCAGTTTTTTATTTTTCTCATTTTTTATATCCATAAGCTAAACTGCTTATACCATCTTCTAAAATAAAACGCTTGTCGTCAAACGGGCTGAGTGCTAGTTTCTGTTGTTCTATGGTATATAATTGGTGGTGATCTTGTTGGATTCTATTGCTTACTGTAGAGAGGGTTTTCAGACGATGTATACAGTCGTAATATTGTTGATGTTTAATTTTATTTTTTGCGGTAGTGGTAGATATTCCCTTCGCTCTTTTTTTCTCACCTTTTTTTCGAGAGGATGCTATACATTTTCGCCTTAATTCCTACAAATTCAAAGACAGTTTTCCCGCTCATCTCATCCTTGAATTTGCCTATTATCTTCTTATTTTTTTCAGAGTATAGAGGGTGGTTTTTAGGTAAGTTGGAGAAGTCGAATTCGGCTTGATGTTCTTGCATGTCTTTTAGTATGCATAGTCTTTTAGTTTGGATGTGGTAGGTGAGTGAGTCGGTATCTGTGAAAAGCAGCTGGGCACGATCTTGGTAGTGTTTCTTGATTATGCTGTAGTGGAACATATGTAGTTTGGAGAGATCTAAAATTGCGAGCCCTACATAGATTGGCCGATTCATAGTCAATGTAGTTTTGACTCGTTCGACAGCTACCAGTCCTTTATTGAAGATTTTAAAACTGGTGAATGCTGGAGACGCAAAAAGTTTTTCTGACCTCTTCTCGCTGTTACACAACTCAATATTTCGTCTTAATCGGAGATTTTCCATTGTTTTACCGAAAACTGAGTTGTTCAATAACTTGAAGTCTTTCTCGAAAGCGCTGGTAGCCTGCTTCCTCTTATCAGTGTTGAATTCTATGTAGGGTTTTAACCAAGGTGATTGTCTGAATTTTATAACTTTGTGGATGTGAATGAGTTTGAGACCAAGTTGGAGGTAGAGTTTCAAATTTCTGTAGTGGATGATATAATGTTTCTTGTCTTTTAAATTAGGTGAGAGTTTGGAACTTCCTTTGTAGGGTTTCTTATTTAATAGTGATTTTGCGTAGGGAGATAACATGTCTTCAGTGATGTGGAGGTTTTCTGGTGCTAATGGGTATTCGTTATGGAGATGGTGAAGTTTGGCAGGATAATGTAAGTCCACCTCCAGGACATAACCATAATCAGCATTATCAGGGTGGGAGAGGATGGTGTTTATATCTATTTCAGATGGCTCGATCCAGTGAAACTCCCCTACAGGTAAGAACTGGGACATAGCCCACCCATACAAGTTATTAGCATCCCAGTACATGATATGGCTTGTTTTGCATTTTTTATCGTAATCAGGGGTATCAGGGTTGTTTGCTTTAGCATACCGCTTGGTAATAACACTCACACCCCCTCTTACTCCCTTCTCCAAAAACAAGAGCATATCAATATCTGTAAGAAGCTCCAATTGTATTCGAGTCATTCTTAAACAGGCTTGCCATGAGAGTCCTGGAGATGTGAACATGTGTGTGGGATCTATTTTGTAGTAACGTAAGCATAGTTTTCTGAAGTTTTGAAAGATGTCTGCGAGATTTTAACACATTTAAAAGGTGAAAATTTAATTTTTTTATCTTTCAAATTTGACAATTATCTGATTTTTGAATGTTGATTTTAATTATTCAAAAAATATAAAAATTTTGATTGCATTTAACTTGTACAGCAAAACCTACTAATACAAAATCGCAAGGAATCTAAGAAAAATCAGTTTTTGTATGTACATCATCTGATATAATTGCATCTGAAAAACAGCAGGAATTTAAAATCAGCCTTTGATAAGGTTGGTTTTAAATTCCTGCTTTTTAAAAAATTTAAACATGTTTCTAAAAAAATATTTTACCCGCTCAAAAATGCGAAACTTTCTGACCATATTTTTAAACATAAAAATATCATACCTGAAAGAATAATTATTGCATAGTTATCTGTAAACAAACAATTGTATTCATTTTTCGATAAAGGAATCAAATTGTGGAAATTCGGTGGAGTGGAGATCAGAACTTTTGACTATCGCAGAATGTAATATGAATAGAATATAAATAGCTATCTCTGGCGATTTCCTCGGCTGTTAAATCCTGCGTGAGACGAATATGAAAATATCGCTTTCATTTCAAAACTTTATTATTTGAACGCATTATTGGTGCTTTTATGTAAATAAAGTTTTTAGTATTGTTAATGGACATTCTAAAAAATAATGTATAAGTGTAAAAAATGTAAAAAGTCTATTAGAGTTATCAATGAAAAAAGTAGATGCGTGCGAGGCTTTCTCACTGTAATCTTTGAGATTATTTGTTGATGTATCTTTCATTAACTGCATTTTTAAAATCAAACAACGCGTTTTAAAGATATACAGGGTGTTTCAGAAGTAATGGGACAAAGTTTAAGAGGAGGTAGGAGACATCACAAGGATTCAGATTTGCACAGCAACCCAGGGTCGGAAACGCTTTCCTGTCGCGGTAGTGACGACACAAAACACAAGAAAGAAATGTCACGAACGGGGAGAAAAAACTTGTTTATTCTTAGTTCTGCAAAAATGCCGGAACAATGCTGGAAAGTGTTGAGGAACTTGTTGCACGCATCGTGGCAGCTGCTGGGGAAGTCCGGGGCATTCCCAGTATTTTCGAGAACATTAGATTTTCCATACGCCGGAGATGCGCTTCCATGCATCACGGTCCGGGGTCGTAATTTCGAACACCTACTTTGATGACGATCGTTGTCCCTTTAATGTTCTTTCTTCTTAGTTTTTTGATGTACTAAGGATAATAAACACGTTTTCTCCTCTTATTCGTATCCTGTCTTTCTTGTGTTTTGTGTAGTCACTACCGCGCCAGGAAAGCGTTTCTGACCCTGGGTTGCTATACAAATCTGAATCCTTGTGATGTCCCCTACCTCCCCTTAAAGTTTGTCCCATTACTTCTGAGACACCCTGTATAAGTATGCTACTTCAAAAACAGCTTCCAGAACATTTCGAAAAATACCTCATTCATCGCTGAGTCTTTAGTACACGTATGCCAAACACGTGGCCCGCCGACTATTTTTCTGTGGTCCGCTAAGCCTTTGCATCGTTTTACTTTAATTTAATTTAGCTGTTCGAACACGCATGAGGAAAATACGCTTTGCACGAACACTTGGTGGTCTTAATCTTAAAGATGGCAATCATCGAAAACATATGTATCAATTAGGCAAACTTTTTTTTCTTTTAATTCAGAATGCTACCACTATTTTTGAATTGTAATATTAGTCTTATTTATTTTGCCGTTAAAACTCATTTTCTGTTCTTGAGAATATTAGAGAAATATTCCTTCCTGAGAACATTTCTCTTCAGTATATGGCAGCATTCTGAATTTTAAAAAATCCGCTTATCTGGCAACACTGATGTAGGCAGACAGATTTAACTAAATTTTTAATTTTAATTCCAAGAAATTGCGGATACAAAGTACCCGATCGGAACGTAGCAAAGAGTAAGATCATCGGCGTGAAAATTTAATGATTCGTAAAATTTTTACTATTTCAGTTATATTGTTTATGGGTTTTATATTGAAACTAGTACTTTTTTTTAACACCTTCTTCGATTTTACATCACATTATAAAATAGTATGCTGTATTTATTAAATCCTAAGAAAATGTAAAATTAATAAAATTCGAGGGTAATTAAGAAATTACAGTTTTTTTAATCGAAAACTAAAATTAAATAGCGTTTAAATTAATCGTTTCAAAGTGACACAAATTATCAGTTTTGTGCTTGACACACAAAACCCGAATATGTCGCCCAGGTTCTTCACTTAGGCATTTCTCGAACATATGGGTTTTGAATTTAAGTTATTTAATTATATTCTATAGGTGAAAACTGGGAAATTCAGTTAGTAGCCAGTGGCCGGTAGACTCAGTTTCATTAGTGGCCACTTTTTAAAGTTAGTGGCCACTATAATGTTTCAAACTTTCTTGACATCTATATAAACTATAATCGTTGTATATATAGGGGAGAGGGGGGCACATATGAACAATTTTTACATTTTTGACTATTTCTCGAAATTGTTATGAGCTATTGAACCAAAAATTGATTTATATGGTTATTTATAATTTGTTTGTTCTTTTGGTGAAACTTTTGGATGCATTTATCAAGAATTTCTAACTTATATCATCATTCTAAAATTTGTGTAAATTTGTTCACATGTGCCCCGGTGGAGGGGTAGTTGTGAACATACCTGGGGCACATGTGAACACATGCACAAATAAGACAAAAATAATTTTTTGTGAATAAAAACTGTGATAAAACTAATTAGATGCCCTCTTTCTAGTTGTGTGAATTAATTAATAAATGTTTCAACATAGATACAAGAAATTATTCATAAAATTGTACACTAATATACCTACTCCTTTTGAGTCACTTTTAATTGTTATCTAACTTCCAGTAAATTAAAATTGTGAAGCAATCCTAAAAACTTTGAATTTATAGCTCAATGTTTGACAAGGGTAATTAAAATTTAAACTAAAAAAAATTGCATTCACAGACTTAAAAAAGTACACTTGTGAACTGTTCACATCTGCCCCATCTACCAACTTCAGCCTAACTTATAAAAAATATATTTTTTTAATTGAAATAAGGAAACAAAACTTTTTCTAGACTTACCTAATTAATGCCACTATAGAATGCAATGCTTATATTCTACTTTAAAAAATGTCTTGAATGAATTTTTACTTCAATAACTCCGAAGACTTTCAATAACTTCACACCTTCTAAAACAAATTAGAACTACCAGAAATCAAAATGGCTTATTGTTCTGAAAATTCAGTTAAAAGAGGTTACTACCATCTATTGGTAATTTTTTGAATATTTTTATTTCAAATTAACTGAGTGAAATATGCACTGTTCACATGTGCCCCCCTCTCCCCTACATATTTTTCTATAAATCAGAGTTTTATACCAGCCAACTATTCACAATAAGAATAGGGAAGCAGTCGAAATTCAAGAAAATCACTTTAAAACCACAAAATCTGTTATCATATTAATTCTTTTTAGAATTTATTTTTAGATAATTTGTATATATGTTCATAAACACCATTATCTATCAAATTCATTTGACTTTCTTTATATGAAAAATAACTAATTCCAACAGCTAGGTGTATTCAATTAAAAAAAGAAAATCAAATAAAACATTTTGATTTTATTTAATAAATGTGTTATTAACATGCTACACACATTACATACAGTTGAAGTCTAAGCTGGCGACTGTATTTTGCAGGATTAAACAGTATCTCTTGAAGAAAAATAATCTAACTGATCTAACATATTGAAGATATTGCAATGTCCTTAACCTTTTCGTGTCGGATTCTTTTTTTCAGTTTTGAGAATAAAATTACTTTGATTTTAATAATGCTAATCGTAGTTATCCGGATAGATTTACTGAAGTTTAAAGATTATCTCATTGTCTGAATTCTAAATTCTAACGAATGTACTTATTTTGTGTACTATTTAATTCATATTTATATGATAATAGGTTAAGGAAGAGTTTTTGGAGACGTTTGGAAAATATCATATTACAATAGGGTTTAACAGATCTTACAACTTTCTAATGTTTTTTGCGTTTTATCACACATGATTCGTTCAGAAAAGTAACCTATGCTATTTTAAATTTAAAGAGTGATATATATTTATAAAATAAAGGAATCGCCAACGGTACAAAGAGAATTAAACAAACTTTTATTGTTATTACTAAATGCCCAAACATAAATGAAATCATAATAAGAAAGGCATAGCCATATACTATCATTACTATATGTAGATAGTAGCAAAAGTAATTGTTAAGACAAAACAATACTCGATGAAAAGACATGTACTATTAATAGTACTCCAAACCCGAAAGGGTTAAAATGCACTTGCATTTTAAAAGTGAAAGAAAACGAGTAAATTATTTGAAACGCATGTAGAATCAAAGCTGATGAATATATTTTGCAAAATAAAACTGTAAAAAAAAAAATAATCCAACTGAAGAGCGAGCACTTGGCGAAAAAATGAAATATTGAAAATACAGCTAAATCATTGAAATCTGCTTGCATCCGGCAGGAAAAAAAATTAACCAGTTTGCTAATTAGATGTAATCAAAGTAGATGCATATTTTCATGAAAAAAGTTGTATTTCAGTTGGCGATCGATAATAGATTTTTTAATCGGCACTTGGCGAGTGGCGACTATAGTGGCGATCGATGGCCGATTTTTTAATCGCCACTTTTACAATTTTAATCGCCACGTGGCGAGTGGCGACCGCTAATTTACACCTATATTATATTCATTTCATAAATAATACCTGCGTAAACTTTCTCTCATTTTTTATTGATATACACACGTTTTATTGACATACTCGCATACATTCTAGAATTATATATATAATGACACAAAGTGTATAACGCTTCCGGGGTTGAACTCATCCGGATTCCACTTCGCTTTATCGTATTCCATTCGTCCATTTTTATTGAAAATTATTTTTTCGAATTAAACTTCATAAAAGTTACATTTTTAGAAAGATTATTCAAAAATAAATTAACATTTGAGAGATGACTTGCATTTAATTATGTACATATTCTGAGATAACTTCAGTTGAAATTAGTTTGGCCCTCTCCCTCCACAAGTAAACATTCATTTGTATCGCATTCATTGTGAAATTTGAGCTTTGTTGGCGCCATCTATCGTAGTTAAAATAAAAAAGAAGTTTCTTTTGAAATTCTTTGAACTCTGAAGACATTGGGGGAAAAAATGAATAGTATTTCTTATAAAATATAATTAGACTATCAGGGATACTTAATGCCGTGTAGAATATATATATATATATACCTGTACTTTGGAACAAAAAGGGCCAATGTCCATTTTCCTCAAATGGCAGGAAACCCAATTTAAGTTTGAGGAAGTTAAGAATCTTGCTACGATTTCTGTACCATTATTTTTCAAAGTTGTACCTTTAAATTCAGTAATGTTTTTCTCACTACAATCTAATTTTACATTAATTTAGTTTTTTTTTTTTTTACATTTTAAATTGGCGATTTTTACATTAACAGTAAGTAACATTGGCCTCGACAAAATATTTTGTTTTCAATGATCTAATATTGGGAGGACTTTGGCCCTTTTAACAATTACTTTATATCGCATCCTGAATTCATTCGTGCATTTAACTCAAATTTCTCAATTTTGGACATTAGCCCTTTTCGTTCCAAGGTACAGAAATATATATAACAATGGAAATAAAATTTTGCATTTTTGTATTTTGTAGGGAAAATAAATTTGTAATTTAATAAAAGAATTTGAGAAAAAAAAAATCTGTTAATGCAATTAATAGTTACACTTCACTTAAGTGATAAAGGATCATTTTTAATGATCAAAATTTATTAGGTTTCTTTATGCATGTTTTTAAAAAAAATGAGGATTTAATCGGAGTTAAACTTTTTAAAATGTAAGTTATATAATTATTATTTTGGCGTCAGCTATCGGCAATTAATCCGTGAAGGACTCTTATTTAATTTTTTGTATTATTATTATTATGATTTATAAGAAATTGAAGGTTATTGATTTTTTTAAAGCAATGAACGAAGACGAAAGTTAATTGACAATATATTTTAAAATAGCATTATTAATTCTAATTTGCATGTTTTTTGTGAAGTAGTTCTTTAAATTTTGTGAGTGAAGTTCTTTCTTGCAAATTAAGTTTCAATTATAAATGGGCTGTTTTTGTAACTTTTTTATTCCTACCTTATTTTATTAGTCAGATAAGATAAAATTTATTACTTCATAATTCTTTTTATAATGCAGTGCTATATCATTCTTTTGAAAATGCAAACACGTCATTCTGACGGGCTACCTTCTAGTTTATATATAAAAGAAGTTAAAGTTCTCTACCAGTATGAATAAATATGATTAACTGAAGTTGAACATCGCAGATTTTTTTAAAAGGTATACCATTATATTAAAAGAAAAACTGATATATTTGATATGCACACTCTGTTGGTGTTTGGGAAAAAAATGTAACATTAAGAGGTGCTACAGTACAAAGTATAAAGAAAACTCGCAAAAATCTAAACTGTTAGAACTGAAACTGATTTTTCTTAAAAGAGGAATAAAGTTTTTCGCCAAGCCTATTGAAGAAAATACATTTTCTTTATAAAACTAATTATTGTCTTTATTACATTAAAAAAACCGCGAGATGAAATCATTCACCGGAAGAAATAGAAGAAATAGTGTTCAGAGCAGTTAAATAAATTTGAAAATACTACAAGCATAAGTAACATTACTAGACAACATTATACTATACTATACTATACTAAATCCGGATAGATTTATAAAAGCCAAAAATGTGGTAAAAACTTATGATGCTTATAAACTTGTATTATATTCCTATGAACATGCTGAATCATCGATTATCTACAAAATATCTTTAAAATTTGGTGATAAAGATAAAAAGATACTATACTTCCTTATATAGAAATTTAACGGCTTTCCATCATAAAGTTTTAATTGTTAATTTTTAACTATTAAACAAAATTACCAAATTCATTTTAAATCGACAATTTATTCTCGATTCTGTTAAAGGAGCTCAGAAAAAATGCGCATTCTGTCAAAGGATCTCCAGAAAAAAAGCGAATTTCGTCAAAGTATCGCGGAAAAAAAGGAAATTTCGTCAAAGAATCGCAAAATAAACGCGAATTTCGTCAAAGGACCGCGGGAAAAAGACTAGGAAAAACCGCGAAATTCGTCAAAAGATCGCGGGTAAATTCTGTCAAAGGATCGCGGAAAAATGCGAATTTCGTCAAAAGATCACGAAAACGTGAATTCTTTCTAAAGATCGCGAATAAAATGTGAATTTCGTGAAAGGATCACGAAAAAAAGCGAATTTCGTCTAAGGATCGCTCAAAAAATGCGCATTTCGTAAGGGATCGCAGAAAAAGTGCAAATTTTGTCAAAAGATATCGAAAAACTCTAATTTCGTCAAAGAATCGTAGAAAATTTGTTGCGACATTGTTTTCACAGGATTTTTTTTTTTTTTGCAGCTGAGTGACAGGTTAAACATTAGCTTCCCATGTTTATTAACTGATATTTTTAGTGAAAGCATGTTAAAATTTGAATTCAAGAACTAGCTAAGATTGCTCTATAAAACATTGCATCAGAATAATGAACTTAAAATGGAAACTTTCATTTCGCAATTGTTTATAGTATTTGCATGAATTATTTATTTGATTGTCTCTCACCCCAAATAAAGTAAGATTTAAACAGAAATATTGACAATTTTATTGAGAATAAAATATCCCTCTTAATTATCTTATACATGCACTATTTTAAATAATATCTCATTCTTCCCATTTCAAATGCTTTTCTTCTTTTTTTTTTCTATCTTTTTGCAATCTCATGCCTCCAAATAAACAGATTTTTTTTTCTGCTGCTAATTTTTCATTATTATTACAATCGGTACCCTCCATTGTCGTTTAGAATGTTCAGAGTTAGCAAAAAGTGAGGAGAAATTTCATGTGTTATTCTTTCAAATGTCAAAATATTTTCAAGATAGCAATCATTTTAATTTTTAGGAGTTTATTAGCATTAGAATTTCAATCTGGTCCAAAAACAGCTTTTATTGCTACAAAATTAGATTTTTACTGCTACGAAAATGGATTTTACTGCTCCAAAATCACATTTTTTGCTGCTCCAAAAATGGATTTTATTGCTCTAAAATCAGATTTTTGCTGCTCCAAAATGTCTTTAATGCACTTTCATCCCTGCACTTCTAATATCAACCAAGGATACAAAATTTGTTAACTTTGTTTGTAAAGAAAGAAGTAAAAAATCTGTACAAAGTACCGTATTTTAAGATTACTGAAATACGTTACAAAATGTATTATTTTACGATATCAAGCATACGTTATTTCTGTAATATGTTTTATGTGTATACAGTACTGTATTTGCTGCAGTGCAGTAACGTAATGAAATTCAGATGACTTTTATTCTAATTTTTTGGTAGAGACTCACGATGTTTCAGAAAATGCTGTCAAAGTGGGCATTTTGAGCCGAATGTATGCCTCGACGGCGCATAAAAGAAAAAAAATTGCCGTCCTGAGACAACAATTCCGTAGAATTCCAGATGTAATCCATTTATTAGGAAATGTAAAATAACTTGTTATATTACAAATCATTTCAATAATAATGACTGCAAGTATTATGCTTTTGTGTTTTAAAAAAATGAGTCAGAAAAATTTGCATTGTTGAACTGAGATTATTATTATTATTGAACCGCTTTAACACATTATAATAACTAAAGACAGCAGGTTATTTGGAAATACAGTAAATAATTATGTC
The DNA here is from genome assembly GCA_963932465.1 of Maratus speciosus. Lineage (NCBI taxonomy): Eukaryota > Metazoa > Arthropoda > Arachnida > Araneae > Salticidae > Maratus > Maratus speciosus. Next base: position 76,645,034 of record OZ010796.1, on the reverse strand, counting down.
CTTAGGCATAGAGTTGTATGCCCCCCATCCCCCAATAATTTTTTAAGATTGACTATATTTCTTTGCGTCAACTGATGTAGTGGAGGAAAAAACTGGAAAACCCCCCTCCCCCCAAAATTTGTTCAACAATGCGAATCTCTCTGACTCTTTAAATCTCTACTCTAATCAAAATTAGGTAATTTCTGATACATCCGTGAAAATATTTTTAATCTCAAGATATTTGAAAGTGCACTTATTCGGAAACTATGTGATCGAAACTGTTTTCCATTTTTCAATAAAAGCGAAGAATTTTTCCAAAAATTCGACATTTTAAACTAAATTTCCGGACGCGAATGCAAATTGCTCTCTCATGATGACATTTCTGTTGCTCTCAAGTCCTAAAAATTGGCTTAAAATGCTAACTTGACAACAGTTCTGAATCATTCTTTGCATTTATAAGAAAATGGGAAATGCTACGATTTCTTGGTATCTGAATGAAATATATATATGTTACGGTCAATACCCGAAATTGGCCAATTCGCGAACTGGCCAACAACGTTTTAAACTGACTGGCCAATTCGGGAATTGGCCGGCCAAAACCCGAAATGGCCAGATGCAATCGGCCAGTTTGCGAAGTGGCCATACACTATCGGCCAATTCGCGAAATTGGTATATAGAAACCGATTTTTACGTTTTATCATTTTCTAACATAGTTGAAAGTGTTTATGAATTCATTTTGTCTGGTCGTATGCATGCCCGTGCTCTAACCTTGTAATTGTTATAATATTTAGGTTTATAAATACATTTTGGTATTACTAGTGAAGTTGTACTATTTTTGGTTAATTTGCAGGAACACACAAAAGTATTTCATTACAATATCATCAATGGTTTTTTCAGTGCATTTTAATGTTGTTACATTATCTCAATTATAATAAAATAGGTATGCTTCATTAAGATGGACGACAAATTGTTATGTAAAGGGTATGAAATAAGTAGCAATTATAGTTTGTCTACAGAAACACTCAAAAGTATTTCGTTACATTGCAGTGAATGGTGAAAGATCATTTCTAGTGCACTTAATTGATATTACACTATTTCAAATATAATAAAATTTACATGCCTAACTCATGTAGTGAGCAATATTTTTTTTTTTTTTTTTTTTTTTTTTTTTTATAGAGTATTGATTAAGTAGCCATTATAGTTCGTTTATAGGACTCCCAAAAGAATTCAGATAAAGAATTATGATATATGTGAAAAAATCGTTTATAAGGTATTTTAATTATGTTACACTACTTCAAATGTAATGAAACTCTTATATATTACTAATATGCTCTACAACATTTTCCTATAGTTTATTGCTTAGGTAAAATTTGTCGTTTATTTACAGAGTCCCTCAAATAATTTGTGTATTGGATTGGACAATGAATCCGATGCATCGATATTTGTCACAGAGGACAGAAATCTTCAGCAGATTAGAATATAATGCTCACAATAAACCCAATTTATCGAAATATATCAAACAGGCGGGAAATTGTCCAACATATCAGAATATAATCGTCACAGCATAGAACGTTCTTTCCTATCAAGTGTGCACGTCATTGCCACCTACCGGGTAGCCTTGAATCCCCACTTCGTATATTGGCCAAGGCTTCCCGGACAGTTCGCGAATTGGCCGGCCAAAACCCGAAATAAGCTGTTCATTTCACGTATTTCGGGTTTTGGCCAGGAATCTCGGCCAATTCGCGAACTGGCCAAGCTCCGGGTTTTGGCCGTAACATATATATATTAACGAATACTAATGCAAATATTTTGTATTTAGGAATGAAAATGAATTCGCGAAAGTATCAGAAAAATCGTCAGTTTTAATTTGAGAATAGCCTTCAATATAAAAATTGATCATGAAGTGACCCCCCCCCCCCTCCCAAGAAAAAGAGCCATGACCCCCTCTAAATTGAGTACTGGATCCACCCTTGGTTATTATAGAGTGGATAAATTTTAGAGAATACATGTGAAAACATAATGCCTATAATGGAATCCTGTATTAAACGGAAAAAAATAATGGTTCCGGCGAAAGAAACACTTTAAAATTATACCTGCTAAAACGAAAAATTTCGGAATTTTTGCCGTTTTAGCAGATGTTACTACTTTTTTTATTCCTGATTTAGCGTACGGACCCATCGTTAGGGGGGAGATTCCAACCTACCCACCCTTGGCTACGCCACTGTTGGCAGAACGGTGATATAGGCAAATCACCGTCCTGCTTGATACTATTTTCTTATTTTGGACAAATCTAAAAAGTTAACATGTAAAAAAAAAAAGAAAAAAAATTGCCGTTTTAGCAGAAGTTACTACTGTATTTTATGGGAGAAACGCCGCACTCCTTAAATTGACTTCAATAAAGCTAAAAAACATCGTAAACTCCGCACTCCTTAAATTGGCTTCATAAAGCTAAAAAACATCGTAAACGCCGCACCCGTCGTAAACGCCGCAACCGTGGGAAAGCTACTGTCAGAAACTCAAACTAACAACGTAAAACAATGACATAGAAATGTGCCGCTAAACTGCGATGACACGCCCGCAGGGCGGCTATACTTACTCTTAACAAAAATACACACTAAACTTCAAATTTAAACCAAAACAAATTAATAAATCTTAACTTTAATGAAACATTTGTATATACAATTCTTAAACATAAAAACATAACACACTGCTTAACATTTTGACTATGCGCAATGCGCTTAAATTTAGAATATAGAATATTTACACAATTAAATTTAGAACAAACACACAAATATTATACACTATATACATAGAAATAACATTTTCAGAAATAATCATACTATAAAATCTCAAAGAACTCAATCTACTATAAAACGCAAAAGAGGACTCACTTTCAAAAGGGTGGCGCAGTTTAATTGCTTCGATTTTAATTTAGGTTTTATCCTGTGGGCAGACGGTATCTCACCTACTGAATAACTCAATTTTTCGCAGTTAAATTTTATACATCTTATTCGCAGCGAATATTTCAAGGGTGATTAACGCAACAATTTTAAGGGTTATCGGTCAAAACCATCAATATCCGAACCGAACCCTTTTTTCTTTCTTAACTCCGCATTTTCGCAGCAAAAATCCTAGTATCCCTCTTCTCTAGCTCAGAAACCGCATGTCTGTCCGAATAATAAAAAACCTCTACCCTCTTACGTCATATTATTACATTAACCCTAAAAGCGCGCGAAGAGAAAAATGTTACCGTTAGCAAAATAACGGGCGGGAGGAAAAAAATACTTTCGTTACATGTGAGATTTAAAAACACATGGCCCTTGCCAACATCCTCCCACCGCGGTTTTCTTAAAATCAACTATTTTATAATTCACAAAAAATTCTTAATATTAGAAATTAAAGTTAAACTGAGCATTACTAAATTAAATAAAATGACATAAAAAACAAAATAATAACTAATTAAACACAATACAATATAAAAATGATATAACATGATAAATTACAGTTCTCAATAACTAAATTAATGAAATGAAAGTCATTATTTACAGTCTTACACATTATTTCTTACGTGGTTTGAGCAACCTTCCATATTTGGATCTATTTTCCGCTCCAAGGGTGAGCACAGGATCTCCAGCAGTTGAAACTTCTAGTGGATATAGTTTCTGAATTGGTCGTGTCAAACAACCGTTGTTAGTTTTCACCTGTACTACTCTGGAAGCACCATCTCTACTATGGTAGATTTTCACAATTTTGCCCATGGGCCACAACACACGTTTTTTATTCTCAAGTTCGATGAGGACAACGTCCCCCACTTTAAGGTCTTGGCATTTATCACTAGCCTTCTGAACAAGTTGACCCAAATATTCTCTGCGGAAACGATTTCTCAGTTCTTGCCGCAAAGTGTTGCAATAGCTCACACGCACATTCAGTTTGTTGGAATCGATGGAATCTAGATCAGGCACTCCTATTTGTTTTATGTCTTGCAGAAACATGGAGGGTGTCAAAGGTATGAGCTCATCAGAATCACCGGAAATGTAAGTCAATGGACGGCTGTTTATTGTGGCTTCCACATCACAAACGATCGTTAAAAGCTCTTCAAAATTCACAGAGGATCTTCCTAAAATTCGCACGAGTAAAGTCTTAATTGAACGAATAAGACGCTCCCACCATCCCCCCCACCAGGCTGCAGTAGGGGGATTGAACTTCCACTTGATTGGATAACACTCATGTTCAGAGATTTTCTGCCAATCAAGCCTCTTCAATGCATTGTCCGTTCCTCTGAAGTTGGTTCCGTTATCGGAATACACAGTTGACGGACGTCCTCTCCTGGCGATGAATCTTCGGAAAGCTTGCAGGAAGGATTCCGTGCTGAGTGCCGTGAGGGGCTCAAGGTGAATTGCCCTATACACTGCACAAGTGTATAATACGATCCAGGCTTTTCCTTTTGGCTTTAAAAGTAGAGGCCCACACAGATCAACTCCTGTTGTTTCAAAGACCGCAGAATCCCTTACTCTGTCAAGGGGTAACTGTATTGGAGGCGCAGTTAAAGCTTTAGCCGTGAATCTTTTGCATACGACACAACGGTTGATGTAAGATCTTATATTTCTTTTTGAAGAAATGATCCAGTACTGCTGCCTTAATTTGGCAGCCAATATCTGCACACCCGCATGACAATACTGTATATGATATTGCCATATCAAACAATCAGTTAGGTAATGTTTGGACGGAAGAAGAACTGGATATAAAAAGGACAGTTCATCATCTCGTTCGATGATTTTAGTCTTCACTCGAAGAACATCGTCATCACCTCGCACCACCAGCAGACCATGGACGGAATTTTCTTTCTCGTGAAAATATTTTTTCTGCTCTATACCCCACAGAATCATCTCAGCTTTAGCTTTTTCTTCCACTGTTAGGGTATCAGTATTATAAGAAGGCTTCTTTCTCAGTTTATTCACAAATCGTAACATCCAGCAGAAAACTCTCACTATTTTAGAAAAATTAGAAAAACGTTCGTACCACTCAGGCCTCTCTATTTTCACGTTTAAGGCAATAATTTTTGTTCTTCTTAACTCTGATGCGATTAATTCTTCATCTGGAGAAAATTTAAATTCAGGCCATTCCTTGGGAGTTGTTTTCAGAAATGCAGGCCCCTCCCACCAACCGCATCGCAACAAATGCTGGGAAGTACAGCCACGAGAGGCTATATCAGCAGGATTCAATTTTCCTGGGATGTGTCTCCAGCATTCTTTCTTCGACAGATTTCGAATCTCCTTGACTCTATTATTTACGAATACACCCCAGTTTTCTTCTCGCTGGATCCAGCAAAGAGCTACCGTCGCATCCGTCCAGTAGTAAATTGGAACTTCTTCCAAGAACACAGCGTCAGCAATGTATTTGGCTAGGCGTGCGCCTAAAACACACGCCAATAACTCGAGGCGCGGAATTGTCACCTTCTTCAATGGAGATACACGAGATTTTGCTGCCACGAACCTCACATGAACCTTTACGTCGTCTTCACTTCTTAAAAATATAACGGTGGCATAAGCGCTTCTACTTGCGTCACAAAAGACGTGTAGTGACCAAATATTTCTTTTTCCATAACCTATGCGACGAGGAAACCTAAGCTGGGAAATACTAGCCAATCCTTGGTACCATGTTAAGAACCGAGTTTTTTCTTCATCTGGCAAAGGTAAGTCCCAATTTGCCTTAGTTGCCCATGCTTCTTGAAGTATTAATTTTGCAGGTACCATTATCGGCACAATGAAGCCTAGTGGATCAAACATAGAATGAATTATGGATAAAAGTTTTCTTTTTGATAAGTCTGATGCGATTTGCTCATGTTTGAAGGGAATTATAAACTCATCATTTATACGGTCCCACTGAAGACCTAAAACGGGAGAGACAGTATCAGTGTTCTGTGAAGGTAACGTTTCATTTTCGGGACCAAAGGTCCACATACGTAATTCCATTTTGGCTTCTGCCATAATGTCAGTTGCTTGTTTCATAAATTCTTCAAGCTCTGCTCTCGTATCCACTGAGGTTACGCAGTTATCAACATAATAGGAACTTGAAAGTTTTTGGGCAACAACTTCGAATTCTTTAGGAATATTTTTAAGATGGAATGAGATCACCGCTGCCAACAGGTATGGGCTACTGGTAACCCCAAAAACAACCCTTTTATGACGGAATTCACAAATTTTGTTATTTTCCCACCAAAGAAATTTCAGATAATTTTGATCTTCCCGCTTTATGCCAATCTGTAAAAACGCTCGTCTAATATCAGAAGTTACGCCAATCGCCTTTTCTCTAAACCTCATTAAAATCGCTGGGATTTCTTCTACGAGATTCGGACCTTTTATCAAACAATCATTTAGCGACAACGAATTATCTGATTTGCACGAGGCATCGAAAACGGGCCTAATTTTGCTAGTTAAACTATCTAATTTGATAACTGGATGATGTGGCAAGTAATGTCCCTTTTCATTCTTTTCAGATTCCGGGATTTTTTCTATTACGTCTTCCGACAGCCATTCTTTAAATATCTTATCGTATTCGTCAAAGTTATTTAATTTCTTCAATTTACGAGTAGTGGCAAAAAGCCTTTTTTCTGCAATATGCCGATTATATGAAATGTTAGGGGGAAATTTTTGAACCCAGGGCAAGCTTACGCAATATCTCCCATCTTCGTTTCTATGAAGCCCCTTCAAAAATTGTTCTTGAGCTAATTGATCCTCCACCACTTTAGAAAACGTTTGCGCTTCATCGGCAATGCCAATTGTTTCCAAACTCCACATATCAGAAACTTTCATGTTTTGAACATGAAGATTGGTTACTAACATGGATTGGGCACCCTCAAAACTCTGAACATTTAATCCTATTGGTTCTCCGCACAAAGTCCAACCCAATTTAGTATTAATGGCTGTCAAACCCTCATTAAGTTGAATTACATCACCCGTAAGAATTTGTCCATAAATATCACTACCTATCAAAATTTCTATTTCAGGGTAACCGTCACCCACATCTGAAATCCAAATTCTATGCTTTTTTAATTCCTTCAATAACGGACCTTTAGAGACGCGTGGTATCCCGCCACAAATTTTTTCCTGATCTAGAAAGGAGAATTGATATTCAGTACGTCTCCCTGCAGGACGTAATCTCATAGAATATCGTTTATGATTTTTAGACTCAGTTCTTGTTCCCCCAAACAGAGTATGCGCTAAATTCTCAGATGAAAGGCTTTCTAATTTTAAAGCTTCGGCCGTAGATTTCAGCACATACGACCTTTGAGATCCGCAATCTAAAAGACATCTGACTTTTTTCCTCATGCCCCCTAACACTACTTCAACCATTAATGTCATAAGTAGGACTTCTTTCATACACGAAGGTGTAGACATAGTAGCTTGTACCGTAGTCGACCCTTTTGCACTCGCTACACTCTCACTTTTTTTCCTGAATCTCGGGACATAAAATAATGGGATGAGATCGCTTGCATACATGACATTGTACAAATAATTTACAATCTCTAGCAAAATGTCCAGGCTTAAGGCAGCGTAGGCAGCACTTTAACTCTCTTAATTTATCAAACTTTTCTTTTAGGGGCAAAGACCGAGCCAAAAAACACTCTTTGCTCTCATGATTTTTTCCGCAAAATACGCACTTTTGCTCCTTGGATGCTACCAAACTTGCAGCACTCACGGGAGGTTTTTAATTTTTTAATTTGACTTCTCTAGGGCGTTCTTCACGTGAGGGAGGAGAAATTTCAAAGCCCGACCGGGCAAGTTTGACCCTCTGTTCCCCTTCAACTTCTTTTCGCAAAAATTCTAAAAGATTTGAGAGACGTGGTCCCTTGTTACTAAATAGAACGCTTCTCTGCCACACCCTAATCATTTCAGCCGATAAACATGATTCAACCATAGGATATAGCCACGCAGTATTGGAGTCTTGGTGTACACCTAAAGACTCAAGTGCTCTGAGATAGGACTCAATTTTGTCAAACAATGACACCAGGGGTAATTTATCTTTACCTTGTGAACGTACGTTTTGGATAATTAATTTTAATAATTCTCTCACATAGATCTCAGTTAAAATTTCTTTATTACCAAAACGCTCCTCAAACGCAGAAATGACTTTCGGATAATTGTCCGAAGTCAAGGGATAACTCTCAATTAACTCATAAGCTCGAGTCCCCGGTAACATTGATTGAGCTAAATAATGAAATTTGTCAACATCATCCAGACTCTTATCCTCGTGGATTTTTTTAAATTGGCTCCAGAACGAAAGATAACTTAACAGCTGACCATCAAATTTTTTAATTTGAATTTTCGGCAATTTGTACCGTTTTTCATTACATGTATTTACACTATTCTCAACATTAGAGCTCATATTAATTTTAAAGTCTGAATTATACGTTTTTTCTTTTATTCGGCGGCTGAGCGTTATAAATTCATCGGAATATTCCTCGCAACTTATAACTTCCGTTTCTAAATTATCATCAGTAGCCTTATCTGCTATCATTAAATCTAACATTTCTGAGTCATAAGATTTTAATTCACTAATTATTGTTTGTAATTTAACAAATTTATCCTCTAAAATGGATTTATCCGGTTGCTCTTTTTCTAGTTCGTCCTTTAGAACCTTAGCTGTTCTAGTATAAGAGCTACGTGCCGTTGCACGTTTTTTCTTCAATGTATCAACATTCATTTTTTATATAAATGAAAATATACTCAAAATCTCAAATACAAATCTTATCTATAATTCTAACAATAACTCATAAATTCTCATAAATTCTAAACTCGACAATCACAACATTATAATTATAATTTAACATAATAAATAAAAATTCACCCCATGATGAGTATGAAAACGAAAATATATTATAAATACTAAATATGCGGCATCAGTTATTGTTATTCCTAACGTAAATGGAATTAACCTCTAGTATGATTATTTCTCATATTAAAAAATCAAATCATAATCAAACTCGCAATCCTGGCTGGCTCGCCACTTTCTATGTCAGAAACTCAAACTAACAACGTAAAACAATGACATAGAAATGTGCCGCTAAACTGCGATGACACGCCCGCAGGGCGGCTATACTTACTCTTAACAAAAATACACACTAAACTTCAAATTTAAACCAAAACAAATTAATAAATCTTAACTTTAATGAAACATTTGTATATACAATTCTTAAACATAAAAACATAACACACTGCTTAACATTTTGACTATGCGCAATGCGCTTAAATTTAGAATATAGAATATTTACACAATTAAATTTAGAACAAACACACAAATATTATACACTATATACATAGAAATAACATTTTCAGAAATAATCATACTATAAAATCTCAAAGAACTCAATCTACTATAAAACGCAAAAGAGGACTCACTTTCAAAAGGGTGGCGCAGTTTAATTGCTTCGATTTTAATTTAGGTTTTATCCTGTGGGCAGACGGTATCTCACCTACTGAATAACTCAATTTTTCGCAGTTAAATTTTATACATCTTATTCGCAGCGAATATTTCAAGGGTGATTAACGCAACAATTTTAAGGGTTATCGGTCAAAACCATCAATATCCGAACCGAACCCTTTTTTCTTTCTTAACTCCGCATTTTCGCAGCAAAAATCCTAGTATCCCTCTTCTCTAGCTCAGAAACCGCATGTCTGTCCGAATAATAAAAAACCTCTACCCTCTTACGTCATATTATTACATTAACCCTAAAAGCGCGCGAAGAGAAAAATGTTACCGTTAGCAAAATAACGGGCGGGAGGAAAAAAATACTTTCGTTACATGTGAGATTTAAAAACACATGGCCCTTGCCAACAGCTACATTGACCCAACTTTAATCAAAGTTTTCTGGACAATGTAAAGTGCCTCATTTTTAATAAGTTAAGAGGTCTAAAATTTTATTTAAAGTATTTAAATCAGATTTTAAATATTTTTATGTAATTTTTAAATTAAGCAGGCGTCCAACAAACTATGTAATCGCAAGGCTTTTTCTATTTTTTGGTAAAGATAGAAGATCTTTCAGAAAATACTGTCTAAGTGGACGTTTTAAACCGAATTCCCCCTCCGGCAGAACGAGAAAGGCAAAAAACTTGCCGTCAAGTGACCAGAATCGCTTATAATTCGTTAAGAAATTTATTTATCAAAACGGGAAAATGTGTTGCAATTTCAAATCGCTTCAATAGTCAGACCTTCCAAATTTATGCCGTTACGTTTAAAAATATCAGAAAATGTGCCAGAAAGTTCCGCGTTGTTGAGAGGAGGCTTGAAGAACTGCCTTAAGGAATTTTTATTTTATCCCAATTTTAAGCGCGCGAAAAAATAATAATCGTAAACGCCGCACATGGTGTAAACGCCGCACTTGAAAAACAATTAACTTTCAAACTCGTAAACACCGCTGCGCTTCTTCCATAAAATATGGTACTTTTATTATCCATGATTTAGTGTACGGACCCATCGTTAGAGGGGAGATTCCAACCCCACACCCTTGGCTACGCCACTATCGGCAGAAAGGTGATAGGCAAATCACCGTCCTGCTTGATACTATTTTCTTATTTTGGACAAATCTAAAAAGTTAACATGTAAAAAAAAAAAGAAAAAAAAATTGCCGTTTTAGTAGAAGTTACTACTTTTATTATTCATGATTTAGTGTACGAGCCCGTCGTTTGGGGTGAGATTCAGACCCCATCCCCTTAGCTACGCCACTGTCGGCAGAACGGGGATAGGCAAATCACCGTTCTGCTTGATACTATTTTCTTATTTTGGACAAATCTAAAAAGTTAACATGTAAAAAAAAAAAGAAAAAAAATTGCCGTTTTAGTAGAAGTTACTACTTTTGTTATTCATGATTTAGTGTACGAGCCCGTCGTTTGGGGTGAGATTCAGACCCCACCCCCTTAGCTACGCCACTGTCGGCAGAACGGGGATAGGCAAATCACCGTTCTGCTTGATACTATTTTCTTATTTTGGAAAAATATAAAAAATGAATGTGTAAAAAAAAGAAAAAAAAAACAGATGTTTGGAAGGCAGTAAAATCGAGTAAAACTGTTAAATTCAAATTTTAGCAATTTAATCACTTGTAATCAAAGTGTAATCACGTATTTCCAAGTGAAATCAACTGTAAACAGCTGTAATCTATGTGTAATCAGGTATAACTACATGTCATCATAGTAATCAGCTGAATCAAGGTGATTCCGTAATCTCGTACACAATTTCTCCCATTGAGAGACCCCTCGAATATTTGCAAACAGAGATATCTGATTTTTCTATTAGAACACTACATGAACAATTATCTTTTATTGAAAGTAAAGCTTTTTATAAAGAATTCCTGGAATGATTTGAATTTAACAGTAGGTTCTTTACACGTTTCAAGAGGTATTGTGTATTGTCATTTCACACTTCTCCTCAGAAACTGCCATGTTGAAAAAAAAAAAAAAAAAGGCAACAGTAAAATAAACAGAAATACCTATTTACCAGCTTTTTAGACTACTGAAAACATTGATCTTAAAATGGAAAATAGATTTATAAAAGTTGTCATCCACTAAAACATTTAAACAGCCATCAGACTTAATACACAGGATTTTTTTCTAAGCTATTTTATAATATGTATTACTTTTATATGTCTAATCTAAAAATTAATATATATTTTTGGGCATTTTTATGAGACTTTTCTGTTATCTCACGCGAACCTTATCCCGATTTTTACCCATTTTTTTGTCAGATCTAAATAGTGGATTCGATTATGCAATAGACGATTTAAATATCTTATTGCATATTTTATTTAAAAGTAAACAGGTGCTTCGCTAGCACCCAATTTTTCAATGTCCTCTTATTCGACTTCATATCTTCGAGTTTCCCTTTTATTCTCAAGGCTGTTCTAAAATCCGAAAGGGCAACTTTATGACATAAGTTTTAATTTATTTTTGTTCGGAAATGCATGAAACTAGCAGATGCTGTTGTTCAGAAACTATGTAATAGAACTGTGTTTTCCGGGTTTTTTTTTTTTTTTTTCAAACAAAAATAGTGTCAAAGTTGGCGTTTTGAACCGAATTTTCACGCGAAAGAAAAATAACTACTCAAGGAAGGTAAAAACATCTTTGTCACGTGATCAAAATTGCTTATAATTCAATAGGTAATTATCAAAAAAGGAAAACAGTTTGCTTCCAAATCGCATCCAGTCAGGCCTCCCAATTTTATCTTTCCGTTAAAAAATGAATTTGTAAATGTGTCAAAGCATTTTGCGCTTGTTGAGTAGAGCAGTTGAGAACAGCCTTAAAAGATAATCTCCCCAATCAAGAAAATTTTCCTTTGTAGCTTGACTGAAATCTTAAAGGTCATTTTATGTTATTAATTGTAAATAATCTGTTTTCTCAAAGGAAAATATTTTATTCAAAATATTGAATATTTTTTATCTATTTTATCTTTGCTACATTCGCATGTTTTAAATTTTATCTTTAGATCTTCAGATATGTTCATCAACACATGCAATTTGCATTCTACATGCATACAAATATAACATAGACTCACTATGGTCTCACAGTGACTGCTGGGATAAGACTGTTAAAAGTAGAAATTATTTATATCCAATAATTTGAAATACTTAAATTACAAAAATGAGGAAATAGATCGTTTCTAAAAAACCAGTTGGTTAACCAATTGATTTAAACCGTGCCAATCCTGCTGGTAACATAATAAAATCATAATGCATAACCCCGATCCCAATGTAGGAATGCAAGAAAAACAAAAACTTACTAAACCCAATAGCCATGATACAGCGAAGAAAACTCACAGCCAATCATTCATTAGCATACAGTCATACAGAACATAAAGTAACCAATGTAGAGAATTACTTATGATTATGTCATCATTGAGGCATATGTAATTCTTAGTAAATCTTAACTAATCAAGCAATCTAAGTAGTAAAAGTGTATTTTTAGCTCAAATCTGCCATTTTGGCTATTTTTAAAAATAAAAGACTTAAAAAAAGAAGAAAAATAATTAACTACTTATTTTTTTCTTCCCAGCTAATTTTAGAAAAATTAGTCTTATGAATATTTAAAGCTTATAAGAAAAGTTTGTCACCTTTACAAATTTATTAATTCATCATCATTTTTCTAAAGCTTTGCTTATAGCTTCTGCATAACTTGGATTTTGCACTTTTCAATAATGTGTAAAATAAAAGAAAACATTAGGGAAAAAGAGAAAAACCATTTGGTTTAAACCACGGTTTAAACCAGCATGGTTTAACCCTGCATGGTTAACCCAGCATGGTACAACCCTGCTTCTAACTTAAAAGGTAATTGATTGATCAAAAAAGGAAAAACAACAGTGCAATTCTAAATCGCTTCCATTTCCAGGCTTTCCAATTTGATATCTTCCCGTTAAAAAATGAATTTGTAAATGTGTCAAAACGTTTTGCGCTTGTTGAGCAGAGCAGTTAAGAACAGCCTTAAATGAAAGTAAAACGAAGCTATGTATATGTTTCGTGAATAAGTATATGTTAAATTTAATATTGATATTTATTCCCTTATTTACTAAATTCGCCACATTATATAACGTACACCCAACATTTTGAAAATCTAAAACATGGAATAAAAGTGAATTTTGTATCTATGAAAATAATATGTACTATATAAAATCAGGAGTTTGACGATTCCATACATAAAGATTAGTAAACTTATGGATTATTTTTGTGCAAATTGCAGTCTAAACCAATAGCGGATCCAAGGGGGGGGGGGGGTCATGGGGGTCATGAATGGAGCTCTTCAAAAATGAATGTACAGTGTAAGTAAAAAAGTGCTAAAACGGAAACGCAAAGTTAAGAAAAAATCCGTATTAAGCAGATTTAAATGTTATCCGGTACTCTAAATATTTTATATTATTTTGACTAGAGCCATAAAATTTTCCAATTAATGCAATATTCCGTCATAAACAGGTTTCATTTTCACAGGCTGCCTTTTATTTGATTAAGTATCGATAAGTTTTTTTTTAATGTTCGTAAGAAACTCTTTCAGTTTGGAGTTTTGAAGGGACGTAGATGAATTATCATTGTTCTGCAAAAAGCTTGACCCTCCCCTCCCGCGTTCCGTCTTCTCAGATTATATCAGCATCGAGCTCTTCATATTTATAGGCAGCGTAATAATCAGTAAGACCCTCAGAAAACACTTTATTTTTCTAAGTGTGTTTAGTTATCTATAAAGTACATTAAATCTCAGGACAATGAAAGTAGGAATAGATATGCAGTGAAGCATGTGAAAACGGAACTTGTCTGAGACGGAATCCTTTCTTAAGCGGAATTTTTTTTCCGGTAAGAAGAATATGACGTATTTATAATAAATGGTGTTCTTGCTAAGACTGAAATTGTCTGAAACGTTTTTACTTCATCGTACTTTTTAATTCCGTCTTATCAAGTATATTCTATATTCATATATTTAACTGTAAAACACACACAAAAGAAAAATCATACCTCACGTTCCGGGGTGACTCTTAGATTTATAATATTTATATTAACCATTGTACTTCAGTTGCAGCAATTGGAAAAGTGCAAGGGTGGTTTTATCGTCTGATTTAAGAAAGTATATTGGAAAAATAATTCTTAACTACAGTAAAAACTTAGCAATATGGAATTGCAATTAACGGGAGGAAATTCCGTTTTAGGCAGGTGTCCATCCTAAGAGGTATCGTCTGTTATAACTGCTTTGTCTACTTTTTCCGGGACTACAAAAAATTATGTTTAAGATAAAATGCCGTTACATACAGATTCCATTTTCACGAATATTTTTATTCGTAAATTCAGTTTATGTAAAGTGTATTGATTTAAAAATATTTGAGCTCATGATACATTATTAACCCTAGATCTACCGGGAATTTTATTCAAGTTTTAATAAAACGTTCTACACCAGAATTTTTATTTAAAACTATTTAACTTATTTATTTACCTTATTTTTGTCTGGTTTATATACTTAGTTTATTTTAAAGAAATTTCTGGTTTGAATGAATATTTTGTATGTACCTGTCGGGTCCAATGGACCCGTCTGGTAGACGGAGGGTTAATCTAAAGAAAGAAAAATCACAGCTACGGAATATTTTCGTGAAAGATTGCAGTTATCTCGTGTGTCTCGGTGAGAACAGGAATAGGGCAGGCGATTACTTCTTATGCTTTTAGCTACAAGAAGAATAATACCCCCTGCTAAAATGCACCTGCTCTGCTGGACAATAATGACCAACGTTTTTTGCGAAGCATCTTTTCTAAGAAGTGTTTCCCGACCAACTAATTTGAGTCCCCTATTCATTATAGAGCCTTAGGCATTTATTCCCTAGACCCTTTTTCTCATTAGCGCCTGCAGACTGATATGATAAAATGGTTGTGCGTCGAACTGACGACAACGAATTCGAATCTCTAGTTCTTTCCACTGTTTCAATTGCATGTGCTAGTCGAAAACGTCTTAAAAGCTGTATTAAATTTGTAATTTTTTCATTTTGCTGGTTCTTTTCTAACGTTTACAAAGGAGCAAAAAGAATAATGGTAAGTACATTTTAAAGTATACCAAGTCCTATATATTATTGTGCAGTAGAAAACTAAAGATGCGTACAGTTTTATCCCTATTTTTGAGTTTATTCGCAGAATAATGTTTCTAATTCTGATATTAAACGCAGAAATTTTTTAAAACTGAAATCAAAATTTTCTAATCCGGAATAGAGCAGCCAAACTCTTTAAAAATTCCAAACGGCGTACGCACCTTGAAAACTGCTGAAAGGGAATCGTAAGGATGGAAAAAAAATCCGTTTTATATAGATTTTATCAAGTGTACTACCAATTATATAAATGTACTGCATTCATTTCTCTAGGACCATGGAAATTTCTTTTTAAAACAGGACTTACAGAGATTCCGTTTTCACAGGTTTTACTATATGGACCCGGGAAAACAACTGTAACAGGAGTTTACCTGTTATGACGGAAACTAATGTAAAATGGAATTTTTTCCCAAATCTCTTGCAAATTTAGTAGGTTTTTCTAAAAAAGTTCTTTCTATCTAAATAAAAGTTTCATTTTCCATCTTTTGTATAATGTATATCTATACTAATAAAAGAACAAATCGCTCTGTGCGTGTGTCTGTCTGCGATGGCTAGCGAAATCTACCGCACGTAGAAGTCTGAAAATTTAGGAGTGATTAGTCCAAGACAGGTCCTGGTGCACCTGAGGCTCAGATTTTTAATTTTTTAAGGGCCGGGGCCCCTTTCAGTTTTTATGCACTAAATTGTTAATAACATGACTATTTTCAATCCGATCTTCTTCGTTTTTGGGACGAATTATCCATTCAGTTTCTATCCCATCACTATATTTCAATTAAGACCCTGGCAGCCTTGGGGCCCGGTACAGGGACCCTTGAAGTTTTAGTGCATTAAATTGTTTATAAATTGCTTTTTTTTTAAAAAAAAAATCTGATCTTCATTTTTGGGATACTTCCCCCCATTTAGTTATTCTCCCGTTTCTCCATTCCAGTTAAGACCATGGGCCCGTTTCAGAGCCCCTTAACATTTTGTGTGCCATGCATTTTTCACCCCCGAATTTTTTCACCTTCTCAGTGCGTAATTTTAAAATTGAGTCTTGGACTCTTCTCCCTAGACTAACACCCACATATTTTATTGGGGCCCTAGGGCCCTTTTTTAAGCATTTCCCCAATTTTTTGCGCATTTCTTTCAAATTATATTCTAATGATTAATTCATGTCCTATGCTTAATCTTGACTAACTGAAGATCTAAAACGCTCAGTACTAACACATTTAAACATGTTTTCGTCTTAGGGCCCTATTATCAACTATCAGTTGGCCCCATTGGGGCCTCCTATTACAGCTCCCTTAAAAATAGTCTGATTTATGAGCTTTTTTTTTTCCTTACAACTTCTTAAGTTCTACATCTACTACATGAACGACAAAAAAAATTTTCAGACTTCAGCTACCACCAATTTTGAATATCAATCGCTTTCTTGGGCCCTTGGTGCAGCTTCTTTAAAAAGGATCCGAATTGCTTGCAATTTTCTTTAGAATAGTTCTAGAGTCCTCTAATTACTTTAAAAACTACTAAAAAGTATCTTTATACCAAACTACATGCCACTTAAGCCCCTTCTCCCTTGGGGCCCGGTTTAGGGCCCCTTGAAGCTTTTGCACCATAAATTATTAATAAATTTCTCCTCTTAATCCGATCTTCACTTTTGGAACCATTTTTCCATTTAGTCCTGTAGGGCCCGATCCGGGGCCCCTTGAATTTTTTGTATGCCATGCATTTTTTCACCCCCTAATTTTCTCATCTTCTCATTGCATACTTTTAAAATTGAGTCTTTGACTTTTCTCCCTAGACCAACACCTTCATATTTTTATTGGGGCCCTAGGGCCCTTTTTTAAGCATTTACCCCATTTTGCGCATTTCTTTAACATCATTAATTTATATCCTATGCTTCATTTTGGCTAATTGAAGATATAAAACGCTAAGCACTAAAACATTTAAACATGTTTTCATGTTAGGGCCCCTGCTCTCAACTATCAGTTGGACCCCCTGTTATAGCTTCCTTAAAAATGGTCCGATTCACAAACTTTTTTTCTAACAACTTCTAAGTTCTCTAGCTACTACATAAACGACAAGAAAAAAAAAATGCAGACTTTAGCTACCACCAATTTTGAATATTAATCGCCTTCTTAGGAACTTTGTTGCAGCTTCTTTAAAAACTATCCTTTTCTATTGCAGTTTTCTTTAACACAGTTTTAGCGTCTCCCAGCTACTTTAAAATCACAAAAAATTTTCTTATATTCAAGTACATTTCAGTTAAGTAAGACCCTGGTCCCCAAGACCCGATCTTTCTTTATACCTCAGCTACCACCTTTTTCGAACATTAATCTCCTTTTTCAGCATCAACTGACGTCTACTCACTACAGCCATAAATTAAAAATCGCGTTATTTTACAGGTAACTTTAGATAAGGGATTTCACCCGTTTATTAAATGTCGTGTTAATGCTAACAGTAATTCATGGAGTTTACAAGGGAAGGAAGCGTCTGCCACCGCTTGGGGGCGCATTTTTTCTTCAGGTTTAAGGATCTAATTTCAATGGGATTTGCTTCCTTCGACTTAGATTACAATTCAGCTACTTTCTGTTTTATTAAATTTTATATTAGACTTTTGTTACAAACATTTTCTAATATTATTGGTGCATTCTTTTTTTTTTCTTCTATTCTATGGGGTTAATTACTACGAGGTTTGGCTCACTCAACTTGGTTTTCAATTGTCTTCGACATTCCTGTAAATGCTGACATAGGTAGCGGGGACCCAGATTACAGATTCGTTCGGAAAGAAGTTTGTTGGGAACACACTAGACTATGCGGAAGGCAATGGGGCCTCCAAAATTAGGCTCATTTAATAGAATTTCAAAAGATATAAAATCATACAAACTTGGGTTTTTCTTAAGGTTATTATTTACAAACCCCGGGCAACGCCGAGCGGGTCTGCTAGTAATCAATAAATTAAGACACAAGAGTCTCTCACTTATAAAATTATGAATACGTCGCTCGAAGGTATGGATTGTTTTAAATGAGTCAAATAGTATAAGTACAAGATAAAGATTACTGCATTAAATTTAGTATAAATATCGATAGCATATTGAATAGCTTCATCATTTGTAAAATTTGTGTCCTGATTTATTAAATACTTATTTTAAAAATCTTAAGTATTGCAATGTTGTCCGATTAATCAAACTCTAAATACATATTATCACTTAATACAGTAAAACATGCTAAGATGGAATTGCAAAGGATGGGAAAAAATTCCGCTTTAGACTGATTTCCGTTTTAGCAGGTACATTTATTATTGCTTTCTTTTCACTAGAACCATAAAATTTTACTTTTAAACCAGAATTTCGTTATAGGCATATTCCGTTTTCGCAGGATTTGCTGTTTTTGAAAATTGCTTCATTAAGAAATCATCTATAAAGAGTTGTACCCCCGCCCCCCACCCCTTATGCCGTTATAGGCATATTCCGTTTTCATAGGATTTACTCGATTTTGGAAATTGTTTCCTTAAGAAATCATCTATAAAGTGCTGTGACCCCCCCCCCCCCTAAATGATGGGTTGGATCCGTCCCCGGTCTAAACTTAAAAGTAGTTTCTGCATTTAACTAGCTTTTTAATAAAATAAAAACAGACCTATATTCTTAATAAATAACTTAGTTTTTTAAAATTTAATTTAAAAAAACGTTATGTATGCACTTACTTAAATCACTACACGTATTATAGCACACCCAGGAAAAATATATTAGAATGAAACTCATATTACTAATTTCTATAAACATTTCATAAACAACTCATTTTTTAAAAACGTTGTGTATGCTCTCATTTACTTAAATCGGCACGCTTTATTGAACATCCAATAAAAATGATAAACTCATATTACAAAATTTTTATGAACATTTATAAACTACTTATTTAAAAAAAAAAAATTATGTATGCTCTTATTTACTTAAATCGCCACTTTTTATTGAACATCCAATAAAAATGATAAAATAAACTCATATTACAAATTTCTATAAACATTTATAAACAACTTATTAAAAAAAAAAACATTATATGTTCTCTTATTTATTTAAATTGCCACATTTTATTGTATATCCAATAAAAATATATTATAATAAAATAAATTCACATAACTCATTTGTATAATCAATTATAAACAGCTTTTTTTTTAAAGTTATGTATGCTCTCATTTACTTAAACTGCCACATTTTATTGTAAATCCAATAAAAATATATTGTAATAAAATAAATTCCTATAACTCATTTCTATAAACATTTAAAAACAACTTAAAAAAAAAGGTTATCTATGCTCTTATTTACTTAAACTGCCACATTTTATTGTAAATCCAATAAAAATATATTGTAATAAAATAAATTCCTATAACTCATTTCTATAAACATTTAAAAACAACTTAAAAAAAAAAAGGTTATCTATGCTCTTATTTACTTACACTGGCACGTTTTATTGCAAATCCAATAAAAATATATTATAATAAAATAAATTCATATAACTCATTTCTATAAACATTTATAAACAACCATTTTTAAAAACTTAATCTGTATCACATTTACTATAATTACCTCGTTTCTCGCACGTCCAATAAAAATATATTAACTCATTTATGTAAACATTTGATAAACAATTATTATTATATTTTTCTTACTCGTAATGTAAACATTTCTGATTTCCCAAGCTTTACGCTGGGAGGGAAGAACGCTAAAGCTAAATTTGAGGCCGCCATACTGAAATTTGGAATTGTTAATTATATAGCGATGAGTGATGAGTGCCTTCAGATGACCTTGAGAATTTACAGCGCCATCTATCGATTGAGAGATGAACTAAATGTACTTTTTGGTACTAAATATACTGCTGGTTATTTGATTAATTGCGCGAATCTGGGAAAGATTATTTTAAAAGGACTCGGTACCAAAAAGAATTATTTTGTAACTATAACTCATATTATATTTTTAGATTCATTTTTGAATAAAGCATAGTGATAATAGATCATAAAAAGTGTTAAATTCTCAATATAGCAATAACTTTTTTTAAGAAATTTAACAATTTAAAAATTCCTTCTTTTTCATTTTTCATATTTGGAAATAGACAGTGTTGGGCACGCTCACAAAAAAAAAAAAAAAAAAAAACGAACTAATTCAAACTCGAATTCAATTTCTCAAAAATGAGTCAAGTTCACGTGTTCAAATTCAATTTTTTTCAAACGAATTCGCTCAACTAGAACTCATCTATGAAAGTACTCATTTTTTTTTCTTTTCTTTTTTTTTAAATATATACTTTATCGTCTAAATTTACAAAATTTTGTGAACTAATCTTTTGGTTTTTCGATGTAAGGGTCTTCATGGGCCCGGCACCATTTTGTTTTTCCCGACACTCGGTCCGAGCTTGGTTTGGGGATTACTTTTTTCTAGACGTTCGGGCCAGGACTGGATTTATTTTCCGGCCCAATTCGGGGCTGGGCTACATTCTTTTTGAGGTCTGAACAGGCAGAAGTTTTCAGCCCCGGTTCCAACCAGTGTTGGGTATGAACGCGTTCACTGAACGAAAGTTCACGAACTTAGTTCACTTTCTGTGAACTTTGAGTTGAACTTGATTCAATTTTTGATAAACGAACGTGAGCTGAACGAAAGTTAAAAAAATCCGTGAGTTTGAACGAAATTTCCAACTCAAGCTCAATTTTTTTCATATTTTATTTAAATTTTTTCCAACCGTTAAGAACACGTTTTTTCCATTCAAATGCAATTCAGAGGTCTACACAAACTCGGACGGGTCGAGTCTGATCATTAGTTTTCTGGATCGTGTCTGGTTCTTGCTTTCGCTGGAAGCTCGGACCAGGCCGAACTGGACTTATCGGGTATCGGGGTCTGGGGGTCATGAAAATATACCAAAATTTTTTGAAATCGCTTTCCTCCGAACGGCTGCAATAGGTAGCTTTTTGTAAAGAAAGCTACCTAATTGTCTTCCATGGGGTGCTCAGAGTGTAAAGCGTGCCGAAAACTTCACATTCTTGGTTTTCTTGGTGTTTAACATTTTTGCGTCACTTACGACGAATAACGTTTACTATTTTTTTCATATGTATAGAGATAGTCATGCGCGGGTCAGGTACAGCTCGAACCAAATCCGAAATTCCATTTGAATTCAACCCAAAACCCGAACCGAACCCGACGAAAAGAATAAGCTCCACTCGCAACACTACCCGAGCTCGAAATGAAAGGAAAGTAAACTATGTTTTAATCCAATTATGAAAAGTAATCTGCATTTATGTCGTTAATACAATTTTATGTTTTTTATAGAAAAAAAAAACAAGTCTTTACTATTCAAATATTCATAAAATTCATTCTTTAATATTCAAGTATAGTAAAACCTTTGTATAGTGGACACCTCGGGATCATTGAATAGAATTCATCGGATCAGGTTGCCCATAAATTTCTGTTTTCGGTGGTGTTCGTGTTATTTACGACGGCCGATTATCTACACGGGGATATGAGCCGGAAAGGGGGGTGACCTCCGGGGGCGTCTTTCTAAGGGAATCTAACCCGTATTTACGCAAGGAAATCCAAAGTTCGAAGACCACGGAAAACTCCGAACGATTAGGCCAACGGGCGCGATTGGGTTCGAACCCAGCACCTTCCGTCTACCAGCTTTCAGAGAAGAACATATCGGCTACCGTCTGTTTTCGGTCTTAATGATTTTAATTTTCTTTCTATAGTTGGTTTATTTTCAAAGTCGGGTTGTTTGGATTTTCACAAAAAAGTTTGAGCACAACTATGTTTCAGATGAAAATAAATACGTTTTTGAGTATCAATGAGTATATATTCAAATTACAACATGAGAAATAAAATGTGTAAGAAATGTGATCATAGATTATTTTTTCTTTACTGTACAGTTAAGAACTTTTTTTTTCTTCTCTCGGAATATGAAAAATATTGCCAGCATTTCATTTTTGATACACACACATGTATCATATTTGTGATAATTTATGCACACACACATGTGTGTTACATGGGCTTGGGCGCAGGAAGGGGAGTCCAGGGGGGGTAATGAACCCCCAGATTTCGGACTGCACACCTAAGAAATATTTTATTAGTTAAAATATGATGAATTTTAAAAGAATTAATTAAAGAGCAATAATACTATAAAGACAGGGCCGAAACTAGCCTTTTTTACACCCGGGGCAAACAGGCATTTTGCCACTACAGACACTTCCTCTAAGCTTTTTTCAAAGAGAATTTTACTGTTTCTAATATCCGATTTATTTTAAAATTTAAAATAAGTAATCATAAAATACGCAAAGCTGAACTACGTAATCAGTTATCTCAAATATTGATTCATTAAAACCTTGAAAACGGAATCGAAAGGAACTGAAAAAAAAATTCCGCTTTATACAGGATCCTTATCCCATATCATTCTTGGATTTTTCTATTCTTTGATGTACCCCAGAAAGGACAATTTTAACAATCATGCTAAACAGTAAACATAGACGTGAGAAAACCGACAAGCAAAATTTTTATTTGGAGCTTTGCCTTCCGCAGGCGCCTGGGGTGCGTGCCTCCTCTGCCCCTTCCCCTAGTTTCGACCTGATACCGAATCAAGATTAGAAAAAAAAACCGCAACTTTTATCCCATCGCAATCATTTTTGGTCGCATTTTTATGGCCCTTTTTGAAAAGGAACAGAAGAAGAAAAAAAAGAAAATAAAGAACCGGACGTTGGCTATTCAGTACTATTAACGTTTAGCTTACCGGAAACTAATTTCTAAAATATCCTTTGACTACGGGAGAATTCGGACTATTTCCACCCCCTTTCTTAATGATTACTCACCGCAGGTGATGAGACGATGAGAGCAAAGCCGCATTCATTTTTAACATCTGATAATCATTTGCCAGTAGTGGTCTTGGGGAACTTCTTTTCCCTAAAAGGAATTTGTTTATCAGTCGAAAGGTTTAGGCTTGTAGATAAGGTTTAACAGGTATAATGTGATAAAAATGGTCTTTTTCTGTGAAGTAAGTGTCATTAAATAAAACATTATATATTAGTAGTAATTGAGCGGTCTTTAAAAAAAATAATTAGAAAAATTGATGAATGTCCATTGAATGTTTTAACAGCATTTGTTTTCTTGAAAGTTATATTATAAAAATAAAGGTTTCTTACAGGCAGAATAGCTAACATTGTATGGTAATAAAAAAAAATACATTATTTAAAAGGGCGTTGAATTTTCCGATAATTAAATAATTCAAAATTGATTTCCGTAAGTATTATTGTTAGTATTATTAAAGCGATTTAAATTAAAATAAAAAAAAGAAATTTCAAACGAAGAAAAATTTAGAAATTTATATATAAGGAATCTGTAAACAATACAATATCAAATAATAAAGTGATTTCCAATGGAATCCATGTTTCAAATAGGGTCTTTGTTTTTAACTATCAGTAAGACCCCTATTTACGAATAGTACTATAATTTAATCTGTAAATTAATTAGTCGAATAAAGAAATATTGGCTGATATCTGAATATGAAAATGTTATCGTCACAGCAAAGAGGGAGAATTGAAATGTTCTATATTATGTGTTATATGTGTATATTATTGAGAAATATTCTATAACTTACAATGTGAATTATCAGTAGAGAGTGAATGGTGTAGAAAACTATGTATGTTATCAGTATACAGAGAAAGAGTAACGCGTTTCCAAGGAATCAGACTTTCTTCTTCAAACCAAAGAAACAATATATTTTTTAAGTACACAACTTTAGTAAGGAAAATAAAATATCAGAAAATTTTATTCTACAATAAATTATATAGAAATATTGTGTCTTCACTTTTTATGAAATTTAAAATCAAAGTGGAAATAAAATTCATTAAATGTAAAATATATTTATAAGAAGAAAATTGCAAAATTAGAGGAAAAGATTTTTGATAACAACTCTAAACATGCATCACATATATATTTCTTTCTTTCTTATCCAAGAATTCCCTAAAAATAGGCGGATTTCCTTTAAAATTCCATTTTTCTTTTTTTTTTATTATATATTCTATAACTTACAATATGAATCAACAGTAGAAAGTGAAATGTATAGAAAACTATATATATTATATCTGTATACAGCAGAAAAAGAGTAACGCGTTTACAAGGAATCAGACTTTATTCTTCAAAACAAAGAAACAATATATATATATATTTTTAATACTCAGCTTTAGTAAGAAAAATACAATATCAGAAAATATTATTCTGCAGCAAATTCTACAGAAATTTTCTGTTTTCATTTTTTATGAAATTGAAAATCAAAGTGATAAACAATTCACTAAATGTAAAATATATTTATAAGGAAAATTTCAGAAGAAAATTGCAAAAAATAGAGGAAAAGATCTATGATAACAACGCTAAACAGAATAATTTTTAAATTGCATCATATATATTTTTTACTTTTTTATCTAAGAATTCCCTAAAAGGTTGGCAGATTTCCTTTGAAATTCCATTTTTTTATTTTTAAATTTGTGAAATATTCTATTACTTACAATATGAGCCAACAACAGAAAGTGAAAGGTATAGTAATTTTATATATGTTATTTGTATACAGCGGAGAAAGAGTAACGCGTTTCCAAGGAATCAGACTTTCTTCTTCAAACTTAAGAAACAATATTTTTTTCTAAATACGCTGCTTTAGTAAGGAAAATACAATATCAGAAAATATTATCTACAATACATTATATAGAAACTTTCGGTTTTCATTTTTTATGAAATTGAAAATCAAAGTGGAAATAAAATTCACTAAATGTAAAATACAGTTATAAGGCAATTTTCAGAAGAAAATTGCAAAACTTAGAGGAAAATATGTATGATAACAACTCTAAATATGGGTCACATATATATTTCTTCTTTTTTATATAAGAATTCCCCAAAAAGTAGGCAGATTTTCTTTGAAATTCCATTTTTTTTTTTTTTTTTTTTTTAATTTGCGAAATATTCTATAACTTACAATGTGACTTATCAGTACAGAGTGAAAGGCGTAGAAAACTATATATGCTATCGGTATACAGCGAAAGATTAACGCGTTTCCAAGGAATCAGACATTCTTCTTCAAACCAAAGAAACAATATATTTTTTTAAATACACAGCTTTAGTAAGGAAAATAAAATATCAGAAAATATTATTCTATATAAATTATATAGAAATATTGTGTTTTCATTTTTTATGAAATTTAAAAACAAAGTGGAAACAAAATTCGTTAAATGTAAAATATATTTATAAGGCAATTTTCATAAGAAACTTGCAAAATTAGAGGAAAAGATTTTTGATAACAACTCTAAACATGCATCACATATATATTTCTTTCTTTTTTATCTAAGAATTCCCCCCAAAATAGCGTATTTCCTTTAAAATTCCATTTTTTAAAAATATTCTATAACTTACAATATGAATCATCAGTAGAAAGTGAAATGTATAGAAAACTATATATATTATTTCTGTATACAGCAGAAAAAGAGTAACGCGTTTCCAAGGAATCAGACTTTCTTCTTCAAAACAAAGAAACAATATATTTTTTTTAAATACACAGCTTTAGTAAGGGAAATACAATATCAGAAAAATATTATTCTACAATAAATTATATAGAAATATTTTGTTTTCATTTTTTATGAAATCGAAAATCAAAGTGGAAATCAAATTCTCTAAATGTAAAATATAGTTATCAGGCAATTTTCAGAAGAAAATTGCAAAAATTAGAGGAAAATATCTATGATAACAACTCTTAACATGCATCACATATATATTTCTTCCTTTTTATATAAGAATTCCCTAAAAAGTAGGCAATTTTCTTTGAAATTCCATTTTTTTTTTATTTGTGAAATATTCTATAACTTACAATGTGAATTATCAGTAGAGAGTGAAAAATGTAGAAAACTATATATGCTATCTGTATACAGAGAAAGATTAACGCGTTTCCAAGGAATCAGACATTCTTCTTCAAACCAAAGAAACAATATATATTTTTTAAATACACAGCTTTAGTAAGGAAAATAAAATATCAGAAAATATTATTCTATATAAATTATATAGAAATATTGTGTTTTCATTTTTTATGAAATTTAAAGTCAAAGTGGAAACAAAATTCGTCAAATGTAAAATATATTTATAAGGCAATTTTCAGAAGAAAATTGCAAAATTAGAGGAAAAGATTTTTGATAACAACTCTAAACATGCATCACATATATATTTCTTTCTTTTTTATCTAAGAATTCCCTAAAAATAGGCGGATTTCCTTTAAAATTCCATTTTTTTTAATATTCTATAACTTACAATATGAATCATCAGTAGAAAGACAGTAGAAAACTGTATATATTATATATGTATACAGCAGAAAAAGAGTAACGCGTTTCCAAGGAATCAGACTTTCTTCTTCAAAACAAAGAAACAATATATTTTTTAAATACACAGCTTTAGTAAGGAAAATAAAATATCAGAAAAATATTATTCTACAATAATTTATATAGAAATATTGTGTTTTCATTTTTTATGAAATCGAAAATGAAAGTGGAAATAAAATTCACTAAATGTAAAATATAGTTATATGGCAATTTTCAGAAGAAAATTGCAAAAATTAGAGGAAAATATCTATGATAACAATTCTTAACATGCATTACATATATATTTCTTCCTTCTTTTATATAAGAATTCCCTAAAAAGTAGGCAGATTTTCTTTAACATTCCATTTTTTTTTTAATTGTGAAATATTCTATAACTTACAATGTGAATTATCAGTAGAGAGTGAAAGGTGTAGAAAACTGAATCACGGAAAAAAGCGCACCGGAAAAAAGCGCACGGAAAAAAGCGCCCCGGAAAAAAGCGCACCCGGAAAAAAGCGCCCCGGAAAAAAGCGCACCTTTTTACAAATCACATATTGAATAAGTCTGATAATAATACACAGGGTTAACCTCAGAATATAAACACCAGATTGAGATGATTTTTTGAAATCTGGCGTCTTGCTCCCTCGGTACGGAGAGGCTGTGAGGGGGGGAGGGGGGGTGTCTTTAAAAGGTATCTCAAAACCTGCATTGCCTCGATGATGATAAAATTTTGTAAGGTATGCAGAATCAGAATATAAACATCAGGTACTTATATATACAGTGAAACCTCCCTGTGTGACCACCTCCATTAAGCGACCAACTCCCTGAACGGCCATTTTTTCATGGAATGAAATTTATTCCCATAGGCTCAATACTAATTTTACCTCCATTCAGAGACCATCCCAGTTGAACTCCCTCCATAAGCGACCAATTTTTTTTAAAGAAAATGAAACAGATTTTGTAAGGTATGCAGAATCAGAATATAAACATCAGGTACTAATATATATACAGTGAAACCTCCCTGTGTGACCACCTCCATTAAGCGATCACCTCCCTGAACGACCATTTTTTTCATGGAACGAAATTTATTCTCATAAGCTCATTACTAATTTTACCTCCATTCAGAGACCATCCCAGTTGAACTCCCTCCTTGAGCGACCAATTTTTTTTTAAAAAATGAAAGAAATTCCGTTTTTTCCAGGTCGCTTGAAGAAGGTTTTATTAAGAAAATAATTCCGGAGAGCGCATTATTACAACCGAGCTGTTTAGCTGTAAGAAACCCAGTATAAGCCAAAAAATCTAATAAATTATTGAATTAAATAAAATTAAACTGAATAAAAAAGTCTTACATCTATTTTATAGTATGAGATTTTTCGTAGTTTATTTACCTTTAAATTTGCGAAAAATCTTGACATAATGGTTAAAAGTGAAGATAATTTTTTGATTCAGCGTTAAAAAATCCATAAAATAGCAGCATTAAATTGAAATATCATATTTAAAGCGAATGCATTTTATGCCCGATAAGAATTTGCTTTTTACAAACTGGTTGTACTTATTTTTTAACAAACATAATCTTTTAAGCTTATGTAAATACGTATTTAAAGCATTTTTCGTTTATTCATCAGACAAAATACCCATAGAAACTTTACAAATTATTTTCATCTTAGATTTCAATGCTTTTTTACACTGTTTTAAAAATTTAGAAATAATTTAAGAAATTTAGCATTTAGATCAATCAATTACCTATTGAGTTATAAGGGATTTCGATCACGTGACAAACCCGTTTTTCGCCCGCTCTTGAGACTCTTCCTTCCTCGGAAATTCGGTTCCAAACGCCCACTTTGACATTATTTTCTGAAAGATCTATTGCATTTGCAAAAATATGGAAAAAACAGCTCCATTACATAGTTTCTGAACAACAACACTAGCCAGTTTCATGCATTTTCGAACAAAAATAAATTAAAATTTATGTCAGAAAGTTGCCCCTTTGGATTTGAGAACACCCTTAAAAGAACAAACCGTTGTGACAATTTGATCACTGGGGGTCTTATATTAAGTTTTTTATCAAATTTAGTGTGTGTGTGTGGAGGGGGGCGGGGCGGAAGTTATATAAAATGTTAATGGACTCTTGTAAAGTTTTATGACGAAGGTAATCGTAGATTTTTGTAATCCCCCTCCCTCCCGCCAAGTAGAAGGGAAAGGGCCAAATTAAAGGAAACTCATCCAATTAGATGTTTATATACTTAGAAAACATCCTGATTTTATCCTGATCCAAAATTTTATCGTCTAAAACCGTAATAGATTCGGATTTTGTAGATCCCCCCCCCCTACACACCCACAGCCGTACTCCAGAAGGATAAGGGAGACTAAATATATATATATATATGTATACAGTAAAACCTCTCAAAAAGCGACCACGTTCCGTTCCAATAAAAATGGGTCGCTCCGAGAGTTGGCCTTTTAATGAAGGTCCTGTTTAAATCTAGATTTTAATTGTTGGAAAAAGGTAACAATTAACGTTACTAAAATTTAATTTTCACATTAGGAAAAAAATATAAAACTTTAAGTATCAAAACAAAAGTTAATTACATAAGTTAATTACTGTAGAGTTTAAAAAATGAATACATTGACCTTTGCTTTGATTTTACGGTTTTATATTTTATAACTTTTATTTCTTTTCGAAGTTCAGTAAATAAATGCAATGTTTTTGGACGGAAACAAATAATGACTATATCATTAATTTATCTATTTCTTTGAGAGTTTCCTGACAGAATAGGGCAAGGGAGTTTATCGACTGTCATTCCTAATTTGTCATCAGAGTTAAATTGATTGCCTAAAAAGGCACAAAGGGGTTTAAACATTTAAAGGTTACCGGAATTAAAAATAATCTAAACTTAGTTTAGAAGTTTGATGAATAATGCGCTCTCCGGAATTATTTTCTTAATAAAACCTTCTTCAAGCAACCTGGAAAAAACGGAATTTGTTTCATTTGCTTTTTAAAAAAATTGGTCGCTCATGGAGGGAGTTCAACTGGGATGGTCTCTAAATGGAGGTAAAATCAGTATTGAGCCTATGGGAATAAATTCCGTTCCATGAAAAACTGGTCGTTCAGGGAGGTGGTCGCTTAATGGAAGTGGTCACACAGGGAGGTTTCGCTGTATATGTAAGTAACTGATGTTTATATTCTGATTCTGCGTACCTTACAAAATTTTATCATCGAGGCAATGCAGGTTTTGAGATACCTTTTAAAGCCCCCCCCCCCCCCCACCGCCTGATGAATAATGCGCTCTCCGGAATTATTTTCTTAATAAAACCTTCTTCAAGCGACCTGGAAAAAACGGAATTTCTTTCATTTTTTAAAAAAAATTGGTCGCTCAACTGGGATGGTCTCTGAATGGAGGTAAAATTAGTAATGAGCTTATGGGAATAAATTTCGTTCCATGAAAAAAATGGTCGTTCAGGGAGGTGATCGCTTAATGGAGGTGGTCACACAGGGAGGTTTCACTGTATATATATTAGTACCTGATGTTTATATTCTGATTCTGCATACCTTACAAAATCTGTTTCATTTTCTTTAAAAAAATTGGTCGCTTATGGAGGGAGTTCAACTGGGATGGTCTCTGAATGGAGGTAAAATTAGTATTGAGCCTATGGGAATAAATTTCGTTCCATGAAAAAATGGCCGTTCAGGGAGTTGGTCGCTTAATGGAGGTGGTCACACAGGGAGGTTTCACTGTATATATAAGTACCTGATGTTTATATTCTGATTCTGCATACCTTACAAAATTTTATCATCATCGAGGCAATGCAGGTTTTGAGATACCTTTTAAAGACCCTCCCCCCCCCCCCCCCCCACCACCGCCTGATGAATAATGCGCTCTCCGGAATTATTTTCTTAATAAAACCTTCTTCAAGCGACCTGGAAAAAACGGAATTTCTTTCATTTTTAAAAAAAAAATTGGTCGCTCAAGGAGGGAGTTCAACTGGGATGGTCTCTGAATGGAGGTAAAATTAGTAATGAGCTTATGGGAATAAATTTCGTTCCATGAAAAAAATGGTC
Organism: Maratus speciosus; assembly: GCA_963932465.1. Taxonomy (NCBI): domain Eukaryota; kingdom Metazoa; phylum Arthropoda; class Arachnida; order Araneae; family Salticidae; genus Maratus; species Maratus speciosus. Next base: position 76,614,069 of record OZ010796.1, on the reverse strand, counting down.
GTTCAGGGAGGTGATCGCTTAATGGAGGTGGTCACACAGGGAGGTTTCACTGTATATGTATTAGTACCTGATGTTTATATTCTGATTCTGCATACCTTACAAAATCTGTTTCATTTTCTTTAAAAAAATTGGTCGCTTATGGAGGGAGTTCAACTGAGATGGTCTCTGAATAGAGGTAAAATTAGTATTGAGCCTATGGGAATAAATTTCGTTCCATGAAAAAATGGCCGTTCAGGGAGTTGGTCGCTTAATGGAGGTGGTCACACAGGGAGGTTTCACTGTATATATAAGTACCTGATGTTTATATTCTGATTCTGCATACCTTACAAAATTTTATCATCATCGAGGCAATGCAGGTTTTGAGAAACCTTTTAAAGACCCCCCCCCCCCCCCCCCCCCCACAGCCTCTCCGTACCGAGGGAGCAAGACGCCAGATTTCAAAAAATCATCTCAATCGGGTGTTTATATTCTGAGGTTAACCCTGTGCATTATTATCAGACTTATTTAATATGTGATTTGTAAAAAGGTGCGCTTTTTTCCGTGTGCGCTTTTTTCCGGGCGCTTTTTTCCGGTGCGCTTTTTTCCGCCTACCTAGAAAACTATATATGTTATCTGTATAAAGAGAAAGAGTAACGCGTTTCCAAGGAATCAGGCTTTCTTCTTCAAAACAAAGAAACAATATATATATTTTTTAAATACACAGCTGTAGTAAGAAAATACAATATCAGAAAATATTACTCTGCAATATATTATACAGATACTTTTGGTTTTCATTTTTTATGAAATTGATAATCAAAGTGGAAATAAAATTCACTAAATGTAAAATATATTTATAAGGCAATTTTCAGAAGAAAATTGCAAAATTAGAGGAAAAGATCTATGATAAATCTCTAAACATGCATCACATATATATTTCTTTCTTTGTTATCTAGGAATTCCCTAAAAATAGGCGGATTTCCTTTAAAATTCCTTTTTTTTTTTTTTTTGTGAAATATTCTATAACTTACAATATGAGCCATCAACAGAAAGTAAAAGGTATAGAAAACTATATACGTTATCTGTATACAGCAAAAAAAGAGTAACGCGTTTCCAAGGGATCAGACTTTCTTCTTCGAAACAAAGAAACAATATATATATATATATATTTTAATACTTTAGTAAGGAAAATGCAATATCAGAAAATATTATTTTGCAGTAAATTATACAGAAATTTTCTGTTTTCATTTTTTATGAAATTGAAAATCAAAGTGAAAAATCAATTCACTAAATTTAAAATATAGTTATAAGGATTAAGATAAAAATTATGTTCTATAACTCTTAAGGTGCAAAATATGAGAGCAGAAATTTAAAGTATCCCTAGATTTGGCAAACTGAATTTAGACATTAAAAAATATCTGACTTTTCATAAGAAATAAAAATAAAATAAAAATAAAAATAAAATAAGGTTATGCACGTAATTTTTTACATGTGCACTGTTCTTATTTTTAAATAACTCAATGCCATTATTCCCACACGACCATCCGCGCCAATTTATATTGATTGCTCGCCCAATAATATTCTCTCTCAGCTAATTCAATTATACTGTTGCATTACACTTTTTTAATAAGTGGAACAAAATTTTGTTTCCTTGATGTTCAGAAAATCAGTTTGTCTTTAAAATAGTAAAAATCTAGTTAACCCTGGTATTCGTATAGAGTAGGGGGGGGGGGGATCCTTTCTTATTTCTTTAAATAGTAATAATTCTGTACGCTTTTTACCAATTTTTGATCAATTTTCACTATTTAGCCAACCCCTACCAAAAATTCCGCATGCACCAATATCAGACAAATATCAGCATAAAAGACTCTTCAGCAGACGATTTTACTATTACCAATGACTATAATTCAGTAACCTTTTATTTTAATTTCTTGACACATAAAATGAGATGTGGGTGTAGGGATGTGGGAGCTGGTAACAAATATTCCATTATAAACCTAATTCTCAGACACCTTTCTTTCTGTTGGATGTCAAATGCATATGTAGAACTAACATTTTGTATAGTGGTCTTCACAGCTGTGTACAACAGAATGGGCTGCACCCCACCCTATCTTCACACCATGAAAATAACACAAAACTACGATATAGTATTCAAAATAAGCTGACAAGATATCAAGGAACAAAAAAACAGAGGAAATTGTAAAAGGAGAGCGCTGTCTCCGGTAGGCATGTTAAATGGGGATGGGGTATCAGTTGGTCAATTTATCTCATCAGACATGTTCAGTTTAAAAACCCCTATATAATTAGATACAATTACCCTTTCTATATAACTATATACGGTAATGATTTAAATGTGTGGCTGTTTTCTTTGTGAAATTATCAGTGGATATAGTGAAATAGAAAGACTCTCCATTTTTATCTTACAACTTGCTAATCTAAATTATTTACAAGCTATCAAGACATGCCAAAAAAAAAAAAAAAAAAAAAAAGAGTCAAGCTGTTCTAAAATCTAAACTGATTACTGTTTTGACGCATTTACGAGATTTCACTTTTAAGCTTATATTTATGAAATTTCAAGTTATCTTTATTTAGAAACAAAGAGATCGAATAGCATTTTCCATTTTTCCGTAAAGACAAAACACTTTGAGAAGGTGCTGTAAAAGTTAGCATTTTAAGCTGAATTTTGGAAAAAAGAGAGAGAGAGAGAGAGATTAATTACTTCAATTTATATTAAATTCAGATTTTGAACCGTTCTGTATTAGCGTACAAATCTCAACACCGTAAAAAATATAGTTATTCAAATTCAGCGAGTGTACCGCAGAAATGTTGAGTGAATTTGAACTCTTTTCAATTTTATTATCATTATATTTTTTAATGATTGTTTACATCATAAAAGTTTTTAACGATAACAACATTGCTTTATTGTTTTCCCTTGAGTTGTTCGATATCATAACTGCATAAAGAGTGTGGAAAAACTCCGGGTAACGACTTTCTCGCAAAACAGATAGTGCTACGTCACTTGATAAAAATCGCTAAAAATGAAATATTTTAAAGGTGTTTATTTTATTTTATTTTTGTTGAATTTCTAAAAAAGCATTGCAGCAATTTTTTATGAAATTTAAACGCGACCAATTTGAAAGTATCCTCTTTCAACATAGCTGCTAATTTTTACGCTTTTTTGCTACCACTGAAATTTAACAGAAGTTTTTACCTTATTTAAATTATACATTTGTATTATTAAATAAAACAAAAGTTTCCATGCAATTTTAGTATTAGGAGAAATGCGTAAAAGTTGGCAACTATGCCTTTCAATGAAAAAAAAAAGTTACATGTATCGGTCGCGTATTTTCAAAGTAGTCGGTTAACATAAAAAAAAAAAAAAAAAAAAAAAAATACGTACGCACCAAATTGAGAGCCTCCTACTTTTTTTTGGTGTCAGTTTAAAAATAACTAAGGAATTATTAATGGAATCTTTATTATGGTTTGCATAAATAAATATTATTTCACTTGTACTAGACGGTGAATAAATTATTTGGAAATAGTGCTAGAATTTGACTAATTATTAATTTTCTGAAACAGGCAATATACAATTACATAGGCAGGGTTTAAAACATGGTTATTTAGTTCAGTTGACTGTGGGCATAAAATTATGCTGTTTTCCAATGTGAAACTTTTTGACATAGTTTCTGAATATTTTGTAAAGTGTCAGCACAAAACTGGCAGGAATGACTATTGAAGGGATTAGGAATCGAATGCAGTTTTCCATTTTTTGATAAGTAAATTACTTATCGATTTATTATTTTTGTCACGCGACTATAGATTTCCACCTTTCTGTTCAAAATTCCAACCTTGACAGTATTTTCTGAAATGCTTTTGCCTTTACTAAAAAACTGAAAGCACCATTCTATTACATACTTTCTGAATAAGAACATCTTCCAATTTCATACGTTTTCGAACAAAAATGAATTGATAAATGCCCCAGAAACTAGCTCCCTTGAGTTTCAGAGCAATCTTAAGTTTCATAATCCACTTTTTAAACTGTACAAAGAAAAAAATAATTTTTGTTTGATTAATTATGCTATTACAAAATGCTACGAAATGCATTGCTTTTTCATTAAAATAGTAATAAGTATAAACATTTTAACTTTCCAGTTTTGTATATAAAATTTATACTGTATAAAAATATATAAAATACATAATTTAAGATAATCTGTAATACATAATTAAGATAATCTGTATAAAAATATATAAAATACATAATTTAAGATATCTAGTGTGTTAGTAAGAAAGAAAAAATAATAATGCTACATTTTTCATTGTAAGGAAAAAAGTCTAACCAAAATTAGCAATATTAACCTATAAAATTATTTGCTGAAAATTACCTATTCATTATCATATCAAAAGTGTCACTATCATGTCTCACAAACTAGAATTATCTTCAACTAATTTGCAGCAAGCGCAGTAGAAACGGCTTTACGTTGATTGCGTAAGCAATGTTTACTTTTTACAAAGTAATCTTCCCCGTACTTCCCTAGAATAATTAATATCTTCCCAACCCCGTATTTTTCAACACTCTTTTTCTTGGGATTACGGTTATCCACCCGTAAGCTACAGGTTAAGTAATGTTATCTCATCTTTACCTAAAGTGTACTATGCCACTATTTAGGGGTGTGGGAGGGTGCCTGCTAAAACATGTCAGATGTGAGATTTATTCTTTTATGGTCTGTTTAAGGGGTATTTCGGATCCTGTAAAGTCTCGATAATGCCTGAAGCGCGAAGACGAAATATTCTGAGGCAATTACACTTTTTGTCTGATCCTTTGCGGTAGAAATCTTTAAAATAGATTCTAGGAAGCTATATATCTCTGTCTCCTCTCAAAGACATTAGCTGATACAGCATTTTGCTTTGTTTAACATTCTCTTGTACAAAGAATGATTATGTATGAGAGAGTAAGTAACATTCGAAAGTATATTTATTTTTATTAATAAAAAATTTAGATTTTATTTTACAGAAAGGAAAACAGTTTTATTGATTCGATGATATTTCCATGGGAAGGGGGAGATGGGAGATGCTAAGTTATCAGTAATTCCGGTATATCTATTTAGCAATATGTCTATGACTTTCAGTTTTACGTATTATTATTTACTCAGTTTGTGAACGTTTGTCTTTCAATTATCCTATATGTACCTTTTCAGAAATATTTTGCAATCATATTGATTTTAGAAAATTTCTAATATAAAATAAATATTAATTTCCTTTCGGATATTTCTTAATTCTGAGAAGGGGAAGAGGGTGGACGTCTGAATGGACACGAAGCACGAATTTGTGCTAATTTTCTATCATTTGATTTGTGACAGGGCTGGGCATAATTGTTCCGAAGATTCGAATAGGGCTTAGATTTAATTCTTTCCGTGTTGGACCGGCCCCGGGCCTTAGATTTTTTTATGCAGATTCCGAGACTTTGTTTGTATGTTTGTTTTTTATAAACAAAAACAATAAAACATTCCTTTATTTCATTTTCTTCTTTACCTCGACACTTCTATTTAGCGAACACCTTTTCAATCCCATAACAACTCTATATATTTGTATGCTTTAGTTTTTATTTCTAAATAAAGGACCCTCCGAATGACTGCCGAATTCATGGGTACCGAGGTGTCTGCTATTCGGAGGTTTCACTATACAGGGTGTCCACTCTCAACTGTTTGCCATACCTAATTTCTAAAGCGTAAGGCATAGACATATAGTTCCAATTACAAAAATGTTTTAAGGCTGTTCTGAACTGCTCTGCTCAACAAGTGCAAAACATTCTGACACATTTACAAATTCATTTTTTAACGCAAAGATATAAAATTGGAAAAACCTGACCATTGAAGCGATTTCGAATCGAACTGCGTTTTCCAATTTTTTTTTTTTATCAATAAATTACCTATTGAGTTATAAGCGATTTTGATCACGTCACAAACACGTTTTTTCGCCCTTTCTTGAGAGGTATTCTATTTTCGCGCGGAAATTTGGTTCTAAACGTCCACTTTGACACCACTTTCTGAAAGATCTATTTGCGTTTACAAAAAAATACGGAAAGAAACAGCTCGATGACCTAGTTTTTGAAAAACACCTGCTAGTTTCATGCATTTCCGAATAAAAATAAATTAAAACTTATGTCATAAAGTTGACCTCTTGGGCTTGAGAACAGTCTTAAATGAGATACAGAAGTATTTTAAAAGTGATTTGGTTCAATAAAAACATATCTTAAAATAATATGAAATTAAAATTTTTATATGGTACCCCCCCCCCCCCCCCGGTCCTATAATTTATATTTAATAAAAATATCCTAAGAAGTAAGACAAAAAAAAGTTTCATTTTTCTACTATTAAAACTGTAAGAGTAAGTTTAAAGTTGAAGCATCTTTTTTGCTGTTAAATACGAGTCATTCACGAATTTATTAGGAATAAAAATGTGTATTGTTATTGTGAAAACTGCAAAATATTATCATAAATGTATGAAAATAAAAAAAGATCAAAATGCAAATTTTGTAATTTTTTGATGCAAATGGAAAAAGATCAAAGTCCGAATTTTTTAATTAATTAAAACATGGGCTGGATCCTTCAATTTTTTTTCCGGTGGGGGGGGGGGGGGATTTGGTATGCAATATTTGTAAAAGTTTTTAAATATTTTTAATGTATTGTAAAAATTTCTACTGATTACAATCAATATTGTATTCTTTTAGAGTAGAATAAGAAATAAAAAATAGATTGATCTAAATGTTTATTATGTATTCGTATCTGAATTTTAAGGAAGGTTCCGGAAAAAAGTGGTGACATTAAATTTTTGCTGTTACGTTTCACAACAAAGTAATGAAAAATCCATAATAAATACTCCGAAACCTTTCATATCAAAATATTTTAGTATTTTCATATGAAAGGTTTCGGAGTATATATTATGGAATGTTTCTGAAAAATTGGAATGTAAACGCAACAGCAAAAAGCCGTGGCATCTTAATGCCACCTCTTTTTACCGGAACCTTCCGGAATTTTTTTTACAATGCATACAAATGTGTAACTTTTTGGATTCAAAAGGAAAGAGGCCTGGCTTTAAGAAAATGATGCATAGGTCCGGATTTATGTGAGGGCAAGCCATGGGGCCATCACAAATTGCTAGTTTTGACAATTTTTTTCTTTAATTCGAAATAGGAAGTTTTATAAGTTATAAATAAATTATTGAATTTAAAAAGAATTTAACTTCTAAAATAATACATAATTTTTCAATCTATGTTTAATTCATTTTCATTTATAAATTCAAAAAGTTTGCATAATTCTAGTTAAGACAGCAATAAATTGTACAGTTTTCATTTTTTTTTTCGTCTTACCATTTGATATAAATTTGAAATGCACGAACTCAAATAAATAAATAAAAATTTTTCTTTTAGGGGATTAAGGGATAGGCTGAGAAGTAGAGATATCATGACAGAAGAATTTTTTACTATTCTTTCTCGTTGTGTTTAAATATTTTAAGTTATTTAAGGTGAATAAAATTACCTTTTTTTTAACCATTTGGAAAAATGGTTATTGTTCTCTGTCAGGGTAGGAAATCAAAAACATATTTGAAGAGTTTTATTGGTTGAATCCGCATTTTATTCGTTTTCTGATTGGTCTATACAGTAATCTGTATATCCCTTTACTTTAAAAAGAGATGGATACTTCTGTTGCCACTATGACAAAAAAGTAATAAAAATTACAAAAAAAAAATAAAAATAATAATAACTCAGAAACAAATTGAGGTACAGCTTTCAAACAAATTGCATTTAAAAGTACATTTTTTTTCTCTATACGACGGTGTAAAAAGTAATATTGTGGGATGCTCAGAAGTTTAAGAATGAAATTTCATTTAAAATTGGTTGTCAGATTTCTACGATGGAAAGGCCTTTTCCCGAACAGCCAATGAAATGCTTGGATAATACGTAAGTTTCAGGTGGATAATACGTAAGTTTCAGGAAATCTGACGAGCCGCAGGCGATTTTTGTCGCTTGCAATTTTTACGTGTAATAACACTATTAATGTTTAATTCATGGCGTACGTAATGTATGATCAACTCCGTGCGATATTTTATGTCTTAAATTTTAGTCTTTGAAAAAAATCATTTTCCAAATGGTCGTTGTAATTTGTTAAATTGCTTTTTTTTTTCAAAATTAGTGACAAATAAAATGTAATTGAATTTCAAAATAAAGATGGCCGGCATGATCTCTCCGAGACGGTGTTTGTACATATAAAATACTACTTATTTGTACACATAAAATAATAAATGAAAACTAATTATCACACTATAGTAGCAGAATATTCCCCCAAGTGACTGCGACAGATACTTCAGAGGCAAAAAATAATCGGCAGGTAAAATATTTTACAATTGAAGTTTTAATTAATCAAACAATCACTGACCTGTGATGTCTTTATGCATTTTATTCATTTTTATTAATAATAATCTTAAGTTTTTGTATTAACCCGGGAGAACTCGCTAGTGAGAATTTCTCTCACGGTGCCCAATTGCTTTTTTTTTTACTTTACATTCGCTTAATATAATTTTTTTTTTGCTTTGCTTAGTACTTTTACTCACAAATAGGTAAAATAATTGAAATAACATTTTTAAATTTTAATTAAAATGAAAAACGGTTTAAATAAGAGTCTTAAAAAAAGTACGACGGTGAGAGAAAATCTCATGCAGCGAGTTCTCCCGGGTTAAGTAACTAATAGAAAGCGAAACAAATGTTCGATGGAAAGTTAATCCGCAAAATAGAAAAGAAAATCTGCGACGCCCATCTCCCGTCTTGAAGTTTCTGCTACCGGGTATTACACATTGGCCTTTCTGTAAGAATGAAAAATTCTAAAAAAAAAAAAAACGAAATGATAAAAATAAATTCTTAATACCACTGAGCGTTTGAAAATATATCTCCTGTGCTCGTTAGATTTAAATTTTATTTTTTCTTTCTTTTTATATACAATTAGTTCATTAAAAAATATAAATAGAAGTCTCTGCGGGCGGAAAGAAATTTTCAAGCCAAGTGCGATCAGTAGACAATTTTTCTTTTAGCTCGGTATAAAAGTTTAAAGTTCGGCCAGAACTGCTCCGAGCCGAGCTTGGCCCGTTCAAAAAAATTATTGACCTAACTATTGAATAAAAATTATTGATCCAATTATTGAATAAAAGCTAAAAGTTCGGCCCAACCTGCACAAAAAATTAATCGACTCGGCCCGACCAAGCTGAACATGTATTTTTTACACATAAAAGTTTAAAAATTAACTTAAGGTTAAAATTGTCTTGTACGAGAAGTTCTAACAAAAAATACATATTTTATCGTTTAATTTCATGTTTATATTCTTCATTTTTAAAAAAGTGTTAAAAAAGTTTTTTAAATGCATCGGATCACAGTTATCATTAATATAAATCCACATTATATGGCTTGGAGAATTAAAAATTTTAAAAATTCTATACAATATAATCTTTTAAGACGGAATTGCATAGGAAAGAAAAAAAATCCGTTATGGGCAGGCTCCCCCATGAACAGGTTCATTGTCTGTTGTAAATGCATTATATTCTTTTTGCAAGTACTGTTATTCTCAATTTACATAGATCAACAATTTTTTTTTCTTAAACACGGGATTCCGTCATATCCGCAGACGACACATCCGTTCTTTTTCCGCTGGTTTTACCATACGTTAATTTTATTGCCTAGAAATGCATCTACCCATCCTAAAAAATAATAAAAACAAATTATATCAATTTTAATTGGGGAATAACAGCGATTTAAAAAAACATGTATTTTTTGAAAAAAAAAATGTTGTGCCGGTCCAAATTTTACTGATATTTTTACGAGGCAGACCAGATTCTTGCAGGTCCAATGATTTTCATATGAGCTGGGTTGGAAGCGGAACTGAAAATTTCTGCTTGTTCAGACCTCAAGAAGAATGCATGCAGTCCAACCCCGAATTGGGCCGGGAAATAAATGTAGTCCCGGCTCATCTCGGTCCGAACCTCTAGAAAATAGAAAACCCCAAACGAAGTTCGAGCCCAGTGTCCAGAAGGAAAATTAGGCCAGCCCCATGAAGATCCTTACATCGAATAACCAAAAGATTAGTTCACAAAATTTTGTAAATTTTGACTATGAAGTTCTAATATATTAAAAAAAGAAAACATGAAGGAAAAAAAAACGAGTTTTTAGTGAACTTCGTTCACTTTCATAAGTGAGTTTGAGTTGAACGAGTTCGTTTGAAAACTTTTGAATTTGAGCGTGAACTTGACTCATTTTTGAGAAACTGAGTTTGAGTTTGAATTAGTTCGTTTTTTTTTTTGTGAACGTGCCCAACACTGGTTCCAACCCAGCTCATATGAAAATCATTGGACTGGCACAGCTCTGGTTTGTCCAGTAAAAATATCAGTAAAATTTGGCACGGGCTAACTTTTTTTTTTTTTTCAAAAAATGCACGTATTTTTAAATCGCTATTAATCTACAATTAAAATTAATATACTTATTTTTTTTTTTTTTTTTTTTTTTTTTTTTTTTAAGATGGGTAGATGCATTTCTAGGCGATAAAATTAAGGGGTCTCAGGACTTTTTAAGCTTCAAAATTTTCGAAATTTTTATCTTTTTAGATGTTAAACTGCTATCTTTTCTGAACATTTTTATGTACAGTGGAACCCGGTTAAGACGCGTTTCAAGGGAGTGGACAAAAGTCGCGTATTAAGCGGAATCGCGTATTAAACGTGATTTGTTTAATGTTGCAGAAACTGTGCTTATTTACACATCTAATCGTCTAAATGAACTTTAGGGCTTTCGGTTAGATGTTTACGGTTGAAAATTTTATCTTTTAGGTATATTTAGATTGAAATTTAATTGTATTCAACTTTAACTCATTATCATTTTTTTAGGAGCGACTAAGAATAACTGCTGAAAATTAAAAAAAAATGAATTTAAACGGCTTTAATATAGATTAATACGTTACAATGAAAAATAGAAAAAATAATTTCAAACTACACTAATTTACAACCAAAAATAAAAAAATTAATTTCAAGCTAACCTTTTTTTTTTTTTTTTTTTTTTTTTTTTTAGCAGAGGTAAAAAATTTAAAATATTAAACTTCTGAAAGCACAACCCAGTTGTTAAAATCATATTTAGTACGTGTGATAATGAGTGCCATTATAATCTATCCTTTTCATTATAAAAGAAAATTATCCTTATTAATCTTTTTGTAAAAAATATTGTTAGCATAGCAAAAAGAAAAGAAAACATAAAAGAATTAAACAACCTCAGTCGTATTTATTTAATCTTTACGAGTTTCTTTTTTCTTACCCGACTGCCAAGAAAGGTTATGTGTTTCACGCGTATATCTGGGTAAGTGGATTTCTTTATACCCTCGAAACATCCGAACGGCTGGATGGATTTTAATGAATGAGGTCTCTATCGATTCGTCTTAACCGTTCGATGGTTATAGGCTAGGTTTTGTTTTTATAAAATAAAAAATGGCGGTAGAGACGAAAGATAATTTTTACGCTCCATATTGAGTGGCATAACATTGGATAGGTCTTTCAAAATGAAGACGATGTTTCATTGACTATTTTACAGTCAGAAGCTCCGTTTAAATATTACACAACCTCGAAGTTGTGTACGTAGGATCTCTAGCTTTACTGCAACTCTAACCTTCATAGACATCTATAGGCCTCATCAAAACAGTGTTTATAGATAGGAACTAACAATTAAACACAACTTAAAAGTAATCAATACAAGTAAATAAAAAATAGGTAAGTGATATAAAAAATAGCTTCACATTCATGAGAAATAATTAATTAGTTCGCTTTTTACGCAGTCGGGTTTTTTTAATTTAATTATTTTTATTTACCTTTAATATGCATTATAAAACACATTAGGTATATAACTTACATTTAAAACATCACTAACAATAGGTATAATCATCTTTAATCCTAATTTTATGACATATCTGAGTACCCTGAATTCGTCTTTCTCTACAGTGAAAACATACAGTGAAAAACACAGAAAATTAAGACGCGGGATCAAAGAATTCCAGTGTTTCTAATTTAGCGGGTGTTTTAAAATTCAAATATCTACCGCTATTTCCGATTAGTAATGTTCGCCTTAGTTAATCTGTTATTAAATAAAGTAAATATTACTATTTGAAGTCGCTGTTTTTCAATTTAATATAAAAAATCTGATAAATTGTCAATACTGGAAAGCAGACAAGGAATTCGCATCTTGATCAATGAATTCGCGTCTTAAGCGTGATTTTTTGCCTTAAAGGACCAGAAATCTCTCGCGTATTAAGCGGGATCGCGTATTAACCGTTCGCGTATTAAACGTGATATTTTTGCATTAGCCTTATAGGCGAAGTTCAAGGGATCGGAAAAAACCCGCGTATTAAGCGGGATCGCGTATTAACCGTGAGCGTTTTAACCGGGTTCCACTGTAATTGGTTCCTTAAAATTCACATTAGAACAGAAGTTACGGCTTTTAAAATTATACCCGCTCAATAGCTGAAGCGGGGTTTCCGAAACTTTGAAGTCAATTTTCACCAGTGTTGGATGTGAGGGCGCTCATTGAACGAAAGTTCACGAACTTAGTTCACTTTCTGTGAACGTCGAGTTGAACTTGACTCACTTTTTAATAAATGAACGTGAACGAAAGCTCAAAAAATCCGTGAGTTTGAACGAAATTTACAACTCAAACTCAGATTTTTTTCATAACTTATTTTTTTAATTTTCCAGCCGTTAAGAACACGTTTTTTCCATTCAAATGCCATTTAGAGGCCTAAACGGACTCGGGACGGGTTGAGGCTGATCATCAGTTTTTCTGGGACGGGCCCGGCCCCGGCCGAACCGCACTTATTTCCGGGCATGTGCTTTATTCTTCCTAGAAGTCTACACCGACAGCAATTTTCTGGCCCGGTCTCCCCTGCTTGTATGAAAATTATTTTCCCGTCTCAGTCTGACTCGTGCAAAAATCTGTTTAAGGAACAACCTACCTTGGGTCAACCTTTTTTCCCGAAAATACGTATTTTTAAAATTATTATTATTCTACAATTAAAATTCTCTTTAAAGAATAGTAGTACATATAGTACATATACATTTCTAGAGGTGGGGATACAGTACTATAAAACCTGTTATAAGAATCTGTGTATGACGAATTCCTGTTTTAAACGGAACAATTAATTTCTTGATCGGTGCAAAATGGATATAATAATCCGTTTGAAAATAAATAGTACTTTGCAAGAGACGACAGACCTGGTAAAAAAGGAACTAAACTATAACGATTTTTTTCTCTCCTATGTGATTCCCTCTTAGAAGGCTTTTAGATATAGAATTTTTCTATTTTAGGTAGCTTTCATTACAAAAAGCTACCTATTGCAGCCGTTCGGAGGAAAGCGATTTCAAAAACTTTTGGTATATTTTCATCGATCATGATCCCCAGACCCCGAAACCACCCTCCATTCAAAATTGATATATATATATATATATATATATATATATATATCCATATATATATATATATATATATATATATCTGACATATGTCACACTGTAACTCTCGTATTTATGAACCGATTTAGATGTAATTCGGTATGTAGATAGTACATACCAATGTCTCGACCGAGTTCGTTGTCCAGCTTCATCCGCCATTTTGTTTCAAAATGGCGGCCATTTAAAATTTTAAAAAAAATTTAAAATTTAAAATGTAGTACCAAAAAATTGAAAATGGAAAAATATTTTTTTCTTATGTATTTGATCTTTATACAAAGACTCCGGAGCAGTTTTTGTTTTGTCTATATCTTAAAAAATGGCTGAGTTATAGCATTTTGAATTTCTAGCGTGGCTGACATTTTGAAACGTCCCGATTTTTGTCCCGTGATAACAGACGTATTTATGAACCGATTTCGATGTACCTTGGTGTGTACATAGTACATACAAATATCTCGACCGAGTTCGTTGGCCAGCTTCATCCGCCATCTTGTTTCAAAATGGCGGCAATTTAAAATTTTTTAAAAAATTTAAAATTTAAAATAAGGTACTAAAAAATTGGAAAATGAAAAAGATTTTTTTCGTATGTGTTTGACCTTAATACAAAGATTCCGGAACAGCTTTTGTTTCGTCTATATCTAAAATAATGGCTGGGTTATAGCATTTTGAATTTCTATTGTGGCTGACATTTTAAAACGACCTGATTTTTGTCACGCGATAACAGGCATATTTATGAACCGATTTGGATGTAACTTGGTCTGTACATAGTACATACCAATGTCTCGACCGAGTTAGTTGGCCAGCTTCATTCGCCATCTTGTTTTAAAAGGGTTGGAATTTTAAAAAATGTAATTTAAAATTTAAAATGAGGTATTAAAAAATTGGAAAATGAAAAAGATTTTTTTATATGTTTGGCCTTGATACAAAGATTCTGGAGCAGTTTGTGTTTCTCAAAATTTGTTCTTTTGTTTATATCTTAAAAAATGGTTGAATTATAATAGCACTTTGAATTTTTAGCATGGCTAACACTTTGAAACGATCTGGTATTTGTCACGCGATAACACACGTATTCGCCTATTTCGATGGAAGAAGGCATGTGGATAGTATACATCAAAATCTCGACCAAGTTTGCTGGCCAGCTTCATCAGCCATCTTGTTTCAAAATGGCGGCTATTAAATTAAATATATATATATATATTTAAAGTGAGGTGCAAAAAAATTAGAAATTGAAAAAGGTTTCTTTCTTAAGTATTTGACCTTGATACAAGGGTTAAAGAGCATTTTTTGTTTGATTTTATCTTAAAAAATGGCTCAAATATAGCAGTTTCAATTTCTAATGTGGGTGACATTTTGAAGAATCTGATCTTTTGCCTGCGACAGCACTCGTATATATCAACCGATTCCGATGTGAGTGAGCATGTGCACAGCAATTACTAAGGTCTCGACCAAGTTCACTGGTTAGCCTCATCCACCATGTTGTCTTGAAATGGCAGGCACTTTAAGAAATCGCCGAATTTGGTAGCTAAATATAAGTTACTTTAAATAAAAGCAGCTTGGATAAAGCTGACTAATTTCGTGAAACTCTCATTCATAATGATTTAGTATTGATAAAAATTAGTATTGAATCTCCTATATTCGGTTTCCACTAAATTGAGTTTCGTGTGTTTGAATAATATAAGTTGGCTTTTTTAAAATAAGGAATATGAAACCAACTCTTCCTCCCGGCACTGGCCGGAAGGACTTTTTAAGTCTCCAAGCCATGTAAATGCATTAATCGTATTAATAATAATTCTGATATTTACATACAAATATATAGAGAGAGATCCATTAGAGATCCTGTACTATATGCAGTGTATGGTAGAGGTCTGCACGGGCCGAAATTTCAAGGCCCGGGCCCAGCCCAATCCATAGAAGGAAAATTCGGCCCGGCCTGGTGTAAAAATCCAAATTTCGGCACGAACCCGGCCAGCCCGTACAATATATATATTGACCAGGCTCGGTATAAATGTTAAAACTTCGGCCTAAGCCCTTCCCTGAAAAAAGTTAAAATCTTGGCCCGAATCCGGCCTGAAGGAATTTCTACAAAACATTGAATTTTATGTCAATTTGGTTAAAAAAATTTCTCGTACGAGGAGTTCTGACCAAATATACTTATCTTTGCTTTTTATTGTCGTGTTTATAGTTTTCATATTTGTAGAAGTTATTGCGATATTTGTTTTTTTAATGAATCGCAATTTTCGTATGTAAATTTTTCAGTTATCATTAATATAGTTTATCCATATTCCATGTACAGGAGACTTAAAATTCTGAAAAATGCTATACAGTAAAATCTACTAAGACGGAATTGCACAGGAAAGAAAAAAATGCGCTATAGACAAGTTCACTTCTTACAGCAGGTGTAAATGTATTATATATTCTTTTCTCACATATTAGTACATTCATTTTGCATGGATCAACATATTTTTCAGATTAAGACAGGATTCCATCATGGACAGGTTATTTTTCACACGTTTTACTATATTTTAATTTAGCTACATTTTAATAAGCCTAGAAATGTACTATCCTTCATAAAGAATAAAATTTAATGTTTAATTGTAGAATAATGGCGATTTAAAAATGTATGCATTTTTGCAAAAATTTTTTGGGACAGGCCAAATTTTACTTATTTTTGAATGGACCAGGTCACATCGAGACAGTGATTTTCATACGGGATGGGTCAAAACCGCGACTGAAAATTTAGGCCCGTGAAGACTAAAAAGAATGATACCAGTCCCGGTTCGGTATGGAAAGTAAGTTAGGCCCTACCCGGTCCTTCAGGAAAAAAGGCCCGAGCCCGGCTTGGAAAGAGAAGTGACTAGACCCGGCACGAAAAAAATGCAGACCAGGCCAGGCCCGATTGCCATGAATGAAAAAAAGCCCGAGCGCGGCTCGCGCAGACCTCTGGTTCATGGCAATATTATTTAAAATGAACAGTATAAACATGAAAAAGAGACTGTAATAATTTTATTTTTTGTTAATTTTATTTTTTGTCAGAACTCCTCGCATAAGACGAAATTTTAAATATATGGGCGATTCTCAAAAGGTGGGCACAGGACATAAATCATAACTTTAAGCCTTTCAAACATAACTTTAATTATCATTGACTTTATTTTTTATTTATTTATTTATTTTTTTTTTTTTTACACTGAGTTTTAATTCTATTCAGAGACAGAAAATGACATAATTTGTTGTAAAAGCTTTGTATAAATATCTTAAAATTTTATTATTTTATGCTAAAGAGGCCAATTTCGGACATTCATAACGTTAACTGCTCCAATGTACCACCAAGAAAAAGAGTTTTAACTTTTTTCCAGGTGGTACTAATGGTAAACAACGAATGCATAAAGGAAACGGATAATTTTTTGATAATTTTGTTAAGAGATGGCAGGCTGATTTATTGCTTTTTTGAAGATAGATGATAGAAGGACTTTTCTATAAAGAATTTTTCTGTATTTTGTTATGTCCGAAAGTAACGTACGTAACAAAGCATTTGATTTTATTATTATTATTACTGGATAACAAAAAGTTAATTATACATATATATATATGTATACAGACACATTTACTACATTCTTAGTCATAAGAATTTTTTAAATACTGAGAGCAACGTCCGAAATCTGTAACGTACGTGCGAAAGAGTGTCCAAAATTTGTAACGTACGTAACTGCTAATTAAATACTTCAATCATTAATTTTCCAGAATAGTTGCTGTTTGTGTATAATTTTGTAGACATACTATTATAAAATATTTATATATTATATTTATAGACAAAATACTATACTATTAAAAAAATTGGCCTTAAATTTGAAAATTTTAAAAATTACAAATAGTTAACGTTTAATGATCCCACCTTTTGAGAATCCCCCATATGGACGTAAAAGGGCAATTCCATTGTAACAGACTAATAGTCATAGCGGAAAAAAAATGACTTTATCTTATTTAAAAATAATAATCAGGTAATTAAAAGATGGCTACAATTATTATATGATATTATAAGATAAATTAATATAGTTATTATGAATGAATTATTTACTACGAATAATTGTGATTAAAACAGAGGTATTGTAACAGACAAATAGAAATTACCATGCTTTTCTGACACGTTAATGTTTATCTATATTACTTATAAAGTAACATACAATTTATTATAACAATAAAAAAGAAAAGTGTCCAGTTAAACTGATGGCATTGAGCTCACAGTCTATTCATACTAATTGTATATTATACTCTTACTTCAAAGAATAATTCCTTTCGAAAAATAAATTAAGGGGAGGACTAGCCCCCCCCCCCCCCCCGCCCGCATGTTTCACATCTTTATACTTAACCAATGAGCCTCCAAATCTCACCAGGGAAGTGCCTTATCAGAATAAACCGGTATACGAAATTTGAAGCAAATCGGATAGAAAAACCCATTTATCTAAATTAAGGGGGGTGGGGTATTAGCCACCAATTCCCCCTTTATACTTAACCAATGAACCTCAAATCTAATCAGGGAAGCACTTTATCATAATAAACCGGTATACCTAATTTGAAGCAAATCGGATAAGAAAACCCATTTATCTAAATTAAGGGGGTGTTACCCCCAATACCCCCTTTATACTTAAATAATGACCTCCAAATCTAATCAGGGAAGCGCCTTATGAGAATTAACCGGTATACCAAAATTGAAGCAAATCTGATAATTCTGCATGAAAAACCCATTTATCAAAATTAAGGTGGGATTAGCCCCCGTATTCAGGAAAGCGCCTAATGAGAATGAACCTAGAAAAAAAAAATTGAAGCAAATTGGATATTTCTATCAAGAGTTATCGCGTTACGTACGTACGTACATACATACATACGTACGTAGGATCATACAGAACGTGCGGACAAATTAGCTCTCAGGCTTTGATAGCCTGTGAGCTAAAAATGTATTTTCATTCAGAGGCAGTTCAGAAACATTCGACTTCCACAAAATGTGACTGTTGCCACAATATAGTTATAAAAAGTATGTAACCTTACCTGTAACAGACCAACATCCAATATGTAAAAGTCAAACAAATAAGCACATAAAAAGAAGCTATGCTGATTATAATGGATTTTATTGATTTTGACTATTCAACCTTTTTATAAAATACATTGCAAATAAAAGAAATATAGGTTTAATACTATCAGAAAACATGCGTCTTACCTATTTGATGTAAAAATTAAAATACTAAAATTGGTAACATTGGCTTGGATTTGCCCAAGAGTAAATATCTGTACAGAACAATTAATACTATACAAGTACTGATGCATTTTATGCGTCATTTATAAAAACTATCATTAAGAAATTCCAAATTCTTCCCAGAAAGTTTGAATAGTTATTTTTAATTATTATAAATATAAATATTTCGTGAATTGTGAAAAAAGGGTCTGAATTGGCCTTTAGAGGTTGACTTCTGTTTTGGATTCGGATCTGTTTTGGATTGGGTTTTGACGCTTGCGGGTCGAGTGACCCGATTTTTTTAAAAGAATGTCGAAAATAAAATGGTTAAAATTATATATGCGATAAGAACTCTATAGCGGACACACAAGGAAAGCGGTTACTTCTATTTAGCAAACACTTTTGAATTTTTAAGACAATTATATATTTGCATTGTACGCTTTTATGGATTAATACTGGACATCTTACAATCTATACACACGTAATATATCTACGTGTGCATAAACTATCACAAACACTATATATGTGTTTTGAGCGTGTCAAAAACGAATTATAGATAATATTTTCCATATTACAAGAGAAGAAGAAATGGTTCTTAACAGTACCGTAAAAAAAGAATAATCTATGATTACATTTCTTACATACATTTTACTTCTCATGCAAGTAGTAAATTGAATATATACACATTCATGTTAAAATACGCATGTATTTTTTTCTGGAACATAATTCTGCTCAAACTTTGTGAAAATACCAATAACCCTACAAGCAAAAAATCTAAATCTGGCCTTTAAGGATCATTCTAAAATGAACCTAGCCTATAGAAAGAAAATCAAGAGTGACCCCCCCCCCCCCCCCCCTCCACTTAAAACAAAGTTTCATCCCGATCCGATGCAGGACTGTATTCAACGATCCCGAGGTGTCTGCTATTCAGAGGTTTTACTATATTTGAATATTAAGCAATATAGGTATGTTTAATATAGGTATGTTAATATAAAAGATAAAATTGATTTTAAAGGTATAAGACTATTTTTAGTATGAAACAAAAAACATCCATTCACGTGCTTTACGAAGTAAATGGGTCACTTAAAAAATCAAAACTAGCGTGATTTCATTTAATATCTTAGAAATGAATTTTATTTGACACATTAGTTTAAAATTTAATATAATCTACATATGATTTTAATCGAGAAAAACATACTTTTGTTTAAGAAAACCAGTGCAGCCACGCATACACTGTAATATTTCGTTTTGGTATTGACTGTACTATAATCCCAAGTATCTACTTGGGACATTTTGAATAGCAGATAGCAGGTGCAATAGAAATATAGGTGCTCTTTTCAGAAATTGAGAAATTGGGTAGCATTTTTCAATTTTCGATCAATTTAGTGGATCTTTCAGAAAACGCTTTCAAAGTTGGTGTTTTGAACAGGCACGTAGCTTTAGGGGGGAAAGGGGGGGAGCCTCCCCCCCCCCAATGTGTTCAATCTAAAGGGCGCCACAAGAAATTTAAGGGCGCCGGCAGGCGCCTTAAATTTTGATTATTAATGTGTCATTCTTAGATTTTTTTTTATACATAAAAAAATATACAAATAACAGAAACATGATTTGGAACATTAATTTTAATGTAAATTCATAACAAAATAAATTATGTTTTCAAAAAATATAGGAGATCCATTATATTTGAGACATTTTAAGATTGTTACCAGGCGCTATGCTGATAGTGAAAACAAGAACACATTCCGGAAATAGGCATTGTCCGATCGCTATACGTAATTTGATCTCTCGGAGAAAGCTCTCCCCTTATTACAAGGATGGTGGTCCTTGACAGGATCATCTGACCTTTGAACTATTTTAACTCCCCTCTTATGTCCTTCCTTGTGTGAAGTTAGGTAATTTCCGGACGTCACCTACATCTTGGTTTAGTCCAGTGTTCAGTGTTGTCCGATTGTACTGCAGTGGATAACGCGACTTTTCAAAACTAGGCTATTATTTTAGTTCATTACTAAAAGTAAAAAGCTGCCTTTCGCAGCCGTTCAGAGTGAAGCAATTCAGCCATGAGTGATCTGAATGAAATAACACGGCATAAAAGCAAAAAGCCAGGATCTTATTACAGACAGCAAAACAGAAAACGAAGTTATGAAGCAGAGAAAGGATCTAAATTTATGAAAAAGTGGATAAAAAAAGATGATGTAGCCGAAGGTAAAAGCATGTACAAATTTTTTTCTTTAGTTAAGCATGTTCTTAAAGAAAAACGTTTTATTTTTCTGGCACAATTGCGAGCTCATTTATTGTTATTACTATTATTATTTGCAAAGAATCGAATAGCATTGACAGTTTTCCACTGGTTTTTATTATTTATTTCCTAAATAGATCGGTATTTTTTGATAAATGGTATTTTCTGAAACTTTTACATTGTTAATAATCAACCTGGTTTTATCCGATGACGTGTTAAAGTGTGTTATAATTTTTTTTCCTCTCCTTGAAAAAACGAATTTATTAGCATATTTACAAAACCATCGTTCTTCCTATGCGTGGAATTTCCAATCATTCACTCTAATGTGATAAACCATCAAACTTCAAATATGTTTATTATTATATTTTACAGAAAATATGATGTATCTTCATTTATAGTCGATTAAGATATCTACTTCAACTTAACGTAATTTTAAAAATCCGGAACTCGAATTAGAACTCTAACTTTGACAATATTTTCTGGAAAACAATTTTTTATATGACTGAGAATTGCATGGATGTATGAATGAAAAGTGCATTGCAGTTGTGTCAGAAACTAGTGACTTTAAACTTAATAAGTATAAAAGTAAAAAAAGTTTTTTGAAAAAGTACTCTTTTTTTAAGCATTCAATGTTCAAGTTGAAAATCGTCTGATTTTTTTCACTGCATCTGCAATTCATGTTTTTTAGCTAAAATTTCAGCTATGATACATTAATTTGGCGTGGGCGCTGAACTCGATTAGGAAAAAAGTTCAATGCTTTTTTTTTACGCTTGGTAAAAAGCGCAAGCAAGTGAATTTATTGAGAAATATATAATTTTTTCTCTGTTTTTCTTTAAGAAAGGGCAACAGACCATGGCGGATCTAGACTCCGATTTAAGCGAGAGGGGGTTGTTACCCTTTTTTATAGACCTCTTAATGAAACATCTTTCAAATGGTATAAAACCTGTAGAAACGTAACCTGTTTATAACGGAATACTGTTTAAACGGAAATTTTCTTAGTTAAGATGAAAATAATGTAATAATCGACATATATACCTGGTGAAACGAAAACCTGTCTAAAGCTTCATTCTTCCTGGTCCTTTGCAATTCCATCTTAACACGTTTCAGTGGCGTATTAAGTGAGGAAGGCCGACTAACAGGGATGAAGCCTTCCCCAAAATTAAAAAAAAATCGGGTTAATGAAAAAGCAGTCAAAAATAGTAAGGTGGAATCGAAAGGACAAACCATACAAATATTCTGTTTTAGACAATCACCCTAAAAGTACATCATCTAATATAGACCATCAATTTTTATTCGTTAAAACTAGGTTTCCGTTATATACAGATTACATTTTTACAGATTTTATTGTATAAAACATGATCTATGGTAGCCAAAATTCCATTGTTCAATTTTTTAAAATATATTTTTAAACATTTGTAAAATACTCTCGCCGTTTTTCAGTTTCTGTGTGTCTGATTTAAAGGGTTGCACCTAATCAAGTGGTAAAAAAAAAAAAAAAAAAAAAAAAAAAATGGTTGTTTTCAAAGTTGTTTTAAACTGAGCAATAGTTTTTTTCTTTGGCTCTATTTGTGTTTTATAATTCATAAATATAATTTTGTTATGTTTTATCAAATATATATATATACTACAGTTCAAATCATTGTCGCTCTTCTGATGGGTCTTTTTTCTGCCTTGCGGTGGCCATTACAGCTTAAATTTGATTTATCTGAAATATAGTTTTTAATTAACTACTTACGCACCATGACGTACCGATGTAAACTCTTCTATCTGAAATTCCAAAACATATGTGCGTACGTCTTCATTTTAAATCCAGACTGAAGTGTTCTATGTATATTATTATTTATTTATTTATTTTTTATTTTTTGCTTCGCTAATTGCTATTGTGATTAACTGTTTTTGATGAAATTTAATATCTGGTATTCAGCATACTATTGCTAAATTGAATATGGTGCTTAACACAAGGATCGCTTAATGTTTGGAAAAACCATAAAAATGTACCTATTTTTTTATTACAGAAATTGAATAATTATAAGGTTTCTAAATAAAATATGCGATTAGTTTTTTTAAAGGCGAAAAAAATGATGTTATAGAGCAAATTCGCATTTGTAGAAAAGCCATCATGATCATGCGAGAGTTCTGTGTCTTAATATTTTGTTTTGTACCATACATTTTTTTTTTTTTTTTACATCTTAGATCTTTATTTATCATCATCACACAAATTTTTACAAATGTTATTTGAAATAATATATATACATTAAATTTTGATTATGAATAACTGTGATATATTTCGAAACATGTAATACAATGTCCAACACCACAATCAGCGCCAAAACCAAACCTAAAAGTCAATATTCAAAGACTTCACACGGATATGCCAGTTCAATTTTTCTGGTTTCAGAAGTTTTTTTTCAGCAATTAAATCTCCAGCCCGGAAATATGACGGGCACAAGAAATAACGAACGACACCTCAGACCGTAATATTGACGGGAGTGAGAATTAAGGGGTCAAGGGAAGGGGTTAAACAAGGTTTATTCTAGTGATATTGGATGAATGAATTTGGAAAAAAATTGATTTTTTTTTTCAAAATGGCGGTTGTCTGAAAAGAAAATTAAATTTTTAACGACTGTTTTTTAATGTTAAAAAATGACAAAAAAAATCTTTGTTAATGTACTGTATAATTATATACAAGAAGAAAGTTAATAAAATTAGAATTGCATCGATTTAGTAGTTTTAGAATAATCGTGGGGACCGATTTGAAAAATGCATGTTTGAAAAAAACTACTTTAAAGTTTTGTATTATAATTTCAGTGCGATACTGATTATTATTTTTTACTTATATGTATATAGACGTAGTATCTGTTTCAGCATCAGAAAGTTGTCCCTTTTTAGTTGATAAAGCTTCTAAAATAATAAATCTATTTTTTGAAAATTACAATTGCGATAATAAAAGACATCTTCTTAGGGATGAACTACCAAGCGTTGAGTCCTTTTTAAAATTTATTTAAATGCTTTCTTGCTGTTTTACAAACTTGTTATTCAACACGTTACAGTGTTGTTATGTGTGTGTTATTTCATTTCAATAGCATTTCAAAATATTACAAAAAAAAAAATCTGTTTTTGTAACTTTTTGATAAGAATTAAGTTTTACTTTTCATTTATGATATGATGCATCAGAAATCTGATTGCGTGATTCTAAATTAGTGATGGGCGATTTCGATTTTTTTAATCGATTTAATCGATACTATGGCCAACTCGATTTAATCGATACTATGAATTTTTTAATCGATGTTTCTAAGACAAAATAAGGTAATATCATTTTCATTTTTCTTCAAAAATTGAAGATAAAGTAGTTGGATGTGCCAATCCCAAAACTTTCATATGCCTCATAAATGTTAAAACTTCAAAATTCGCTATCACGGTGTCAAATTTAAATGATAACATATGCGCATCATGAGGATTCAAAAAGCATAGGTTCGTTAAAGTATGTGACTTTTAAAAGAAAATATAAGCATTGCATTTTCCTAACAAGTCATTGAATTTCGGCTCACACCCTCTTAGGCTAAACAGGTCAGACGAACGTCTTTTTGCACGCTTTTTTCGCTCTTACGCCATCCCTACACCTTCGTTAGCATGTGTAGGGACGGTGTGAGAGCGAAAAAAAAAGCGTGCAAAAAGACGTTCGTCTGATATTAGCCTAGATGTCCGCAACGGAAAATCCCAATTCAAAGAGCATAAAAGTGACAGCTGTTGGGCAGTATACACCCAAGCCTAATAAGGATCTATTTATCTGAAGTGTAACAGAATATAAAGTTTGATTAAATTCCGTGCATTAGTTTTGAGATATGGCTATCACGAATATCATGCAAAAAAAACAGTATAGCAGCGCAGCCTGTTACATGATTAACACGAAAAACTCAGGAACAACTTATGTCAATGACACATAATATTAAGTTTGATGAAATTCCGGTCATTACTTCTTGAGATATTATCGCTAATATCTTGTAAATTCTGAAAAACAGTGTTAAATTCAGGGGCTGGTACTGGTGGACCCCCCCACGGAACATTGAAATTTCCCTCATGAAGATTTCAGATTTTATGCTTAAGGGACAAAAGTCCAATCCCCCCCCCCCCCCCCACCCCGAAACTCTAGAATGTCCTTCTCCAGAACCATAGAAATCTCTCCCGGAGAAAAATGTCTGAATTCAACACTGCTAAAAAAAGCAGCATGGCAGCACAACCTGTTATATAATTTACCCGAAAACCTAATCATGAACAACTTATGACAGAATATTAAGTTTGATGAAATTCCGTTCATTAGTTCTTGAGATATGATCCCTAAAATCGTTTAAATCCAGAAAAACGTGTTGAATTCCAGGGGTAATCCGGAGGGACATGCGCCCCCCCCCCCTGTGCAACATTCAAATGTCCCCCCCATAAGGTTTGAGATTTTATGCTTAATGTACAAAAGTCCAATCCTCTTCCCCTCTGAACTGTCCCTCTTTGGATCCGCAGAAATCCCTCCCGGAGAAAATTGTCTGAATTCAACACTGCTGATAAAATCTGCATAACAACACCCCCTCTTGGGCGATTTACACCGAAATCTAATATGCAACAATTTATGCCAACGTCTAACTGAATGTGAAGTTTGATGAAAACCCGCGCATTAGTTCTTGAGATAGAGCTATTGCGAAAATCGGGGAAAATGCAGCATAGCAGCGCCGGATGTCGGTAGATTTACATCAAAAAGTAATCAGCACCAATTTATATGAAAGTCTAATTGAACCTAAAGTTTCAACAGATTCCATGCATTAGTTCTTGAAATAGACCGCCCACAATTTCTTTGTCAGAGACAAACAAATAGACAGACTGACAGACAGATAATGTATAAAAATAGTCAAATCGTATTCCAGACAAGATCTTCTAAAACTATAAATCCTTCGAAAACCGGAAGTCGAAATTTTTCACGAATCCAACGCTTTCTTTTTCTAAAGACAAAAGAAAGCAAGAAAAAATGACCGCATCGATTCTGCCCGTAAATTAAGATCAGAAATGGCGAATCCATTCAGTTCAGATTCGATGCCGATGTCGATCTTTAGACGCGGGCAGAATCGCTATATTTTGATTTACTTCAATTTTTTAGATTCGGGCGAATCGATTCAGTTCAGATTCGATGCCGATTTTTAGATGCGGCTGAAATCGTTATATTTTGATTTACTTCAATTCAAATCGCATCGCGCATGATCCACGATTCGGGTTGAATAAATTCCTCCAATTTTACTGTTTTAGTGGCAGAATTGCTGTAAAATTTTGTATAAGAGCCTTTTTTTTTTTCTTTCTAGGTTCGGTGTTGAATGGCGGGTTGATTTCTTGACTGCTAAGGTCGGAATGAGGGGGGGGGGGGGGAGATTTTAGAGTTCCGTAAGAGGGGATGCACATTTTTCCATTAAAAAGCATAAAATCTCAAAACTTTCGGGAGTGATATTCCAATGTTCCCCCGGGTCATCCCTTGAATTCAATACTAGGTTAAATCGTTATACTTTTGTTTAGAAGCCTAGTTATTCAGATTACTAGTTTATTATGTTGTATTTTTCAAGTTCATCCCTTCTAATCCTTTCCGCCTCCCCCCCCCCCCTCCTCGCCAATCTTAATTTACAGAGCCGTTCAAAATATGCATGCTATTTTAAAAATGCCCAATTCTCGTTCTATTTTATTATAAATCCATATTTTGAAACCTTGACCAAAGATACATTTGAGGTCGCTCCTCCCACCGTTTGAGACTTACCTGCCCCCCGGGGGGCATATTTATTGTTTCTTCCAAACCATCTCGCGTAACATATTGTTGGAAAGCTTTTAACGTCCCCTTTTATATTCTGTCCTTCCTCCCCCCTCCTTAGTTACACGCTCTTGGCACTTTTTAGCTCACAGGCTATCAAAGCCTGAGATTTAATGCGCCCGTCGGTATTGTATGTATGTATGTACGTAACGCGATAACTCTTGATAAAAATATCCGATTTGCTTCAATTTTTTTTCTATGTTCATTCTGCTAAAGCGCTTACCTGATTAGTTTTGGGGGTTCATTGGTTAAGTATAAAGGCGGGAACGGGGGCTAGTCCCTCCCCATAACTTAGATAAATGGGTTTTTCATTCAGAATTATCAGATTTTCTTCAAATTTTGGTATACCGGTTAATTTTGATAACGAGTTTCTCTGATTATATTTGAAGGTTCATTGTTATAGTCTAAAGGGGGGAGGGGGGAACGAGAGGATAATACTCTCCTTAATTTAGATAGATGGGTTTTGCTATCCGATTTACTTCAAATTTGGTATGCCAGTTTATTCTGATAAGGCGCTTCCCTAATTAGATTTGGAAGTTCATTGGTTAAATATAAAATGGAAAACGAGGGCTAATACCCCCTTAATTTAGATAAATGTGTTTTTGTATCCGATTTGCTTCGAATTTGGTATACCGATTTATTTCGATAAGGCGCTTCCCTGATGACATTTGGAGGGTCATTGGTTAAATATAAAGAGGGGAAACGGGGAGGGGCAATTCCCCCCCTCCCCTTAGTTTATTTTTCGAGGGGCATTATTCTTTGAAATAAGAGCATAATATACAGTTAGTGTGAATAGCCTGTGAGCTCAATGCCATCAGTTTAACTGGGCACTTTTCTTTTTAGCTCACAGGCTATCAAAGCCTGAGAGCTAATGTGCCCGCAGTTTCTGTATGTATGTATGTACGTACATACGTAACACGATAACTCTCGATAGAAATATCCGATTTGCTTCAATTTTTTTTTCTAGGTTCATTCTCATAAGCCGCTTCCCTGATTAGTTTTGGGGGTTCATTGGTTAAGCATAACGGAGAGGGGTACGGGGGCTATTCCCCCCACTTAGATAAATGGGTTTTTCATGCAGAATTATCACATTTGCTTCAATTTTGGTATACCGGTTAATTCTGATAAGACGCTTCCTTGATTAAATTTGGAGGTTCATTATTTAAGTATAAAGGGAGGAACAGGGGCTGGGCCCCCTTAATTTAGATATATGGGTTTTTCTATCTGATTTGCTTTAAATTTGGTAACTAGTTTATTCTGATAACGCGCTTCCCTGATGAGATTTGGAGGCTTATTGTTTAAGTATAGAGATGTTATGGGGGGGGGCGATTCCCCCTTAATTTATTTTTCGAAAGGCATTCTTTGAAGTAAGAGTATAAAATACAATTAGTATGAATAGACTGTGAGCTCAATGCCATCAGTTTAACTCGATACTTTTCTTTTTTATTTATTATTGTTTCAGTGGGTGCACTCTGCATGTCAGCGAATGAGTCAATAACTGTTTATGGTTTTTAGATTACTGCTGGGGAAAAAAAAACAACAAAAAAACATATAATCAAGGAATGTACTTTTATTTATTTGTTAACCAGAGAAAAGTATGTTATTTCATTCTTAATGGCTCTAGGATGAGAACTTTTTTTTTCTTTTTTTCTTAACTGCTAAATATTTGGTAAACATTAAAAAGAAAGATATTATAAACTGTAAATGAGATAAGGAGATATATATTTTAAAAAGGGAAAGAAATTTTAGTTAAATATATTATTAAAAGGAGAATTTTGATTATTAATTGGGGGATAATTAGTATGTGATACTTGGTTAATTAAATTCATCACAGCTATTTTAAAAGAAGATTTGCAATATTTGCATTTCCTCCACACTTATAGAAGACCCTAAAAAGAGTGAAAACCATTTAAGTTTTTAAATAAATTTAGAGCATTCAAAATTTCGCTCATCTGCGCATTTTTAAGAATGACGTTTATAGGAAGAAAGTCCCCATCTGTTTGGTTGAAGGAAATAAGAGTTAGAGTAGAAAGTACATCTTTTCCGGATGAAAAAAAAAAATCATTTCTTTCTTTTTTTTTATCTGACCGACATCTTTTTTTAAAGATAAATTTAAATATAATATAAATTATTATCAAAATTACATCTTAAAAATAATAATTTTAAAAGTTAAAAAACCTTACTTTTTGACTCAAAGGTCTGTAGTAGCTTACTTCTGGGCCGCTAACATTGTCTATTGCCCACATAAATGGAGGTGAGGGATAGTCGTTACGGCCCTGTTGATTCGCTACGTTTTGGAATTACAGTAAATTTTGTCTAAGGCGGACTGTGTATAAGCCGGAAATCTGTCTACCGCGGAAACTTTTTCAAGTCCCGGCGAACCCATAGAAAATTACATTAATTCATGCTGCATAAGGCGGAATCTGTCTGACGCGGAAACGGAAAGAATTTTAAGGTCCCACCGAAACCAAAATTTTGCATAAGGCGGAAATAGGATAATTTAAAAATGAAAAGCGTTTCGTTTATTAAACTTTAAAACTGATAAGTCAAATAACTCAATGTCGAGCATGTTAGCTAAAATTCCGTAAGCTTTTAAAAAAGTTAATTCAAAAGAACAGAAACTTTAAATTTTAAGGAATTTATGCTTATGCCATTTTTTCATATGCAAAATTGCATCTAAAAGTTAATATTTCTAGTAAAATGAACATTTATGAAAATGATTACGTATTTTCGAAAGTACAATATATTATACTTTAAGATTGTACTCAAATTCAAAATTATAGCATAATATTATTATTTTATTTTTATTTTTATTTTTTTGTGTGTGTGTGTATATAAACTTCCAATATGAATGTATTACAGCAGTACTAAGAAATTGAATAAAGTTTCTCATTTATCTTTAAAAAGACAAAGGATCTTTCAGAATTTCAGTTTTCAACCGATTTTCTAGTCAGGAGAATCAATAAAAGATCGTCATCTTCCATGGATTTTATTTTTTTTTTTTTTTTGGTGGGGGGAGCTTTTTTGCATAAGCCGGAATATTGTCTACCACTGAAATTTTTCTCAGTCCCGACCGATTCCGCCTTAGACAGAGTTTACTGTACTATTTTTCAGCTTATCTGTGTGAATCTGTGAACATCGAAATATCGATTCAAGTATCGATTCTAGAATTTCGGAATCGATTCTTATTGCGATCGATTCTGTTTTATACGATGTCAATTTTAATCGATTCTCAAATTTTCCAGAATCGCCCATCACTATTCTGAATCCCGAACACTAAAAAGTCAACATTTTATGACTAAAAACTATTCAGAAAATTCTCAAGTTTGAAAATTCAAGCCAATTTCTGGGACACCAGGGTCTTAGAAAAGTCATGATCAGGGAGCGATTGACTGTAATTAGCTTTAAAATGTATCCCATTTATGACAAAATGAAAAATGTTATTTGTTTCTTTGATACTTAAATAGCAAATGTCATGTATATAATGCATGTTCCAAAATTAGCTTGGACATGTATTGAGTGAAGGGGAGGGAGTATGAGAACCCATTAAATAATTTTAAATTTACTGTTTAATTCGGTTTTATTTATTATTTAATGATTTTATTTTTAATAGATAATTTCCAGTATTCTATTAAATTCTAATGCATATATTTTTACATAAGCGATTCCGATTCTATAACACGGCCGTTCACAAAGGGGATGTAGAAAGTGCACTGTACTTGGGCCCTTCACTTATAGAGGTCACCAATGAGACTAAAGAATAGTTTTTCTGCCTTTTGAAAAAATAATTAGACTCCTAAAAAGGATCCGAACTTTATAGGGCAAAGCACGATCTAAGAGGTCTTATTCTTATATACATATAAGACTTCAAAAATGTTTCTTGTACCAAAATGTGTAACCTTTAAGGTGAAGTTCGGTCTCGGTCCTGTACAATAGTATTTAAAAGCAGATTATTTTCCTCATTCAACATTAGGAAACTTTCTGACACATGCAAGGACTAATTTTGAACCTTTTGCACTCCAATGACGAGTCTCACTTGCCACGTTATTCTTTCCATTAATTCTAACGGCGAGCCTCACTATACATCTTAATTTACATGAAAAATTAATCAAGATTTGTAGAATTTTTAAAAAAAAATTATTTTATAAGTTTGTCAAAAGTGTTTAACAAAAGCAGTACAATTGCATTTTCTTACTTTTAAATATAAATTTTTTCGAATATTCTACTGTGGATTCAGCATTACAGAAACACAATCATGTGGCTTCCAAATGGTCCACTTTTTTGAATACCAGTATTTTCTTTTTTAAAAAATTCTTTAGATTTTTCTTGCAAATTTTGCAGAAATAGGCCTCTGATTTTAATTCTAGCGCAAATGTTGAAAAAACCTGCTGTGAAATTTTATGTTAAAAATTATTGGTATTCTGTAGGCGGACTGTTTGGGAGCAATGAACTTGTGCCTTAAAGAGTTTTAAAAAATGTTGCAAGGTTGTTGGTTCCCCTCCCCCGTGGAAAAAAAAAAGCTTGGGATCCAAATGGTTATGTGTAAAAGTATGAAGTTAGCAGGCAAATGTAAGTGATTTCGAATCCAATAGCATTTGGCATTTTTCGATAAATGTGTTTACATGTCGAGTTATAACTATAAGTGACTGATAGCCATCTAGGGCTGTAGCGCCGGGGAATTCGGTTCAAAACACTAATTTTTCTATTATTTTTTTTTTTTTTTTTAAAGTTCCTTTGCATATTTATTGATAAACTGAAAACGTTATTCAATTTCATAGAGTAATAAAAAAATAGAGCAGTTTTGCTGTATAAATGTGTAGTATATACACTGTAAATTAAAATGTCTGAAATTCAGATACTTAAGTGTCTGAAACGGAGTGTTCAATTTTCAGACACCCCAAACGTCTTAATAGCATCCATTTTTTTGTAAGCATCATACGTAGCCATGTTTGACCACGTTGAATCCTAGAAAAATATTTGGCTGGGGTCCTGCCCCCCCCCCCCCCCTACAACCTGATTTTTTTTATGCTCCCAATTTTGGTACGCAATTTTTGTTAAGCTGATAATTTAAATCTTTTACGACATTTTACTGATTATAATCAATATTTTGAACTTCAGGAGTAGAACAAGATTAAAAAAAAAATATTTATCTAAATATTAGATTTTTAAAATTTGTTTTATTTTTAATCTTATTTTACTTTAAAAGTTAAAAATATTGATTATAATCAGTACAATTTCGAAACAGATTTAAAATATAAGCTTTACAAATATTGCACATCACATTTGTGGGCATTAAAATCGTAGGGGGGCGGGGCGCGGCCCAGTATGCCCATTCTTTAATCAAGAAGTTCTTTTGCAAAAAATGCAACCCTGCATTATTATTATTTAAATTGAGATGTCCGGTATTCGGGAATATCCGTTGTGGAGGTTAATGGACATTCCCGAATAGCTGAAACACCTATTTAGCGAATACTTTTTTTAATCCGCATAGCATACATATTTGTATATTTTTACCCCACAAAAGCAGACATCTCCGATTATCGGACAAATTCAACTCCAAGGGCTATTGAGGGCTTTTAAAGTACAGGGATAAATATATATATTTCTTATAATCTTGTCCTACTCTACTTCATATAATTTAAAAATAGATTTTTTTAAACATTTATATTGCCACATAGGCAATTTTACATATATATCAGATGATAATCACAACAACTATTTAACTATGAATAAATAAATAAATATTCTACTTTATCCCTTTGCACTCGAGGGCTCCGGAGCGGAGTCATTTAAAATTTGTCTTCAAACTCGAGGGCTCCGCTACGGAGACAATGCAAATAATTTTGTGATACCTGTCTAGAAAAGCCAAGATTACATGGTATCACAAAATTATTTGCATTGTCTCCGTAGTGGAGACCTCGAGTTTGAAGACAAATTTTAAATGGCTCCGCTCCGGAGCCCTCGAGTGCAAAGGGTTAATATTGAGAAAAAAGTTACTTCGGTATTCTGTTTATTTATATTTTGTGTTTTTAATTTTGTCCTACTCTAAAAGTTCAAAACTTTCATTATAATCAGTGCAAGATTTAAGGTATCAGCTTTACGAAAATTTAATACAAAATCCCCACCCCCTCCCCGCAAAAAATGAAAATCCTTATATTTAAAAATTAGATTTTTTAAAAATTTATATTGCCACATGGGCTTATTGTTATCATTCCCATGAGCTACTAAACAAGACATCTTTAAAGCAAAATAAAGCCGCAAAAAAAAAGAAGTTAGCATGTGATATCACTATGATACACACTTGCGATGCTTATCAGTAAAGTCTAATTGGAAAATGACCTTCGAAGTGAAATATATTTTCTACACACGAAGCAAAAACAAAATAAACAAATGATTTCCTTTTTCCTGACTGGCTTACTTCTATGTTTCCAAGTCAAACGTTTTCCACATTAAAAGATTTATTAGCTTTAGAAATATATCTAAGAAATACTTGAGAAATATTCTTTTTCAATTATATATAAATTTCATAAAAATCAATTTATTTTTTTTCCAAAAGCGAAAGTCTATAAATATATTTTTTAATTTCAGCTTAATATTGTTCAATTGAAAAAAAAAAAAAAAAGGCAATCCCGAAAAATTCCGGGATTTTCCAGTAAAAATCCCGGGATTTTCGGGATTAAAATTAAAGCGGGATCCCGGGATCTCAATCCGGGATTGTAATCCCTAGCTAGGAAGTAAGAAAGCTTTAGGAGATCTTTCAAAGTTTTTTTTTTTCTATTTCCTTGTGGTCGTTTAGTATGAGATAAGCATTAGGCATTGAAACTGAGAACTACCATATTGAAAACAAAACAAAACAAGAGAAGGAACTTAACTTAAAATTTGTCTGTGTTTTAGTGATGTTATTACTTTAAATTTGAGAAAAAAGATGAGAATAAATAATACATAATTTGTAATAAAAGACAACGTAATAAGTTTAAAAATATATACTTCTAGAATTAGTGTTTTGTTTTGCAAAAAGATTCAAAACTAATTAAATTTCATGCAAGATTTTGTTTAGTACAATAAATAAAATCATAAAAGACACTAATTTTAGTACTATAAAGAAAATATAACACTTACTTCAATCGCTGTTTGCAAGAGGTAAAAAAAATTCCTCGATTTGAAAGTTTAAAAACTACCATAACCACAGTGAAGGAGGAAGACTTGCATCAGTTTAAAAGGTAATCCCATAATACATCCGACTAGCCATATTTAAAGAATGAGATGTTTCATCCTGAAAACATGACCCGCCAGACAAGTTTTTTTTTTTTTTTTTTTTTTTTTTTTTTTTTTTTTTTTTTTGCCAGCTTCGACAGGACGAAGATGAATAACACAATATTATTGATATAAATTAATACGAGTTAACACTAAGCCCATTGCACACGCTTTGTAGAATTTTGTAGAAGTAATCTTCAACCGTCTTCTACTTCTGTTCTGTGTCTATCCCGCCCTTATATCGACGACAGCTTCTAAGAGACATTTGATGTCAAGCACACACGTCAGATGTATGTATTCAATAAATAAATAATCCAAGTTAATACGAATTAAAATCACAGTACTTCACATTTCGCAAAAAACGAATTAAAATACACGCGTACATAAAAACAAACTTTGTTTGAATTACAACGTATACCACTTCGAATGAAGACATCTAAAACGCATGCGCGGGAGTGCCCCCTGGTGGTTATTGCGTCGGAAGAATCAAAACGTCTTAAATTAAGACACGTTTAAAGCAATGAAGTGTCTTAAAATAAGATGTTTGCAGATATTTTAGACATTATTCTCAGTTTGTTTACACCATGGTCATAGTAAGACACTTATGCATCTTAAATTAAGACATCTATAATGTCTTAATTTTCAGATTAAGACACTTAAGTGTCTAAAATTCTTTTTCAGTCACATATGTGTCTAAATTTAAGACGCTTCTATTTGCAGTGTATTTACGGTTTAATTAATTGGGCATAATTGCATTAATAGTCAATCTTTAAAAAATTAAATCTATTCATGCAATTTAAATGTATTAATGACAAATTCCAGTTTTCGTTTTTGATGTGAAAAACGAGTCATAACGTCAATTTTAATACGATGAACATTCATAAGAGTTAATAATCCAATGATGCATTCTTTGGCCTTAGAAGTCCAAAGCATTTCCCTCTTAGCAGTTTACTACTGTAAAATAATATAGCACTAGTATCTTTCAAAATATAATTAACATTTTTTTTTTCCTCGATTGTAATCTTTAGAAGAAAACCATCGAAATAAGAAACTCAAAATTTTATGTAGCTTTTCGAAATTTTGAACTGACAGTATGCAGTTGAAATTTGAAATGAACAATGACAGAATAAGAATGCTATTGTTTTCAGCTCGTTAGTTGCACCCTCGCGGCTCGGCGACGGCGCGTTTTATTAATCTGCAGCCACCAGTGAGAAAAAGGGACCAGGAAGTAAGTCACCGGGACCCTGCAATGAATAGGAACCAAAAATATAGCCGTCAAAAAAAAAAAAAAAAAAAAAAAAAAAAAAAAAAAATACTTCTTTCTGGCAAAATCAGCATTTCTACATTGTTCAAATTGAGCAGGAGCATCTTAGCAGGGCTTTTTCTGTTTTCTTCTTGTAGGTTAAATAAGGAACTAATGCCTTGTTCCGGCGGTTCTTTACCTGGGACATACGAGATAACTGCTAACTTTCATGAAAATATTCTATATCTCTGCTTTTTCTTTCTTTAGACTAATGGTGTTATTCACGAATCCAAATATTTTTAAATAAATATTCTATATATAAACTGTATTTACGAATAAAATACCCGTGTAAATGGAATCTGTATATAACGGAATTCTATCTTAAACAGAAATTTCCATGGTCCAGGTGAAATACAATAAATTCAGTTATAACAAATAATGTATCATTTAACCTTTTATGTACTGAATTATGAATTCGTGAAAATTTTAACTTCTAAAGCATTTTTCGTGAATTGTTTAAACTACATTAGAAGATTTGCATAATCATTGAATAAATTTTAGAAGAATTGAAGGATTAACTAAGTTTGAATTTATAGGAGTTTTGTGCAATATTTATAACCCCACTCAAATCTTTGATTTTAAATATTCTTCTTTGAATTTTGTAGAATTAGGAAATATACAAATAGAATGTTCTTACAATAGAAATATAGAAATATTTCCGAATTGGAAATCCCCCCCCCCCCCCCACACACACACAAATAACGCCAAGACAGCTGAAAAGATGCAAGGGCAAAAGAAATCATCCTTTTAAAAAATATTTTTGTTTTATGCAACCAATAATGTTTTGGAACAAGATAGAGCAATGTACCTATAACTCATTCTAAACTGTATTACAACTAGTTGACGTATTAAATGAATTTTATAACAAGTTATTTTAGTGATGGTACTTATAAGTATCGTCAGTAGATAAAAGGTTAAGATGAAAACTTACCTAAAAAGGGATTTTTTTCCCTGTCAATTTTGAATCTATGTTAGTAAGTTTTGTTATATCATAAAATGATTTTCGGGCCAATACTTTCATAAATCTACTAATTACAAAACAAGCCTTGTACTTTTCAAAAAATCACTGCAGCTAAAGCAGAATGATTAACATAAAGGTTGAAACAATCAATAGTCAGCCAGAAATATCAGGGATGAATTTCGTTCGTTTTTTATAGCTTGAATTTTCCAATATAATATCACAATTTTTATAAAATTTATTTGTCTAAATATGTTATTCAACATATTTTAGCTTTAGGTACTTAAACTTCTAAATTAGAAATAAAAAATAAAAGATCCTAAATTAATTATTTTTATATTTTGATTAAGTTATGAATTGCATTTAAACTATATGAATTTTTTCTTTTTTAAGCCAGTTATTATTTAACACATTTGCTGCATCTACGAGAATACCCGTAGTTGGCAAACCGAGTTTCCTTGCAGCTACGAGTCAACTCGTTATTGATTTCCTTATCTACATCTCCGATTACGAATATTGCCAATAGAAAATACATGCAATGTTTAGGCTTTTGGCGCGCAGGAAGAGACTAAATAACACACTTGGCTACTCAAATGGATTATTAATTTCTCAAAACCTAGATGCAATAACTAAATATTTAGAATGCAAAAACATAACTATTCACAATATATTGAAGAAATCAACAAATAAAAATTATTTTCTTTTATATTACGTTGAAATTTTACTGGTATAATGAAAATAAAAAAAATAGGAATGCTATGTTGTAAAGCAATTTTCCATGCAAAGTACTGTTTTTTTTTTCTTCACATACCGGA
Source organism: Maratus speciosus (assembly GCA_963932465.1). NCBI lineage: Eukaryota > Metazoa > Arthropoda > Arachnida > Araneae > Salticidae > Maratus > Maratus speciosus. The sequence continues at coordinate 76,576,958 of OZ010796.1, read as the reverse complement.
CAAAAATATCTTGTTTCACTTGTTGTTATTTTTGTTTTTCTTGATCTTGGCGTTTGTGAACATATGGATAATCTCAGCTTTGGCAGCGAACGTGTTGATAAGTAGAGTATTACATTATATTGTTAATATTATGCTTATACGAAAATCATGGTTCGGCGAAAGAAACTTGTCTGACATGATGGAAGTGTGATGTTGTGAATTGAAAAATTGTTATGTAAATAAAGGTGTCCATTAAGGTGGTTTTACTGCATATATTCATGTAATTTATTGTTCTAAAAAAGTTTAAACGCTTGTTTATAGCCCTTAGAATTTGTGAAATTTTCACAACTTTTAAGGATAATTATTCTTTAGTCTACTGAATAAAAGTATTTTAATTAAAAATAGGTAGAATGGGCAAAACAATCGCTAGCGAAGAAAAAACAGGAAAGAAAACTCATTTCTTTCAATATTTGTAATAAGCTCTCTCATCATATTTTTTATAGATTTCGAAAAAAACAAATAATTGTGTATGAAGCACGGGTGACACTATTTTTATTAAATTTTATTTATCTTTCTAATTACTGAGCGCATGAAGCTCCAGATAATAGCGAATAAGACAGATTCGTTTATTTATTATTTATTTATATATATATATTTCATGTCTATGCGAACTACATGGTTTCCTATTCAAATTTCATATTGTTTAAATTGAAGTGTTGCGGATTATTCAATTTATGGAAAACTAAATGAAATAATTCACATTATTATATAGAAACGAAAAAAAAAAAAAAAAAAAAAAAAAAAGACTAGAGAAAAAAATAAATCCCTGAGCTTTAAATAATACTACTACCTCAGAGGCATATGAAATAAGATTTTTTATTATTTATTTATTTTTTATTTCATTTTATTTATTTATTTATTTTTTAAACTATACATCAGAATTCAGAGTGAAATTTAGAATGGCATTGATTATCATATCAACCTTTAACATGTGTTTATGTGCCTCTGCAGTTGTGGCAACATGATTACCGTGAAACTAACTAGAGTGCATAGATACATTTACATTTGATTACCGCTATTTCCTAATAGATTCTTCGCCTTGTTTAATGGCGCAATTCTCCAATTAAATAAGAGGGGCAGTACTATTCAGAAATAGTGGTTATCAAAAGTAAATATCCCTATGTACCCAATTAACAATTTTTCGAGGACAGCCTTAAATCAGTGTAAATATTTCAATTTTGTACAATACATTGTGCTAGTTTACATATGGCTATTTTTATTATTTGATTTATTATTAAGTATAGTATTTTGTAAACAGAGTAACGATTGTATACGTATTTTCCTAATTTTTTTCTTTACGATTGGCTTCGCTCCATCTATCTTGTGTTAGTTGAAAATATAACAGATCACTATCTGCAAAAACTATTGAAATTGTAAATCAAAAAAGAGAGTAAATATTTTTTTTTTTTTTTTTTTTGATATTCTAGATCCCCCACCTTTGGATAATATAAATCAGCTAGTTTCTACAACCACAACTGATGAAAGAACAATGGTTTCTGAAAATAGTAGCGGTGAATATCAGTCAAATGATAAAAATTTAGGCCTTTTGGAAGAATATAATGATGCTGATGAAGATGCTTCAGTCGCAAAAAGCGAACATGGCACAGAAATGAATATGTATGGTTCTTGTTCAGTTGTACCTGACGTAACAGAAACAAGTGATATGTGTACAGATGCACAGACACACCATAGCTAAAATGAGCATGAGATCGAGATTAGTTTTGAAGAATAGAATAAACTCGAACCCGAAACATATGAAGAAAGTGATGATCCAACTTTCGCTATAGTTCCAGGTAATACTTCGTGGATTAGTTTCGTCGGAAGTTTTGCTCATTTATTGGAGATGCTAGAAGATTCAAAAAAACTTTTGAATGAAATAAATGATTCTGATATAATAAATGAAAAGAGTTTCGCTGTGCAAATTATGTCCTGTGTAAAATCACTTAAAGAAGATTGCGAAAAAAGCATGCTCCTCGGAGAAAGCATAATAAAAAAAATCGAAACAGATGAAAGCAAAATTGTTTACTCCGAAAATTTGGAATCCCATTCTTTAATTAACCATGATCCTGGTTTAAGAGATCCGATAAAATCAGATTACCAAAGGGAATATTTAATTTCTGTAGGGCCTCATCAACCAAAATTAGCCATTTTCCATTCAAATTCCATTCCCATGCCATTTCCATTCAATTAGCCATTTTCCATTCCATTTTCCATTAGCCATTCAAAATTAGCCGCGATCCATTCCATCGCTATAGCGATGGAATGGATCGCTTTAATGCAAAATGGTACGATGAATACAGATTTTTGGAGTATAGTACTTCAAAAAATAAGGCTTTTTGTTTTGTTTGCTATCTTTTTCCAACTGGATCAGGAAGAAGTAAATTGGAGAGTAATTGGTACACTCATGGTGTAGCGGATTGGGGTAAGATGAAGAGCAAAGGCAAAAACAAGTTAGGAAAATTATCAGCTCACTTTTCATCTAGTTGCCATAAATCTGCTTTGGAAAGTTACTGCTCTTTCCTTCACAAAAAAAAATTATATTGAAACCAAATTAGATAAAAAGAAAAGACAAATACAGTTAGAAGAAGAAAAACATTTGAATTACAATAAAAAAATTGTTGAAATCTTATTTGATCTTACCAATACGATGGCTCGTCAGGGCGTAGCCTTTCGGGGAAACACAGAAAATGAATTGGAAAATAGTAGTAACTTTTATCAATTTGTCAGTTTAATAGCTAGGCACAATTCATTGTTATACAAATGGTTAAAAGACAGAAATCTCAGACCATATAAAGTGACTTACTTAAGTCCCCAATCGCCAAACTAATTTCTTTCTATTATTGCGAATCAAGTTAGAGAACAAATTGTGAAAGAAATTCAAAGTTGTGATTTTTTTACAATTATGGCGGACCCAACTCCAGATTTGTCTCATAAAGATATATTATCTCTTGTCATCAGAATTTGTGATAAATTTGGAAATCCAAAGGAATACTTATTAGAAGTTAGAGAGGCATTAGATAAAACAGGTTTAGGCATTGCCAAATATATAATAGAGATTTTACAGGCAAATGAAATAAATATGAAAGCCTTGTCATTCCAATCTTACGATTTCGCGAGTTCCATGTCAGGTGAATTTAAGGGCACACAGAAAAAAAATTCTGAAATTGTTGGGCTTGTTGTTCCTTACGTTCCTTGTCAGGATCATCGGGTGAATGCAGCACTTGAGCACTGCGTTCGAGCTAGCCCGATCGTTTCTGACTTGTTCGATACATTGCAAGAACTGTATGTATTTTTTACTGCAAGTCCAAAGAGATTTAAACCTTTAAAAGAAAAAATGGATAAAATAGAAAATTCTACTGGACTACGAAATCTTTCGAAAACCAGATGGACTGCAAGAGCAGAAATCTTAACAGCTATCCACAATTCCTTTGAAGAAATCGTCGAACTGTTAGAAGATATTTGTGAAAGCGAAAATTTCGACAGTGGAACCAAAAGCAAATCTTTCGGCTTAAGAAAAAAGTTATTGAATTTTGATTTTATCATTTGCATGATGTTTATGAGAATTTTCATGTACAAACTAAAAACTCTCACCGAAACATTAGAATCTCCTGAAATTAATGTTGTTGACTGCAAACTAATTATCGAAAGCAGAGTTAATATTTTGGAAGATATTAATAAAGATACGACTGCAGTTGACCAAGAGATTAACAGTGCGAAGCATTTTTCTGAAAAGTTTGGTATTGATCCTGAAAGAGATTTCAAAAAAATTCACCGAAGGAGGATTGTACCTAAAAGATATGACGAGAGGAATGATGACCAGGTTAATTTTGATTTTCATACATTTTACCGAAAGGAATTCAAATGCGTTTTAGATACCTTAATCATGAGATTAAAGTGTAATATAACAGCAGTTGTTGATTCCGCCACACCCATATTTGACATTTTTAAGTTTCCACTGTCAAAAGCAAATTTAGAAATTTCTAATGTAGAAGTTCTGATTTCAATGATGCCTCCATCTGTATTGAAACCAGATAAATATGCCTTACAAGCTGAAATGGAAATTTTATTTGATCGATGTAGAACTTCTAATACATTGCATGAAGTTATTGAAGAATCTAAAAAATTACGTTCAGTACTCAAAGAAAATTTTCAAATAATAAAATTTATAATAACAGTTGGTTTTGGTGTTAGTTCGAATGAACGTTCTTTCAGCCAGCTTAAACTGATTAAACATTCATTACAAACAACAATGACAGATGAACGATTGAATAATTTAATGATATTAAAATGCGAAAAATCCTTGGCAGAAACAATGGATCTAACCTCAGCTGTGACTAAATGGAATACTTTAAAAAACAGAAAAATTAAAACAATCAGTGACAATTAGCATTTTTTAGTGCGATTACATATTCGTTTAAAATCTTATTTTATCTTTACTTTTGTCACATTAAATTTAAATATAAAGCATATATTAAAAGTTTATATTTTGATGACTTAAGAAATGGGTATCACATAAATGCTTAATTCAATTTACATATTGAGTGATTTGATGTATGTTATATTTATTTAAATCATAAATAAACAATTTATATTTCATTATGCTGTCCTCCTAATGTTTAAATAGATAATACATAAATTGCTTATTACGTTAAGATGAAAAGAATGATTTAAAACAAATGTGAGAAAGTAAATAATCCAATATCATTAGCATCCCCAAATTTAGACATGAGCATGGGATCCGGGTCGGCAAAATAAAATTAGAAGGAGGGTTCAAGCAAGTGATATTTTGATAGCATTTTTTTTTATTTTTTTAAACCGCATAAGTTTACAAATCAAAATTTTATAGCCTTTATTCTTTTGTAAACTGAGAAAGAAGTTGTATTCTGAAGGAGTTTCCATTGGAAGATGATGACTACTATTAAACAAGAATTATTATACATTCACTCGAAAATGAAATGTTTGGGTTCCTAATTAATGAAAAGTTATTTTTAATGCAGTTTTTTAATGCAAAATTTTACCTTTTTTTTTAGGAGGCCAGTTATTGGAGTACATTTTTCTCGGGAATTATTGAAGCAACTTCAATATTTCTTTTTTAATTTTTGTAGTTCCGGCAGTGGTTAAACTGTAAATTGATTGACCGTAAGAAATTAAATTTAAAAAATAGTAGTTGCGCGATTTCGCAAACAAATATTCTAGTTTTTCCTTAAAACGGATGTTATTAAAAAACGGATATTAAAATCGGATGTTATTAAAAAGAAATTGATTTTCCAGAAAACAACACTATCTTAATATAAATGATTATATCAATTAATATATGTATATTTGTATATATATCATCATATATATATATATATATATATAAATGGGCTGTTTAATAGCCTCTGCTTATTATCCAGGAGAAGACCCTTTAATTGCCTTCGAGGAGGACTTAAAGGAATCAACTGGGAGCGGAGACTTAATGTCCAATCCGCACCTTCCACCGGTACAGCCTGTTAGTACCCTTGCCTAGTGCATGGGGAACGAACGCGGATGGGCTTCCTCCAACCCGCTTGGCCAGCGTGGAGGAATTTGGCCACCTACCCCCCTTATTTTACCATGATTTCACAAAATAAATCACGGCCCTTAATTCCCGGCGGTCTGAATGTTCCTGGTTACGGCAGCGATCAGAAAGACATGAAGACAGAGGGTGCTAAGAATAACCGGGCTCGGCTAGGCTGCCATAAGTTGATGACCTTGGCTACGTATAATGGACGATGTAAAACGGCCAAGAAGACGACCTCAAGTAAGATGGAGTGATGAAATCAGAAAAGTAGCCGGTGTAAATTGGTTGACTAAAGCACTAGACAGGAAACATTGGAAAAATCTGGGGGAGACCTACATCCAGCAGTGGATTGAAAACGGTTGATGATGATGATGATGATGATATATATAAATATATATATATAATATTGAAATCGTTTCAGTAGTTTCCGAGAAAAAGTTACGTCATTATCAGGCCATAGAACTTCAAAACTGCTATTACCTCTTAAAAGCGTCTCTTGGATCGGCATATACACTTAACTGCAGCAAAATATCTCATTTATTCTCTTATGGGAAGCTTAGAAAATAAAAGGGAAAATGTGTTATTCCATTTCCAGAAGCTGGAACATTCAGTATATTAGACCACCATTACTTTATGGAAAAGGCCCCACACAACCATTGGGAGTGCCTTCCCTTTTTAACACCGATCGGAACGATAGTAGCAGGCTCGATCTCGGAAGTTCTCACCATAAAAATTAAGGCTAAATTCAATAATATCGACCAACACATTTCGGGCGGGAGAGGTGGCTTCAAAATCATTATAACTCTATTGTAATTAACACTTTGAGTGCCACGGTGACTGACACTAAAGCGCTGAAAAATTTACAATGTTTTAAGTAATTTTTAAGAAAGTATAATCCTGTAATAAATAAAAGGTAGGTAAATTTTAAATAAATGTTCAGTAATTACTTTAAAAAATATATAATTTTTTAGTTTTATATCATATTTTAGACGTCAGCCATCGGTGAAGGACGCGTTTTAAACGGAAAGTTCAGTGTCAGCCACCGGTGGCTGACGTGGCTCTTAACGTTTTAAGATTGCGTTCTCTCTTTTTATTTTTTTTCTAAATACATTTATTCTATCATGTCAAGAAAATAAATTTAAGGATTCTACCGTGATTCTACCTATGAGCATTCCGTTTTAGGCCGTGAAAAAACAGCAAAGGGGTGGATGAGAAATTTGATCAGGCGCATGTGCATGTACGCATAAAATGGAAATCCAACTATGGCAGCATCACTTACATCACATAAATATATGCCATTGCCATGAATAAGTAACGAAAGGTAAAAAGGATCGCAACTACCCCCCCTCCCCGCCCCTCCTATAAAGGTACGAATAGTCGAAGGGCGCCAAAGCGTTAAAGGGCGCCAAATTTTGGTTCTCCCCCCCCCCCCCCCAATAAAAATTTCAAGCTACGCCCATGGTTTTGAACCGAATTTCAAGGACGCGATAGCCCTACAAACTTCGTCATGAAACAGCAATCTCTTATTATAACCCGAAACGTAATACATTTATCGAAAATCAAAAATTGTATTCCATTCCAAAATTTTTTTTAAGCCATGGCTGTTGATCTCGCGCTTTGTACGTTTAAAAATGCGCCTGTGTCAAAGATTCGCGTTGTTGCGCGGGGAATACTATTTTAATTTATTGGAGAACAGTCTTAAAATGACACTTTTTAATGGTTTATTTTATTTCTCTCACTATAAGTCAATATGTATGTTTAAAGAAAGACGTGGTGAGATTTTTTTTTCTTTAATTGGACATAATGCATATATATATATTAACACGGAACCATTTACTGTAAATTTACATAATACTACATTAAATTTATCACTTTTGTCTTCTATCGAAAAAGATTAACGTTTTAAAATATGCAAAGTGTTTAAAATTCTTAATACAACTTTAATTTTTTATATACTTGACTGCTTCTGTCTCAAATATACTTGACAAATTTTACAAAGAAAATAATCATGCAATTTAAAATTATAAAGCACTGATTCAATAATAATAATTTTGAAAAAGCCAGAAAAAGTATCGACATTCAGATCCACATTAGAGCTTTTTCTTTCAAAAATATAATTTAGTCAACAAAACATCTATAAAAGTATTGTTCAGAAGGTTTCACTACAGCGCAAGAACAGTGACAATATGAAGACACAGACTTCTTAACTCCAACTTTTATTACTCAGTTGTTAACAAGCTAATAAAACTATTCCTATTTCAACTCTCTTTATCAGCTGAAGCTATGTTGAATTAGTGGGTGGTCATCTGTAGGCTTCCAGTAAGGGGCCGAAATACACTGGTATCCAAAATTAAGGACCAGTCACAAAATGCTAATTTTTAACTAACCGAATACTCAAAAGGAAATAATATAATTGAAATAATTATTATCCCTACAGCAAAGCTAGTCCATATAGCATCTCATTCATGTCACACATGGTCACAAGTGTCACAGTCACTACGGTGAAACAAAAAATAGGAAATTCCACACCTCTCATTATGAGTCTCAAATGATCACTATATGGTACTCCACTGAGACGTCAATGTGACTGATGCTTTGTGACGAGTCATCAAGTGACTTTACAATGTAGTTACATTGTGACTCTCATGAGACTGTCATTTTTAGACTCCATTTCAAAGTCATCATCAATGTTGCATTATGAAAAGCACCAAATAATATCACATTATAGTCACATGGTGACTTTTCACAAAAGAGCACAATAGTGACTTCATAGTAGTCTCTCTGTCACCTGAAAGTCTTCATGTGACTTTACAGTGACATTATTTGGAAACTTATCGCAATGCAGCGTTCACGATGACTTTGAAATTGAGTCTACAGATGACAGTCATATGAGAGTCACAATGTATCTACATTGTAAAGACACATGGTGACTCGTCACAAAGCAGCAGCCACACTGAAGTCTCAGTGGAGTCACATATAGTGATCATTTGAGACCCATAATGAGAAGTATGGAGTTTCCTATTTTTTTGCTTCACCGAAGTGACTGTGACACTTGTGACCATGTGTGACATGAATGAGATGTTATACGGACTAGCTGTGCTGTAGAGATAGTAATTATTCGAATTATATTATCTCCTTTTGAGTATTTGCGTACTTGAAAATTAACATTTTGTGATTAGTCCTTAATTTTAGACACCAGTGTACTAGGGTTTTACGAGAATTCGTGGGTGGTAACGCTTTCTGGCATTTTTGAGAAGGTTTATTGTTTAATGTTTACTATAAATAATATATATATATATACTATATAATTACTTTAATATACTATATAATTATTATAATTTTTTTATAGGTAGAAACTTTCAAATGGTACCACTAGAGTAGAAGAAGAAAGGGCTGCGGACGAAGATGAGCCGCTCGCCGCCCACCCGCCCTCCCCCAACCGCCGACCGAGAGTAATAATAAGCTGGAAACAGGTAGGAGTCGTTCGGCAGCTTCATCGCCCAAAGCTCAACCCTTTCCGCTTTTCGGTGTCTGTAATTTGAGTAATTTCCCTTTTAAATTTGTCCGGTTTCAATTTTTGATTTTTTTTTCAACGTTGCTTTCGCTAGAGAGTCTTTCACTCGGGTCGTGGCCGGGGACCTAGGCATCTTGCTTCCGCAAAAGAGTTGGACTAGAGTAGAAGAATAAGGGGCTCCGGACGAAGATGGGCGCTCGCCGCGGCGGTTGACCCACCCGCCCTTCCCCAACCGCCGACCGAGAGTAATAATAAGCTAGAAGCAGGTAGGAGTCGTTCGGTAGCTTCATCGCCCCAAGCCCAACCCTTCCCGCTTTTCCGTGTCTTTAATTTGAGTAATTTCCCTTTTAAATTTGTCCGTTTCAATTTTTGATTTTTTTTTTCAACGTTGCTTTCGCTAGAGAGTCTTTCACTATGGTCGTGGCCGGGGACCTAAGCATCTTGCTTCCGCAAAAGAGTCGGACTAGAGTAGAAGAATAAGGGGCTGCGGACGAAGATGGGCCGCTCGCCGCGGCGGTTGACCCACCCGCCCTCCCCCAACCGCCGACCGAGAGTAATAATAAGCTAGAAGCAGGTAGGAGTCGTTCGGCAGCTTCATCACCCCGAGCCCAACCCTTCCCGCTTTTCGGTGTCTTTAATTTGAGTAATTTCCCTTTTAAATTTGTCCGGTATTAATTTTTGAAATTTTTTTTCTGTTTTTTCAACGTTGCTTTCGCTAGAGAGTCTTTCACTCGAGTCGTGGCCGGGGACCTAGGCATCTTGCTTCCGCAAAAGAGTCGGACTAGAGTAGAAGAATAAGGGGCTGCGGACGAAGTTGGGCCGTTCGCCGCGGCGGTTTTATCTTATCAGGCGAAGATTTATCTTATCCATGTAAACCAAATGTCATTTCGTACTAATTAATTTATGCTCTAAAACGTTCTAATTGGAAATTTTGCTCTGTCTCTTTTTGTTTTCGATGTGCAGTGGCTATCTTTCAAATTTCGCCACTAGGGGGCACTGATGCCATTTGCATTATATCGGGCGTAGTCGCTTTACTATACCGTTACCTCACTTGTATAGCTGTAGCCCTCTCCGTTCGCAATTATTTCCAGGTTAAAGGGACTTTCCTTTGCACCTTCTATACCTTGTATAAATATGACTGAATTTTAACAGAGTACACACCAAACACAGAGTAGTTGTAGGATTTCCTTATAATTGTATTTTTGAATACAAAATAAATTATAACTGAATTTGAGTGAATAAATATATATTGTTTAATAAATGATAACCACCAATAATTTATAAAAAATTATTTATTCTCTATATAAAAATATTTACAAAATACAAAAAAGTTATTTCTAAAAAAAAAAAAAAAAAAAAAAAATCAAAATTAACGAAATCAAATTTTTTACTGTTAAACAGATAAAAATAGGTCACTTTTAAAAACATAAAAGTGAAAAATACATAGAATTAATTACAGTAGGTGCCACTTAATGCGATTGCGGTTAATGTTATCGAAATCGCTAAGTCGCAACCCATTGTATTAAATTCAATACTAAAAGCATCGCTTTATGTGATCAATATTTCATTTAATATTATCACTTTTCAACTGAGAAATTTCTGAAAAGTTTGCAACTGAAAGCGAAGTTCTGTTAAAAAGTCTTTTCAAATCACTAATTCTAAGAAAGAATATAGCAATTTATTCTTTTGTGATTCTTCTGTTTTTAGTTTATTTAAAAGATGCAAGGGATTGTTTAATTAATCAAAAAAAGTAAGTTAGCAGCGTACAAGATCTGCATCAACAAATTTCAGAAACTTTTCCAGTGAAACAAATAATGGGAACAAAAATGTGTAAACCTGCTACTATGGGCACATGAGTCCAGTCAAATGCCAGTTTATTTTGCGGACAAGTGCGAAAAATCTAGCCATAATCAATTAGTTATTTTTCAGTTATCTTCCAGAAGCAGTGAAAAGGATTTCTAGGAATTAAATCAAATGTATTGAAGCATTAAAAAAAAAAAAGATATTTTACATTGTGATAATTTACCTAAAGCGAACAGAATACCACAATTTAATTGAAAATTTATCAGCATCTACTGTGAATAACCTTTAAACTATAAACTAACAAAGGTTACAGATATTTTATCAATAAGTATTTTTTATCGCTTTAAATGTCATAATTTCAACAAGGGTGGGTAATCTTTTCTTAGAAAAACTAGCAATAGTATAACTATTAGTACCAATATATTACTATATTGGTACTATATTATTACTCTATTGGTACAGTATAACTATTAGTACCAATATTACCAATATTTATACTAGCATTTTATAGATGTTATCATTGGGTATTTTCTTACATCATTTATTATTATCATAAACTCATTGTTCCAAAGTGATCACAATAATAATATAGGTAACATAAAATAATTTCCAATGATATGTAACCCGGCCCAAACAAAAAAATTCCATGTGGAGTCAACTCGAAACCTGAACCAAATTTAATGCAACAAAAAAGTTTCATAGAACCATAACCCGATATGATCGAGACAAAGCAATTTCTGTCAACACCCAAACCGACCAGAACCTGAAAATTCCATTTGAAATTAAACTGAAACCCAATCCAAAACCAGAACCGAACCTGACCAAAAAATTTTATTGAACCGTAAAAACGATCCGAATAAGACAAAATTATTTTTGTCGACACACACATTGTCCCGAACCTGAAAATTCAGCGTGAAATCAACTCGAAACCAGACCCAAATCGAGCAAGAGGAAACAATTTTCATCGACATGCAATCTTATCCGAACCTGAAAATTCCAATTGAAGTTAACCTGAAACCCGATCTAAAACCAGAACCGAACTCGATCAAAAAATTGCATCGAACCATAACCCGTTGCTTGTCATTTTTGTGGCACATAACAAATTTAAAAAATGTTATTACAAAGTTTTTAATAAAGCATTATTTTAATGTAAAATGTAAATAATAAGGAGAGAAAATGTGAAGCTACAGGCTTGTTGAAAGTATGCTTTTAACCCTCCGTCTACCAGACGGGTCCATTGGACCCGACAGGTACATACAAAATATTCATTCAAACCAGAAATTTCTTTAAAATAAACTAAGTATATAAACCAGACAAAAATAAGGTAAATAAATAAGTTAAATAGTTTTAAATAAAAATTCTGGTGTAGAACGTTTTATTAAAACTTGAATAAAATTCCCGGTAGATCTAGGGTTAATTACAATAGAATTGCATGCGATTTGTCATTTTAATGACTCGGCGGTGATTAAAATTATGAAATTTTTAATCAAATTTTTAAAAAAAGATTGATTGATCTTTGTGGAACTCTGAAAGTCTAAAATGTACGTGTACTAACTTATTTATAGAAAAAAATTAAATTAAAATTTGAAAAAAAAATTAAATAAATAAAAATGCACATCTACATGTTATTTAGATAAGTTTTTCAAATTGTAATAGGATTTTTAAGGATTTAACTAAATGATATTCATTAAACTGAAAAATTTATTATTGACATGCTTTATAAAGAGATTTTACTGTAATTAAAATTGTAAAATAACATAAGCAATACAGCAAAATTAATATTATTGTTAAATGTTTGTCATGGAAGCTCCGGTTTTTTTCAGTTTTTTCCACTTTCCTCTGGTTTCTTCCGGAAGAAACCCAACCCTGCTTAAGAGGCTACTTCAGTCAAGTTAAAAGACCCGTTCGCTAATGCTAATCCTATGGAAAAAAAATTATAAAGCTATCTCGGTTGCATTTCAATATTTTTAAATGATTTTTTTTTTCATTAGACAGCTGAGATCGATCTGTACAAAGGTTGTTTTTTACTTTTTCGATTTTGTTTAGAGATAATTTTTATGATAACACTTTCATTTTTGGAACCGGTTTCGAAAGTGAAAACATCCTCATAAATAAAAATCTGCAATGAAAATCGAAAAAGTAAAAAACGGCCTGCATACAGATTGATCTCAGCTATCCAATGCAAAAGAAATCATTTAAAAATATTGAAATGCAGCCGAGATAGCTTTATAAATTTATTCCATAGGATTAGCATTAGCCAACGGGTCTTTTCGCCTGACTGAAGTAGCTTCTTAAGAGGCTACAACCTCTCTTTTTCAATGATTGCAAACTCCAAGGAGGTTATTCTTTAGCCATATTGACTGCTTATATTTTATAATCCAAAGGAATGAAATCTGCATCTTTGCTTTTTTTAGGGGGTGGTTCATATTCATTTGTTGACTGATCATATTCCACCTCCTCAAAATTTACTTCTTCACATATTTCATTCATATGGATGAGCTCATCTTCAACTATAAGTTTTCTATCACGAAGTAGTTCTAGAGTATTGTGAAAAAGTTCATTCCCGATAAGCTTGTCTTCATAAGAAATAGTGTCTGAAGACTCCGATGTAATTAAATTATTTTCAGAGAGTAACTTTTCGTAATATATGACTGCATCTTTTAATCTCAATTTTGATGATTCGCTATGAATTGAGTCTTCTGAAATTCGCTCTTCAATATTTGTAAATTTAGAAGCTTCTTCTCTAGACTTTTTTTACAAAATAATTTTTTTCATTTTAATTATGACACTATAATAAAGAACAACGTCTAATAACCGCAAACCTTTAAAAACAAAATGTCGTCCTCATTCGCTCTGCAGCAGATGGCTGCTGAAACTTCAATATAAGGCAGATGTCAGACGAACGATTTTGAAAAGCAGCAATATGGTCGCTCTCTCTTGGGAGCATAGCAATCTTCTGGTCTGTTCAGACGAGAGTTGCAAAACCGCAGCGGCAAAAAATCAGAAAATCTCTACGCTGACAGCTGGCGTTTCCCCCAAGTCGCGGATGTCTGGTGACGTACTGGTGGCTTTTGTTTATTCTATGCTGTTCAGACGAACTTTCATTTCAACGCTGAATTTGACTTTCTTTGTCAGTGATTTGTAGAGTTTTTGTTGTGTTTGCTTGTCGAATTTTCTCGCTAGAATTTATTAAAATGGATTTTTTATACGTTGAGCAACTAATTTTTGAAGTACAAGAGCGTCCTGTTTTGTGGGATACATCGTGGGAATTATATAAAGATAAAAATAAAAAAATAACAAGTTGGTTTGAAGTGTGTGGAATCCTTGATAAAAATTTTTCAGAAAAATCTGAAGAAGATCAGGAAGTTATCGATAAATTATTTTAATTAATTTTGTTTCATATAAACAAAAAAATTCATTTTAAAGTATTTGAATGTTAGAATTTACGTTTTATAAGAAAAGTATTAAAACAGTAAAGTATTATAAGGAAAAACTGAATGTAATCTTTATCAAATAATAATAATAATAATAACACTATGTTGTATTAGTTATGTTGCTTGAGAACTAAATCCAGGGGTCGAAGCAGGTGTTTTTTTGCGTGGGGGGGGGAGACATTTTGCGAAAAGGTAAAAAGTATTTTTGTGACATTTATTATATTTTTGTGAAATTTATTTTGTGTTTGTAAAAAGTAAAAATTTGTAACGGAACATTAAATCCAGTTACTGGACTTCGAAATAAGCATTTTTAAATAATAATTTCTTTAAGTACTTCTGCTAAAGTTTTCCTTATGGGGAACTATTTTTCTTTGCAAATTACAGATTTTTAAACCTAACAATATTAAAATAAATAATAATTACTATGTTTTTATAGAATAGAATTTCGTGAAAGGGTCTGTTTTAATATTTGGATTTTTGAGAAGGGGCCTGTTTTATTAAATGGGTTTATGTGTAAGGGCTCTAAATAGACCCCAAATTTTGCCTGAATCGACCTCTGAAATTAAAATCATTGTTAAGTTAGACAAACTTTTAAAAATCTGTTATGGAAAAGCGGACAGCAAAACGCAGATGTGACCACTGAGCGTCTGTGATCATATCGCGGTACCGGTTCCATTTACTACAAGCATATAATTTTGCATAATTATGTATTACCATACCAGCTAAATTTTACGAGTTTTTCTCACCACTATTTTTTAACAAATAAATTTGCCTTATTTAATCATCGAAAATTTAATATTTAATAAATATAATTTTCCTGATCAAAAATAGAGGTATGGAAAAAGCGTAAAAGTTAAAATTTATGGTATATAATATTCTTTAAAAAGACTTTTAATTGTAGGAAAATGATGGTTTAAAAAGAATCGACATTTTTGTAAAAATTGTGTCTTGCTATTTGCTTAGGATTTTTTCTTGCGCTTGGCCGGACTGCGTTAAAATAAACTATCTGGGTTAGACCTTGGACAAATTTTAAGTTTTTTTACAGTTCAGCAGAAAATTGTGTCACTGTAAACCTTTAAGCGTACTATTTTACGCTAAATGTAGTAATGCAATTTTTTAAAATAAATATTTTGTAGAAACCTCGTTAACAGAAAAGCTAAGTTCTTTTATATTTTTGAAGCAAATGCCATCTGCTGCGATTCAAACCTTCGTAAAGGCAACATCACTTTGATTGGGTCAAAATTTTGAATTTGATTTTTTTTTTGGCATAAAGAACTCTTTACACACACAAAAATCACATTTTATCAGTTGGTAATTGGCGTCGAAATGAAAGGTAAATTTTGAAGCTATCTGTAGAGAGCTGTAGAGAACTCCCCGAAATATTGATATCTCTCCTTTCTGTTAACTTTAAGTATAAAATAAAAATTAGCGAAATTTTTGGTTAAAAAGTTAGTTTATTTTAAACTGAAAACATTTTATTAAAAATACATTTACGTATTTTTTAATGGCTACGTATATTGATATTTTTTGGAGAAATAATTTATATTTTTCGTTTCGTTGTTCTAGGTCTAGTCTACGATGAGTTAACATACCCTCTTTTTTCGAAGCCTGCCGTCCCATTCTCTGTCAAGTCAGCATATTTAATTTAAACATTAAAAACTAAAAACACTTTTCTACTTTAGCATATTAGTATAAATGGAGTTTTATAAACGCTTCGCAGTTCTAAAAAAAAAAAAAAAAAAAAAAAAAAAAAAAAGCGGTGTTATTGCTTAAATTATATTTCTTTAAATGACATTTTAAAATTTTTTGTGTGGACTTGGAATATTATAATTTTTCATATAAATTAGATAAGCAAAGAAAATAAAAAGAAGAGAAATTGGTGAGATGAATTAGCCTCTGGCCGTTTCGTCAAATTCGTCAAAACATATAATAACAATGAAAAAAAAGGTGGTGCTGCATAACTTACCTCAGTGTTAGTGCAAGCATTTCTTCTGGAGGAATAGATGACCTCATATTAGTATTTTGTTTGACCAGACTTGGAGTCAATTTCCATAATAACTCTTCAAAAGAAGGTTTTGACATCCGGTAATAATTGAAGAATTTCTCGGGAAATTGCTCCAATTTTGGGTGTTTTACATAAAAATGACCGGTAATTAATCTGTCACTTATTATTGGATGAACCCAATACCTCCTGTGTATACTTATTTTTTCTAATTTTTTGAATAATTCATATAAAATTACAGAATCATTAATTTCCTGTATAATATCCATTTTGCTTATTGAAGGCATCGAACTGAAATAATAATGTCGTCTGCTCTATGTGGCGGGAACGGTATACGTAAAACGCTCGTGTGACTGCGATCGCGCAGGTGTTTATTTTTCTTGTTGAAACCACAAGCGCTCAAAAAGTCGTTCGTCTGACATTTGTCTAAGAAGAGTAAACATTCAAAACCCACCCTGTTTATTTTCTATAGTGTGCTTGTTTTGCTTAAAAACCACCTGCAAATGTAGGTAATAAAATGTGCCTGAAAAGATTCTTAACAGAAAACAGTTGTTCTAATTCCAAACATGAGATCCCATGATAAAAAAATAATTATGTTTTAAAAATTAAAAAAGGAAAAAAAATTGAAAAATTATAACCTTTAAATTAACAAGATAAAGTAAAATAGCATATTTTAATTTTATGTAGCGTATTTTAATTTACTTCGCTGAGAACAACAGGGATTTATTCATAGAAAAGTCTATAAATAAATGTGAATAAAATTAAATTTTGTCGACTGAATAATCCAGTTTTTTTACTTTTTCCCCTCATTATATCCATAAAACTGAAGTCTCTCTGTAAATAAATAAGCATATATGTGTGTGTGTGTGTGTACGTGCAGAAGCATGTTTTTATGAATATTTGTCTTACATTTAAATAATTAGATATATATTTTTAATTATGGTTCGACAATAACTGATCATTATTTTGCCTTGAAAAAAAAAAAGTACCCCATCGGAGTATAGAACCCGCAGAGATCACAGACAGAGAAAATTAAAAGACTGGCGCGCTGCCAACTGTACTATCGAGGCTCTCGCAATTGAGTGTAATTTATCCGATTATATACTAAAGAGTCAATAATGGGTCAACTTTGGGGCTCGTTTTTAGGCCCCCCCTAAATATTGCACTTTATCCTGTTGATATGTTTATGTATTGACCATAGGCGTAGCGTCGGGGGGGGGGGGGGGCACGGTCCCCCCTCCCCCAACTTTCTGCACCCTGGGCGCCAGAACAGAAAGCATAGTGGGCGCCAAATGAAGATTTTTTTTTTTTGTTTTTACATACAAAAATGTATATGTATCGAATTTGCATAAAAATGTCTCACAGCCGGAAAATCCAAAGGGAAAACCGAACCAAATGCATTAAAATTCACAAATATATAAAAAGATTCATCTATAATAGAAGACTGCAAACGAATTAGAAAAAAGAGCTGTTCTCTTAGGGTGTTATCATATAAATCACTTCCTGTGTAGGAAAATCACTAACATTTTCCAAGGTCAGTCTCTACTCTTCTCTTCTGTGTGAAACTACCCCTCACCGATAATTTCCAAACGCTAACCGATTTCCCTAGAGTGGTACAGAGGGGACATCTGCCCCGGACGCCAGAACGAAAGGCGAAGGGGGCGTCAAATGAAGATTTTGTTTGATTCTGTTTTTTCTGATGAAAAGATTCCATGAAAGCCGTTCTATTTTTTTATCTCTCTCCCTGAGCAGCGCTTTCTTTTTTCTCGTCTTGCTATGGGCGATGTCGGATGACTGGACGGCTCAATAAAAACAAACGAGAAGGAGGACCAAAACTAAGGGGGGGGGGGATGAGGGGGCATGTGCTTTGGGCGCCACGCGAAGGGGGGGGGGGTGCCAGATGAAAATTTGGTTTGCCGTTTTATACAATATATATATGTGCGTGTGAAATTTGTGAAAAAAATATTTTCTAGCCGAAAAATCAAAAATCAAATGAATAACCCCATTCATTTTCTTATAATTGTTTTTTTACATGCATATCCCGTATATGGCGTTAGAGGGTCCGAGGTCAGACGACTGACTGGGACAATAAAAACCAAGCGGTCGAAAATTCCCAAAGTAAAAAGTAAAAGCTTGATAGTTTTGTTGTTGTTTTAAGTCACATAAATTCGAAAATTAGCATTATGTTCAGGCGTTCAGGAATGTAGCTAGACCAGACCTAGGCATAT
The DNA here is from genome assembly GCA_963932465.1 of Maratus speciosus. Lineage (NCBI taxonomy): Eukaryota > Metazoa > Arthropoda > Arachnida > Araneae > Salticidae > Maratus > Maratus speciosus. The sequence goes on along the minus strand of OZ010796.1, from coordinate 76,558,396 downwards.
CAATCAGGGCCGAAACTAGGGGGGGGGGGCAGAGGGGGCATGTACCCCGGGCGCCAGAACGAAGGGGCGCCAAGTGAAGGATTATACCTTTGGAATGGATCATTTTCTTCTGATGGACTGGAAAATAACTCTGTGAAAGCGGAAACTCGGATAATCGGAACTCTAACTGTATATTTCATTTTTAAAATGATCTGTAGAATATTTTTGTTGGGTGTTCAGAGGGGAGTCATAACCCCCGTGACCTCCCCCCTTGGATCCGCCATTGTAGATTACATAGTTCAGTATTACATATTTTAAGATTACATATTTTAAATTTTTAAATAAGTCGGCTGTTAGAAAATTAGTAAAATTCTCTTTGCAAATATACTTTGTGAAAGAGGGGGGGGGGGGGGGGGCGCCAAAATCCATGCTTGCCCCGGGTGCAAAAAAGGCTAGTTTCGGCCCTGATATCAATCTATAAATAAGAAAAGGGGTATAAGTGATAATTCCACAAAACTGGTGTAGATAGTACAGGAAGATATTTTACAATACTGGAGTTCATTGTTATGCCTACAGTGAATCCTGGTTTTTTAGTTCCTAAAAAATGTGACTCATATCACTAGAACATTAATGTGCCTCAATTGTAATAATTGGTAATGCTACAGCTAAAAATGAAATCTGTCTATAATGGAATCTTGTCTTAAATGAAAAAACTACATGGTTCTGTGATGTAGTGGGCCAGAGCTTTTTGGTTCACTAAGCTCTTGTGAGATGATCGTTGAAAAATAATACATGTTTCTTACCAAAGTTCTTTATTAGAACAACTAAAATAGATTTGAAAAATGTAATAACAAGCTTTACCATTCATAGGTAGACACTCTCACTTTTTATTAACATTTCTATACTTCTCATAGCCAACCTGAGTAAAAACGATTTTTACTCGCATCTCTTCCGTTGTTAAAAAAAACACCTCACTTCATCAGTGTCACCCAGTCTACTCTCAGCCTCCACACTAGCTTCTGCATGAGTCTCTTTTTACTTTCACTTTAGGGACGAATTCCCACACATTGTCCAGCCACCCTTATTTCTTGGAAAAGTTGAAATACCCTGTTGAGCAGATCCCAAGGGCAGAAGTATGCCAGGAATTTCCCCTGCATGCCTTTACACAAAAGACCATTGTCCTCCTCGGAAATGCCTGTTGCTTTCCCCGTCGAAAATGTGTGGCGAAGGTACGATATCACAACACCTCCCCCCAAAAGAGATTTCCACAGGAAATATTTGGCATGAATTCACATAATAAGCCCTTTTAATAGATTTCCCGAGAGGTCAAGCACACCATTAAATCAGCAATAAAATATCATTTAGACTTTTGACCCAATTATGAAAGTTCTACTTAAATTCAAGAATACCCACTCTCAGTTTCAAAGGACATACCAAAATATGAAATTTTTAGAATTTTCCTTACACATAATCAATCAAAAGAATAAAAATAATATACATTTTTGATGCTAGAACAATTAATTTAAATTTAAAATATTTGAATGTAATACTAACTCAAAAAAAAAAAAAACACTACAACACAATCTAGGTAACTAAATTTTTACATACAGCACAATATCTTAATAAAACGCCCTAATTACAAGTATTAAAATTTTGAACACTAAATTCCAAACAGAAAATCTAACTCTGATTTTAAATCTTCCTACTTAGACCATCTGCATTTCCATGTAATTTTCCTGGCTTATGTGTAATTTCAAAATTTAATGGCTGCAAAAATAGAGCCCAACGTGTCAAACGAGAGTTTGTACCAACCATTTTCTTTAAGTACACTAATGGATTATGATCGGTTTGTATTTCAAATTTTTGCCCATCCAAATAATAATTTAACTTTTTTAATCCATATACTATAGCCGCTAATTCTCTTTCTATCGTGCTATAATTTTGCTCCGCACGAGAAAATTTTTTGCTAAGATACAAAATTGGATGCTCTTCACCTGCAATAATTTGAGATAAAACAATTCCTGCCCCATACAAACTCGCATCTGTTTGCACAATGAATTTCTGCTTAAAATCAGGCGCATATAACACAGGACTTTTCATTAATTTTAACTTTAATTCTTCAAATGCATTATTACACTCCTCGTCCCATATGATTTTTTCTTTTTTTATTTTCCCTTTTAAAGCATCTGTTAACGGCACTGCTATGGTAGCATAATTCTTTATGTACCTCGCGTAATACCCTACCATTCCCAGATATGCTCTTAGCTGTGTTTTCGTCGTCGGAATTGGAAAATCTTTAATAGCCTGCAATTTAGCTTCACTAGGAGACCTTTTTCCCGACCCAACTTCGTGTCCCAGAAATTTTACGTGATCTTGCGCGAATTGGCATTTGGATGGTTTCACCGTTAGATTTGCTTCTTTTAACCGCTTAAGAACCGCTTCCACATCTTTTAAATGCTGTTCCCATGTCAAAGAAAATATAGCTATATCATCGATATACGGAACCGCAAATGACTCTAACCCATATAAAACTATGGCAATCAATTTACAAAAATAATATGCTGAATTTAAAAGTCCAAACATCATGACTTTAGGTAAAAAGGTCCCAAATGGTGTTACAAAAGCCGCATATCTCTGAGCTTCTTCCGTGAGAGGAATCTGAAAATAACCTTTCGTCAGATCCATAACAGTAATAAAAGGCGCTGTACTCACTTTCTCAACAACCTCTTCAATGTTTGGCAAAGGGAAAAATTCAGTTCTGGTCTTTGCATTTAATTTCCTATAGTCCACACAAGGGCGAGCGTCTTTACCCGCACTCTCAACTAAAATCATAGGCGAAGCATAATCTGATTGCCCGACCTCAATCACACCCAAATCTAAAAGCCTCCGAATCTCTTCACGCATAATCTCTAATTGCCTCGGCGACATACGATATGGTTTTGATCTTACCGGCACATCATCCGTTAAAACAATGTCCATTTTAACTAACGGGGTACTCCCAGGGTCCGTAGAAAAAACTTTCATATGACGCTCAATCATTGTCCTGAAATCTCCTATTTGCTCTGTAGAAACACGTTTTTCCAAATTACTTTCTTTTACTAATTCCCAAAAGTCTAATTGAGTGGGATCCGCAATGGGATAAGGAATTTCTGCTTGATCCTCAATTTCCTCACACTCCTCATCAATCAACAAATTTACAAATTCAGGTCTACTATAATATGGTTTAATTAAATTAACATGATAAATAGTAGACTTATTTCTCTTTTCCGGAATATCTATCGTATAATTAGTTTGAGATATTACCCTAGTAATAGTTCCCGGTCCTATCCAATTAACCGCCATTTTATTTGGTTTCGAAGTAGCCAGAACTAACACTTTGTCTCCAACATTAAATTTTCTATACACCGCATTCTTATCATACCATTGTTTTCGTTTCTCCTGACACTCTTTCATTCTTTTACACGCTAATTCTTGACAATGTTTCAATCTATTACTTAAGTTCAAAATATAGTCCACTACATTCTGATTTACCGTCTCCTTTTCCATCCAATTTTCATATACAAGAGTATGTGGCATTCGTAAATTCTTACCATGTACAAGCTCAGCAGGGCTAAATCCCGTGCTTTCATGACTTACAGTCCTCAAAGCAAATAAAGCCATTGGCAAGACTGCTTCCCAATCTTTTCCTGCCTCCAAACATAATGTCTTTATAACCTTTTTTAAACTACCATGCATCCGTTCAACGCTATTCGATTCTGGGTGGCAAACTGAACTATGTACAACCTTAATACCAAACCTATCAAAGAATTCCGATGCCAACTCACTTGTAAATGACCTACCCAAATCACATTGTACCTCTTTTGGATAACCAGTCCTAGAAAATATTTGTATTAGCCCCTCAATCATTGACGGAGAAGTTAAATCTTCTACTGGAATCGCATCTGGATATTTTGACGCAACACAAATTGAAGTAATCAAGTATCTATTATTTTTCTCGCTTAAACTCAAAGGGCCTACACGATCAATATTTATCCTGGAGAAAACTTCTGAAATTATCGGCACGAGCTTCAAGGGAGCTTTCTTTTTATCTCTATTTTTACCAACCTTTTGACACAGATCGCAAGTTCTTACAAATGCCTCAATTTCCTTGTAACAATTTGGCCAAAAATAGCATTTAATTACCCTATCTTTTGTTTTAGTTGCCCCTAAATGTCCCGCAACTTCCTCATGACACATCTTCATTATTTTCTCTCTAAATTCTAATGGCAAACATAATTGTAATTTCTCATCCCCACTATTTGAATGTGAAACTCTTACTAATTTATTTCCCATTATTTTAAATTCCTTTTCTTCTACATTATTTGCCTTTTCCCATAATGTTTTTAAAGATAAGCACTGTTTCTGAGCTAAGCTGAAATCTTTCGCTGTAATTTTATTCAATCCCACATTATCTTTCACCTCCCATTTCGGTAATAACATAAGATCTTCGATTTGACTTTCATCCTGTCTATTCTCATCCATTTGAACTACCTGCGTTTCTTTGTTCTGTGAGCAATCCCCAATTTTATCTACACTACCTGGTTGCTCTTCTAACTTTGCCTGATCAACAAACGACATTTCCTTATCAACATCCCGTTGCTCCATTCCTTTTTTTAAAGAATTCGTCTTACTACGGGTAACCACCATATTTATAGGAACACCACTTCCTTTATTTTGCTCAATAAGCTCCGCAGTTTTATTACCTAAGAGATAGTAACCTTGCTCCGACTCCGATGGTTTAATCGCCGCCTTAGTGGTGATGCAACCAAAATCCCCTTTTATAGTCACCCATGCTAATGGTAAACATTTACATTCATTATCAAGAGGTTGACGTACCCAAGTTATATCTCCAGTAAAATCCTCTGTTTTAACCCAATTTCTATCGCATAGATCAATCCCTGCTCCCGTGTCCCTCAAATAGTGTCTTTCAACCCCGTTTATTAGAGCTTTTTTAGATAAGGTTTAAAACAATCCCCTAAATCAACATCATTACCTAAATGATTAACTGTATTGAACTCATTTTTCTTTTTTAACCATTCCGCACAATCTGGTTTTATGTGCCCTGGTTGATTACAAAAAAAAACACCTAATCTGCCTTTTCCTCTCAAAAGCCTGGTCTTGTTTAAGTTTATCATTTTTAAATTTTTCCGTTTTATTCTCTAACTCCGATTTAGCTTTTACTTCACCCCTAATTTTCGGATTTAAATTGCTTCTTTGCATCTCTGAATAAGGTTTTTTTTCCCAAGATTTTTTTTCTGATTTCCTGAAACTACTTCTAATACTCTCATATTTGTCACATTTATCAGCAAGTTTCGAAGCCTCTTTCATTTCATCCCATTCATCCATAAATTTTTCTTTTACTTCAAAAGGAACGCGTTTTTTTACTTGCTCTGTGAGCATGAGCTCTTTTAAAGACTCGAAATCCTTTATTTCTAATGATTCCAACCAATTATCCAAATAACCTCTTAATTCATATACCAAGTCTACCCATAACGCTCCAGGTTTCCTTTGATGATTTTCAAACTTCTGTTTTAAAGCACCTGTTCCCAATCTAAAACGATTTAATAAAACTTTTTTTACATGTTGAAAATCATCTCCTAATTCTGCTGGTTGCTTCACTATAATTTCCGCGATATCTGATGGCAATAAGGGAATTAATTGGCTAACCATATCCTCCTGCGAAATTTTAGCTTTTTCCGCCTGTTTTTCAAAGATCATAAAGAAAAGAGTGATGTCAATTAATTTACAATCAAAACGTGGAACTAATTCTTTCAAATTAATTTTTGGATTCCTATGCGAACCTACATTCAAATCACTAGACGAAAGACTAACAGTTTCCGAAGAATTTTGAATTCTTAATTTTTCTAACTCAAATTGTCTTGTTTTTTCGCGCTCTTCGTCTTCCCGTTCCAAAGCTAATTTTTCCCGTTCCATTTCTTTTCGTTCTGCATCCTCCTTAAGAATACATTCTAAATTCGATTTAGCAAAACTCTCATTATAATCCGATGCTGCTAAAATAGCCTGAATTATAGTTTTTTTCTTATCAGTTGCCGACACGTTGGTCTCAAATTCCTCTGCCAGCAAAAGCAAGATGTTTTTAGTATATTTCCCTAGAAATTCTTCCATTGTTTTCCCCCAAAATATACTAATCACAACAATACACAAATATATACAATTTGTAAAACACAATAAAAATTACAATAAGGAATAGAATTTTATCCTCTAGATATATTTCAATGCATAAAACAATAATACAATTTTCCTACCGAAAATTTTCGTGCACTTGTTATATCCTTTAAAACTGAGTAAATCCTCAAAATTATTTTGATACCCACAGCACTATATAAATACAATTTGTATAAAAACAACTAATCCTGCTATTTCCTACAGCATACCCATAAAATTTCAAATAACTTTATTGCTGTAATAAACAAAAGCTGTATATGCCCCAACTTTATAACTAAAAGTTACATCCACAACTATGATTAATTTTAATGATTAATATTCTTTTATTAATCAACCGTAATTTACTATCCTCAAGTTAATTATGAAATACATAAATATTAAATTTTCAAAACCAAATGAATTACCGTACAGACCATAAGAAACCCGTTTAATATAAAAATTCTAACTAAAAATTTCGATCCCAAATTAATAGCTACCCTAGACTTTTTATCTATTAAACATATACAAATTACCAAGAACAGACATATACAATATTAAATCCTAACAGACCTCTCTGGAAAATTTCATAAAAGGGCTTACCTTCAAATGTAGACCTTTCTCCACACTGCTCCAAGGCTTTCCTGCACTTTTTTTTTTTTTTTTTTTTTTCAGGTACTGCCGTATCTCCGGATCTAACTTGATTTCCGCCGGGAAATTTACACACAAGCTGTCTCCATGGATTCCTAAGGGCGATCGATGAAATAGTCTACTATCCACTGCACTGGATGTTTACTGAAGAAATTTTCTATATCGTCGAATCCTTAGTCCTTGTTACATACCAGCTAACACATTCGACACTCCAGATTTCACAGTTCCTCACCGGATACACTTGAAAATCTTTCTGGTCAAACACAAGATTTCATCACCGACTGTCCTTGTTTCTACACAGTTTCCTTCTGTACATCAAGTTCACGTGGGTCCAGTCTAATTTATGCTAGACCTAATTAATCCGTAAGCTGCCACCATTTATAATACTATAGCTGTGATGTAGTGGGCCAGAGCTTTTTGGTTCACTAAGCTCTTGTGAGATGATCGTTGAAAAATAATACATGTTTCTTACCAAAGTTCTTTATTAGAACAACTAAAATAGATTTGAAAAATGTAATAACAAGCTTTACCATTCATAGGTAGACACTCTCACTTTTTATTAACATTTCTATACTTCTCATAGCCAACCTGAGTAAAAACGATTTTTACTCGCATCTCTTCCGTTGTTAAAAAAAACACCTCACTTCATCAGTGTCACCCAGTCTACTCTCAGCCTCCACACTAGCTTCTGCATGAGTCTCTTTTTACTTTCACTTTAGGGACGAATTCCCACACATTGTCCAACCACCCTTATTTCTTGGAAAAGTTGAAATACCCTGTTGAGCAGATCCCAAGGGCAGAAGTATGCCAGGAATTTCCCCTGCATGCCTTTACACAAAAGACCATTGTCCTCCTCGGAAATGCCTGTTGCTTTCCCCGTCGAAAATGTGTGGCGAAGGTACGATATCACAGTTCCAACAGAAAGAATACCAACAGTTATACCTGCTAAGACGGAAACCTGTATAAAGCGGAATTATTTCCGCTTTCTTTCGAATTTTTCCCCAGGTTTTAATGAATAAATATTTGACAAAGTTGGTTATATAATTCAATATTGCGTATTTTACTATTATGTTACGCATTTTAAATTTTAAAATAAGTCCGCTAATAGAAACTTTCGTAATAACTTTTCTCTTTGTAAATTTACTTTGCGGAGGAAGGGGAGGGGGCGCCAAATTCCATGTTTGCCCCGAGAGAAAATATAGCTAGTTTTGGCCCTGGAAGGAGTGCACAAAGTAAAATGCTTTAGTAAAACCCTTTAAAAGAAAAAAGAGTATGTCATTTGCAGTGGTACAGTAAAAAATCACTCGCAGGGCGCCATGGCTAATAATGCGCCCCTGCTTTTATTTTACCAAATTACATTTCTCGTCCTTTTGCCATTTCGATTTCTAGGTAGGCGACAACTGAAAAATGTCGCACATGCCTTTTACTAAAATAACTTTTTTTACATTCAGATCCGGGATCCAGCCTCAAAGGGCGCGAGGTCGGGACACTGTCAACCACACTAAAAACTAAGGGTTGAAATACATGCAAGATAGAATAGTAACCCACTTTTTTAATGTTTTTTTTTTTTTTTTTTTTTTTTTTTTTTTTTTTTTAATGTAGCCCGAGCCGAAACTAGGGGGGGGGGGGGGTGCAGAGGAGGCATGTGCCCCAGGCGCATGTGCCAGAACGAAAGGCGAAGGGGGCGCCAAATGAAGATTTTGTTTATCGTTTAAAATATATATATATGTTCGTACAAAAATGTATATACATATATATGAAATACAAAGAAACTCGCAAGCTAATATTAAACCTATGTATGATAGCATTTTTTTTCAAATTTCTCGCTTGCATTTTAATATTTTAAAATGATTTTTTTCTTTGGATAGTTTAGATTGATACTTTTAGGTTTCGAAACCGGTACTAAAAGGGAAAGTAACTTTATAAAAATAATCTGTAACCAAACTCGAAAAGTAAACACTAACCCGATTAGAATTCAACCTCAGCTTTTCTTGAAAAAAAAAAAAAAAAAAAAAAAAAAAAAAAAAAAAAAAAAAAATCATTCAAAGCTACTAATATGCAAGCGAGAAAATGTAAAGAGAACGCTCCCATACGTTTAACATTAGCGTTCCAGTTACTTCGCGTGACTAGTGTAGGCTCTTAACGCTCAAGCTAAAGTTAATCCTATAGGAGCGTTGTTTACATATTAATTGCTCTAATTTTAATTAAGTAATTTTTATGATTTTTACTTTTTTTTGCATAGAGTACCTAAGGTTGTTAACTTTTATTGTGCGTGATAAGATGGGGGGGGGGGGGGGGTGCTAAAATCATGTTCTCCTTGGGCTAAAAAAGGCTAGTTTCGGTCTTTAACGTACGATTGATATTAAGGTTGTACTTATTGTGCAAATTATTAAAAACATTCATTAGTCACTGTTTTAAAATGATATGTGATTGTGTATTATGCATGGGATTTTCAGATAAATTAATGTGAAATTTATATTCACATATTGTGATTTATTAAGACTTTTACAAAAACAATAAATGGCAGTGATTTTCATTTTTTTTTGTTAAGGTGCAATCAAATTTAAACCCCTTTAGTATGTAGCATTTCACCCACTCTCTCTTACCAGGGCCCGACTTATGCAGGGGCATGCGAGAATGCTGCCCCGGGCCCCCCCCCCTTTTTAGGGGGCCCCATGAGAATAGTCAGGATTTTTATTAAAAGGTGCCAAATGAATAAAATTAGCCAAAAGTGACAAGAATTCATATATTTTCAAACATTTAGGAAGGGAGTGCGGTCCTCTTTCCGTTCTCTGCTTCCAGTACCCTCTCCAGTCTCTACTCATGCAAAAAAAAAAAAAAACTATATCATTAGAAAACTAATGATTAATATTTTAGTATTACAACTTAGTATTTTGTTGTATTCAAAAGAAATTCTTTATTAACGTTTTCCTTGAAACGTGGCAAGTTAAAATCATTAATTATGTATGACATGAGGCATCCTATAATGTACGCAGATAAGCGAAGTAAAAGTTTGCAAAGAAATACTCTTATCATTTATCAACCAATCTATAATTTTTTTTTTTACTATTATCCTAGTATTTTTTTCTTAAAGTTGTGACCATCTTTTTGTGACACTCTATATACAGATGTGAGAGGTACCGGATACAAAATTTATGCATATAATACAATATGTATGACGTTTAGTAATAGCCACTTCCACATTATTCAGAAAAGAAAAAAAATTCTATAGATAGATAGAAAAGGTTACCCCATAATAATTCTTGCCCTGGGCCCCCCATAGCCTAAGTCGGGCCCTGCCCAAAACAAAAATGCTTCAACAGTTCTAAACCATTAATACGAATACGGTGCCGGTCGCCAATCATTGATATTTGGTCAGTAGTTGTAACTTGATCGGTAGAAGAAAAATTTTCCCTCGCAAAGCTGGTGTCCAGTCACCCAAGGACCCAAGTAGTTTAATTGCAGTGAGTACATGGTCACACAAAGAACTTCTTTGACCTCTGAACTTGTGTTTCCCTCTTGTGTAAAGTCAGTGGCGTAGCTAGAGCATTTCGTTTGGGGGGGTGTGGACATCGAATTTACCGAATGTTCATAGTAAATTTTGTATTTTTTTTAAATTTTGTATTTATTTGTATTTTGTATTTTTTTAAATTTTGTATTTATTTGTATTTTGTATTTTTTCGCATTATTTTCTTTTGAGCGAGGGGGGGGAGGGAAGTAGAAATTTATTTATTATTTCAGCAATATATAAATAAACAGACCAAAAAATTTTAACAAAAAACTAAATAATTTCAACCATTTAAAATTTTACAAACTGGGGGGAGCGAGGGTAGTAGAAATTATGAATGGAGAGAGTGGAGTAGATAACTGATGATTTATTTATCGTATTGCAGAATTACGAATAAAGCAGAGGAAAAAAGTAATTTTAAAGACTTTAACCCTTAACTGATCAAGTGAGGGTTTTTCCACCCAAGAGAAATTTCAATTATGAAGAATTTTTTTGTGGTATTTAGATACGTGTATTTATATGTATATGTATGTACACTTACAGTACTTTTTCAGTTGTTTTTATTCAAGTAAATAATGCAAAATTCACAGCAGATTTTCTTATTTTAATTCGCTACATTTTGTGGAGTGCACAAGACAAGAAATCAAATTTTGGGTTTGCATACACACCACCTCACCACGTTATTAAAAAAAAAATCACCTCATCACTTAAGGTTTAAGCTTTTCGTGCTCGATACTTTAGTGAGGGGGGAGGGGGCAAAGGTAAAAGCAGTAATTTGGGGTGAGGTGTAAAAAGACAGATTTAGATTGATTATTTATTATTACAATAAAAATAAATTCAATAGAAAATATTTAAAAAATAATTCTTTTTTTCTTTTATTTATAACTCAAAGTTTGAAATTTGCAATACTTTTTAAATTTTAAGTTAGAAGTCTGTACGAGTAGAAATTTTCAGGCGCGGACCAGGCCGACCCATAGAAAAAAATTCGACTCGGCCCATTATAAAAATTAGGCCTGAACTCGGCCAGGCCTGTCGAAAAAAATTATTGGCCTGGCCCGGCGTTATAGCAGCTAAAAGTTCAGCCTCAGACCATCCTGGCCCGGAAAAAAATGAAAATCTCAACCCAAGCCTGGGGCGGCCCGAGTGAATTTTTAGAAAGCATTGATTTTTACGTCGATTTGGTTAAAAATTTGTCTGTACGAGGAATTCTGATCAAAAATACTTAATCTTAGCTTTTTTTTTCTTTCTTTCTTTCTTTCTTTTTTTTTTCTTTGTAATCTTTACTTTTATAGAAATGCCGTAGGCTGCGATACATATTTTTTTTTTAAATAAATCTCTATTTGTTATATGCAAATGTTTTGATTATCATTAATTTTGTTAATCCATATTCCATGTATTGGAGAATTAAAAATCTAAAAAATGCTATACAGTAAAATCTTCTAAGACGGAATTGCACAGTAAAGTAAATAAAAAGAAAATTTCCCAGTTAAACTGATGGCGTTGAGCCGACAGGCTATTCACACAAATTGTATATTATACTCTTATTTCAAAGAATAATGCCCCTCGAAAAATAAATGAAGGGATTAGCCCGTTCTTCCCCCCTTTATACTTAACCAAAGAACCTCCAAATCTAATCAGGGAAGCTCCTCAACATAATAAACTGGTATACCAAATTTGAAGCAAATCAGATAATTCTGCATGAAAAAACCATTTCACTAAATTTAGGTGGTATTAGCTCCCTTATTTCTCCCTTTATGCTGAACCAAGGAAAATTCAAATCTAATCAGAAAAGCTCCTTATCAGAATAAACCTAGAAAAAAAAAAAAAAAAAAAAAAAAAAAACTAAATTAGATAATTCTGCATAAAAACCCATTTATCTAAATTAAGGGGAGGGGCAATTGCACCCCTTTCCCCCTTTTATACTTAACCAATGAACCTCCAAATCAAATCAACGAAGCCATATCGGAATAAAATGGTATATCAAATTTGAAGCAAATCGAATAATTCTGCATGAAAAACCCATTTATCTAAATTAAGGGGGGGGGGACTATCCCCTGTTCCCCCTTTATACTTAACCAATAAACCTCCAAATCTAATCAAGGCCTTTATATAATAAACCGGTATACGAAATTTGAGCAAATAGAATAACTCTGCATGGAAAAACCCAACTATCTAAATTAAGGGGGGAGGCAGTCTAGCCCTCTTTCCTCCCTTTATACTTAACTAATATGCCTCCAAATCTAATCAGGGAAGCTCCTTAGCATAATAAACCGGTATACCAAATTTGGAGCAAATCGAATAATTCTGCATGATAAACCCATTTATCTAAATTAAGGGAGGGGGGTGGCTAGCTTCCTCTTCCCTTTATACTTAACTAATGAACCTCCAAATCTAATCAAAGCAGCTCCTTAACATAATATACCGGTATACCAAATTTGGAGCAAATCGAATAATTCTACATGAAAAACACATTTACCTAAATTAAGGGGGGGGGGTATTCCCCCCTTTATAGATAAGTAATGAACTTCCAAATCTAATCAGGGAAGCTGCTTAACATAATTAACCGGTATACCAAATTTGGAGCAAATCGAATATTTTTGCATAAAAAACCCATTTCACTAAATTAAGGGGGGGGGTGGGGGGTGTTCCTCCCTTTATATGTAACTAATGAACCTCCAAATCTAATCAAGGCAGCTCCTTAACATAATAAACCGGTATACCAAATTTGGAGCAATTGAATAATTCTACATGAAAAACCCATTTATCTAAATTAAGTGGGGGACCAGCCCCCTTTTCCCTTTTATCCTTAACCAATGAACCCCAAAAACTAATCAGGGAAGCGCCTCATCAGAAGGAACCTAGAAAAAAAGTATGAAGCAAATCTGATATTTCTATCAAGAGTTATCGCGTTACGTACATACGTACATACAGAACCGGCCAGCACATAAGCTCTCAGGCTTTGATAGCCTGTGAGCTAAAAAATGCATTATAGACACGTTCTCTTTATAGGTGCATTCGTAATTATATAAATACGTAGCACCTATAGTCGTCGTTCAGTCCGTCTGTCCGTCCGTCCGCATATAGCAGAGCAAAAACTACCCAACCGAATGGTCTGAAATTTCTAATATATGATTGCTGCAAAATTTTGTCGAGCCATTTCGAATTTTATGAAAATCGGATGTATAGTTTAATTACAGGGACAGTCAAAAGTTTTTCTTTACATTACAGCCAATGGGAAAAAATTATTGCAAGAGCATTTTAATGCTGTTACAGTCTTCCGACTGGTCTCAAATTTTAAATATATAATTATTGCAAAATTTTGTCGAGCCATTTCAAATTTTATGAAAATCGGAAGTATAGTTTAATTACAGGAAAGGTCAAAAGTTTTCCGTTACATTACAGGGAATGGGAAAAAAAATATTGAAGAGCATTTTCATGATGTTACAGACTATGCACTTATGAAGTGCAAAAAAATATGCATTCAGTATAATATGGGGTGCAAAAATAATTATAAAACTAGTTATAGTACGAACGCACCTCATTTGCCACGTTTGACGAGCAATTTCCAACTTGTTAATAGGTGTAAATGTGTTATATATTCTTTTCTCACATATTATTATATTAATTTTGCATGGATCAACACATTTTTCAGTTTAAAACAGGATTTCGTCATAGGCAGGTTCTTTTTCACACGTATTACTACATTTTAATTTAACTGTATTTCGCTACCAGGCCACGCTGAGACAAAGATTTTGATACGGGTTGGTTGAAAACCGGGACTGAAAATTTTGGCCCATGAAGACTTGGAAGAATGAAACCAGTCCCGGCTCGGTACAGAAACATTAATTCGGCCTGGTAAGGCCTAATTTATGTTTTGCCAAAATTATTTATTACTGACTCATTTAAGTAGACATTTTTTTTAAATCCAGAAGCATGTAATCAGCAGGCATGAGGCATAAAGTGCTTTGAAATCAAATAGCACTTTTAAATTTTCTGATAAATGTATTACATATTAAGTTATAATCAATTGCTACCTTATAATGATCTTTTGCCGATTGTCACGTTTAAAAAAAATCTGTTACAGACGTCAACTTTGGCACCATTTTCTGAAAGACCGCAGTTACCTTTATAGGAATAAAGAGAAACACTATTCGTTTACGAATAAGAAAGAATATCTGCAAATTTCGTGCATTTAAAAATGAAAATTTCTTCACGAAAGTGTAAAAAAAGATGCAAGTTACGATTTCAGAACAGCTTTAAATAATTTTTAAAAACCACAAAATTTGGCTAATCAAAGCTGCACTTTATTTGTACGATATTTTTTCTGTTGAATTTTTAAGCTGGAACTTGTAACATAGAAAGTTATCAGAATTGAAATAGTCAAATATCATGTTGAGCAATTGAGCATTAGTATAAAAAATTAAATATTGTTATTTTAATTTGCAATAATAAAAACACAAAGATTTTTTTTTCGATGGAGAAGGGGAATGGGAGAGAGGGTAGAAAGTGTGGAAAATTATTTTATTTTCTGCAAAATTACTTTGCTTGCATTTTTTTGTGAGCTGTAGCGTTGATTCTGTTACACGAATTAGCCTGATTCAAGTCAAAGGATTTTTTTTTAAATTTACTTAAATTAAATTTGAGATCCTTTCCTTTCAGAAAACAAAGAAAAAAATTGCTTTCAGTTTTTGCAGCAGAAAGTAAATGTATGTCTCAAAACGCCAATTAGAAGAAAGATTAATGCCCTTGTCTTTAGATATCAATACAACCGATGATTTTAAAATAAGTTCAAAAACATAAATAAAAAATATCTTTTCGAACTGAATGACAAGAACCAGTGTTGCAGTCGTAAAAAACAAAGGGTATACGCTAAAGTCATGAACATTCATGGATGCAGTATACGCTAATGCTTTATTTGAGAAGCAGAGCGTATACGGTGTATATCTCCGTATACCCTCCACTACCCCGTGACAAAAACAGATCCAGATCTTAAAATATATCGTCAGTTTATATTAGGTTACAAAGGAAAAATTCCAATATTTTATAGTTCTCTATCTTATATTTCTTTTAGTTCTCGAGCAGTTCTCGAGCTTCCTACTGAACAACGCAAAATTTTCTGACACATTTTCTGTCTCATTTTTAGGGTTCCGTACTTAAAAAGTAAAAACGGAACCATTTTGAGATCACTCCTGTGTCTGTCCCTCTGTCTGTCTGTCATAGCCATTTTAATCGTAAACTATGGAACATGGAAAGTTCAAATTCGGGGAAGTAATAAAGACCATTAACCCACATATTTTCAGATTAATAAACATTCATAAATATATTTAGAAAAAAAGTACAGGGGCTAATTATGCTACTTGAAAAAAAAATCTTTTCTTTGTATATCATGTGGGGTATCCTGTGAAAGCTTTTGTAATGCTGAACTCAAAAATACATTCCTTTTAATTTTAGGTATTATATTTTCAAATATATTGTTGAAAATCTAGCGCAAAAATATGTCCCCCCCCCCCCCCATCTAATTCCGAATCTACTGAAACTAGAATTATGAAAAAATTAGAGGTAGGTTAATATAAACCTTGCCGGAAAATTATAGCGATTACCCTAGGTCACATAGTTTTTGAGTAATTAGCATTTTTCTGTTATACACAAATTTCGATTTACGGGCATTCAGAAAAATTGTTGAGCATCGCTGAATATACCTATCGTTGCAGAAGAATAAAAGCATTGTTGATAATGATTTTCGAAAAAAATCATCGGTAATTAGCTGAGATATTAACCCTTAAAGGTACGGTCAGTTTAGACATACACAAGGACAGGGCGGCGTACTCTATGCCCAGGGGTGCAGAATATGTCCGATCCGGCGATCTAGGATCGGGGGAAATTTTAACCCCCTGGGGAAATTTTTTAGAAACATACACAACTGATTTCGATTTTAACAACGAATTCCATAATTCCCTGAGATAGAACAATTTCAGTACAAATAAAAATATCCGTATGGCGACCTTCACAAAATCTATCTCTGAATAATATCAGGGTTCTGTCCAGACTTTTTTTACAGGGTCCTGTTTTTGTGAAATTGTGAATTTTTTCTTATTTGTGAAAATTCTAGTCATAATTTTGTGAATTTTAAATTATCGATGTTTTCATGTTCTATCCTTCATATATAAAAAGCTAAGTAATATTTTCTTTGGTGAGTTCAACTGGCTTACTTACAAGTCAGATTTTATTTTTAAATGACTAAATTTGTGAAAAGTTCAATTTGAAGGTGAAAAAATTCTGTGAAAGGTCTATTTGAGAGACAAATAATTTTGTGAAGAGTCCTGTTTTGGGATAAAATGTTTTGTGAAGGGTCCTGTTTGGGGATAAAAAATTTTGTGAAGGGTCCTGTTTTAAGATAAATTACTTTGTGAAGGGTCCTTTAAAGGACCTAAAATTTTCCTAAACATATCCCTGAATATGTACCGTATATCAGGGGTGATTATGTTCCGAATTTTCCGAAAGTTTAAGACATTCAGTTTAAAAAAAAAAAAAAATCGGTCATTTTAAAATACGGACATAAAAATACCGCGAATTTTCGCGAAGAATTACGGAGAAAACGCGAATTTCGTCACAAGATCGCAAAATAACCGCACATTTCGTCAGAAGATCGCTAAAGAACGCAAATTTTGTCAAAAGATCGCGAAAGAACCGCATATTTCGTCAAAAGATTGCGAAAGAACTGCAGGTTTCTTGAAAGATCGCGAAATAACCGCAGGCTTCGTCAAAAGATCGTAAAATGAACGCAAATTTTGTCAAAAGATCGCAAAATAAATGCACATTTCGCCAAAAGATCGCAAAACTCGCAAATTTCGTCAAAAGATCACGAAACAATCGCAAATTTCGTCAAAAGATCGCAAAACAACCGCAATTTTCGTTCAAACATGGCGAACTAACCGCGATTTTCGTCAAAACAGGGCGAATAACCTTCTATTTCGTCAAAGAAAAGCGAAAAAACCGCAAATTTCGTCATAAGATCGCAAAATGAACGTAAATTTACTCAAAAGATCGCGAAATAAACGCAAATTTTGTCAAAAGATTGCGAAACAACCGCGCATTTCGTCAAAAGGGGCGAAATAACCGCAAATTTCGTTAAAAGATCGCAAAAAATCTGCAAATTTCGTCAAAAGATCACGAAAAAATCGCAAATTTCGCCAAAAGATCACGAAAGAATCGCAAATTTCGTTAAAAGGTCGCAAAATCTGCAAATTTCGTCAAAAGATCACGAAAGAACCGCAAATTTTGCCAAACGATCGCAAAACAACCGCGAATTTCATCCAATGATGGCAAAACAACTGCGAATTTCGTCAAGAGGAAGGAGAAATAACCGCAAATTTCGTCAAAAGATCGCGAAAAAACGCGAATTGCATTAAAAGATCTATGAAAAATACATAGTATTGGGAGTGGATTTCTCCCACTCTGCTGTAAACTTTCAGAAAATTTGCTGTGAATTTTAGGAAATTTTTTTTCACTCAGAATCACCCCTGCCGTATATAGACGCACATAAGTTGAGAAATATTTGAAAAATAAATTTTCTATACCTACGGTAATACAGTACTTACCTATAACATACCGTAAAATTTTGGGGAAATTTTCGTGTGGATTGGGGGAAATGTTGGGAGTAGAAACATTTTTTGCACCCCTGTCTATGCCTAGTTAACGACTTTTAATGATATATATGTGTAATGTAATGTCCAGTAACAGTACAAAAGCAATAAACGTCAAATTGTTAAAAACATACTAATTTAAGGGGTCTCGGGACTTTAAAAAGTGGAAAAAATGAAAAAAAGACCATTTTCAACATTTAATGTCTTAAAATGTATATGATTTTAAAACACAATTTTAATTGGAAGGAAAGATATAAGTATGTTCTTTCGTTTGATGTATTTAAAAAATTGCAAGATACAGAATTAGTATTTATAGGGGGCTCGAAACTGTTAGACATTTGTCGAACAAAAAATTGGCATAACAGTTTACGCGCAGGATTACAAAATAAATATTGCAATTAGAATGAAAATTTTGGTGCTTACTTATACTTCCGATTGTAATAATTTCCCTGAACTTAAATAAATTTGTATTTAAAGCATTTTTATATTTTTAATGCAATGCTGCATTTAGCTAGTACAAAATTTTGAAAATTTCAACAGTAAAATCACCTAAAAAAAATAATTTTTTTAACAATAAAAAGGAAATTTTAGATTCAGTTTATACAGAATAACATGGAATATATGTTTTGAAAATTTCATGAAAAAATATTCAGAAGTTTTTGAGGTATCCTGCGCGTTATACCCAAAAACGCCATTTGGAAAATAATGACTTTAAAGTTTCGGAAACGCCGCTTCAGCTATTGAGCGGGTATAATTCTAAAAGCCAAAACTTCTGTTCTAATGGGAATTTCAAGGAAACAATTATATCAAAATATTCAGAAAAAATAGGAGTTTAACATCTAAAAAAATTAAAATTTCTTAAATTTTGAAGCTTTAAGAGTCCTGCGACCACTTAATCCTTTCCGGCACAGAGTAATTCTATTTACAAACTTATGAAATAATGAACTGACACCAGAATTTATAAACGAATTTATTAGAAAATGCGAACTTGCTTATTTTCACGTACATGATAAAAGAAAAATTTTAATTAAATATTCTTGGTGCCATTTGTCTGTTTTGGAATTAAAATTAGGTGTCCGTTTTTTAAGGGCATCGCCCTCGAAATATTTAATTAGAATGAATCGCATAAATACTGTGAGATTCGCGATAGTTTGCATTGATTGTATCTCTCAATACGCCTCGAGTGACTTTAAAAGTTAATTCAATACCTATCTGGAAAAACGCGGCACTGACCAAAGCGGCGTTGCAACTTTGAGACCTCAATTCGAAGCGCGCTTAGCACAATGCCCAATTTAAACTTTGAACAAAGGTTTTGTTTTAGATACACTGTAGAAATAAAGGTTATTACTATACGCTGAATTTAGTTTCATGAAATGCCAAATGAAGTTTAACTATGCACTGTCTTTATTGTCAGTACCGAATTAAGTTCATCATAAACAGATTAGGATAATATTAAAAAAAGAGTTATACGAATAGCTATATTTGATATTGTTCCATATATCTCTTTGAACTTTCATGGTATACCCGATTACACTTTTCTAATATATACAGTTATACCCAACCCTACGTTATATAGTTTTTTAAAAAGTCTTAATATTCTTTTAGCAACTTTTTTTTTTATAATACAATTACAAATTCATGTATTTATTCTACGGAACCCTCTGTACGCGAGTAATGCTCGCACTTGACCGTTTATTAAGCATATTGGCAGGTTTGACTGTTGAAGCGGAATAGAATTTTAACAAACTTGCTTTGATTTCTGTGAAATATAATATCATGATGAGAAGTGCTGGAAATTGCCACTTTTCATATTTAAACAACTATGAGGTAGACATTCCTTTATTCAGAATGCAATATATAGTATTTATACTGCGTCACTGGCCAAAATTCAGTTCCGGCTTATAGTTGCACACCCAGAATATTTGACTGAATGTATTGTAATTTTGATGGAATAAATGGAGTGAGGTGTTGTTTCTTGTTCAAAATTTTTTTGTCTTAACCACATTATCTCTGTTGAAAGTTTGTTACAATTTTTTTAGGAACAGTGTGTATGTTTACAATCTCTGAAAATAATCGCCCATTCGAAACACTGATCTAAGATGCATTTAAAAACATCCTTGCTAAATCAAAGACAGTAGAAAAGTTATTTTTGCTGAGTTTTTTGTTTTAGAATTTAAAAAATATATATTCACTTGGATTCATCAGAACAATTCATCAGAACATCAGAAGAAGCTATGAAATATCAAACTTTTTTAATTAATAAAATTTTAAAATTCTCTTCTTAAATACCCCAAACCAGATTTTTTTCATGTATAACATTTACTTGTGAAAAGTTCTTGTTTATCAATATGTAAGTTTCTGCTTTAAATATTATGTAAATTATTTTAAAATTTAACATTTTAATGCCTCTAATCTTTGAAATATAAAAGTATTCGACCAGCCGAGTACTTGATATTTGGCCGAATAGTTACTACTCGGCTGGCCGAATATTCGGCATTCGGCCAAACAGTTAATTCGGCTAGCCGAATATTCGGTATACGGTTCGCCTGTAGGCCGAATATTCGGTAGAAAAGTTATTTTTGCAAAGTTGTTTGTTTTAGAATTAAAAAAAATATATTCACTTGGTTTAATTCCCCAGAAGAAGCCATGAAATATGAAACTTTTTTAATTAATAAAATTTTAAAATATTCGACCAGCCGAATATTTGGTATTTGGTCGAATAGTTACTGCTCGGCTAGCCGAATACTCGGTATTCGGTCAAAATCACTGTTCGGTACATCCTTAGTAGCTGATGTAATTTTATTACACCGTTTTAATTTTATTTGATAAGAAAAAATTCCCGATTTTCTCTTATTTTTGGCTTTGAAAAATTCCCGGTTTTCTCTTATTTTTGGCTTTGAAAAATAGACAATACAACAGTAAAGATCTGGCGACATCCTGTCCCCTAAAAAAACCGAGAAATATCCCCCCCCCCCCGCCCCCATAGTTTTCAGAGTCCAGCAAAACGAATTTTAACGAACAAGAAGTCTGGCCTTCTAATTTCATTTGCATTGGTCAAGGGGTGCACGCATTTACCCTCAGGGTAAATGCGTTTTCTCCAGATTCCTTTCTTGAATAAAGTGAAGATATTCTCTACAGGGATACTGCATAAAAATAGGAAGAAGGTATATTTAATCTTCTAAGGGATACTGTATCATGGATACCCCCCTCCTCCCTCCCCTTCTTACATACATGGAATAGCTAAAAAGTGAAATTGCAATCGACTCCGAGCGAAAAAAAAATGACATAAAGCAAAGAGAAAGGTTAGTTTCTAATCAGGAAATATTTAATAATTTTAAATATTTTTTGACATTGTTTTCTGTTTTGTAATATGTTCTTAAAAATTCTTAAAAAAAAAAAATAACTAAAAAAAATAGAGCCAAATGATACAGTTTTTGAACGAAAGTGAAATTACCGAATGTATATGAGTTTACCGAAGTGGGGGGGTGTCGCACCCCCCCACACCCCCCCTGTAGCTACGTCCCTGTGTAAAGTGAGATAATAGGAGCGTCTATATCTAGCCCCTCCCCACACTCCTACACACACTTGGTTTGGTCTGATCTGGTCATTTGTGGGAATGTGCTTGTTGCTAAATGTTGTTACTATTATTTTTTAAACTGAGAAATGAATAATCCACGCAAAAACAAACGCGATAAAAAAGCAGGAAATTTTTATCGAAAACTTAATAAAAAAAAGATGTGACGAAGCACGTCATGCTTCTAAATTCATGTCAGTATGGCTTAAGAAGGATGAAAATGGAACAGAAGGTAAGGATATACAGAATTTTTTGTTTTAGTAAATTAATAACTTTTTCAGAAAAAAAACAAAAATGTGATTATTTTTGTCATATTCATAAACCAATTTCTATTCCCATTTTCCTGAAAATTAGAGATGTTAGCATTCAGGTGCTTAAGAATCTAGTATAGTTCTTCCTTTTCTTAACGTTTTTCTTAATTCGAAGCAGCTTGATTTAAAGCAGATTACTATATGGATCAATCTCGTAACTGTCACCCTTCGAGTTCGGAAATCAAAAGTCCAACTTGATGCTATTTTATAAAAAAAAAAAAATCGGAGATAAAAAAAATATATATTATATTTCATAGTACCTGATACTGCAATACTGATAGTACTACTGATATACTGCAATGTTCTTTTTATATTAGTATCAGTAACAATTATTCCGTGAATGAGTTAGAAAGTGTACATTCAATGTTGAGTACAAGCTGAAGGTGAAGGCTATTCTGAAACTTCAGAAACGTAAATATGTCAGGAAGTAGACAGTTTGGATTCGAGAATAGCCTTAATTAATATTTACTTTCAATTAACGTAGTGGATCCATCGTTTTAACTAAAATTACTTAGTAAGATCTACAAATAGGACACACAAAAAATTCAACCGAATAATTCTTATTATTTAAAGTGCGCTTTTGTGATGCTATATTATTTCTAATATTGTGGAATTGATGTATATTATTGAAGCGCGCAATGACATATTCCCCATTAAAAAAAAAAAAAAAAAAAAAAAAAAAAAAAAAAAAAAAAAAAAAATCGTGCCTGTAACATTTAATGTTATGTTATAGAGCTGTATAAAATAATTTGATATATTATCGTCATTACCAACTTAGTTTTTTAAACTACCGTCAACCGGGATGACTTTGATTTATGATTTTTTAGTTATGAGAAAAAAATCACCCCAAGCCAGAGGTAACTTTCTCCCACATTTTAAACAATGTATTTTTTAAGCTATTCTTTAAAAATAGTAAATGTAAATTAAAAAATTTACAATTGATATCTTTAAAGTAGAAAAAAAAAGAATTAGAACGTGTTTAAATAAAAATTTCAATAATTTTTTAATCTTTACGGACAACAAGAGGCAAAATATGAGACAAAGTCGCCCCCCGGTTGACGGTACATAATAATAAAATTTATGCTTTTCAGATGATTAAATGTTTTACGTATTAATATTTCAAATTCATAAAACTCTTTTTAAAATTTATTTTAAGAAATAACTGCAAAAATAAAAGTATTCTTCTTAAAAAAAAAAAAAAAAAAAAAAAAAACCTAGTCCTCTTGTTTTGTCACGTGCTACAGTGGCAGTATCAACCATTCAAAATGCATCGGGTCAATAATTTGAGAATCTAAACAAATCTAGAGAAATTTTGTTTTGTGATTTATGTGTGTGCGTGGGTTAGGAGGGGGGGGGGGAGTAAAATCTGTGAACACTGTTTCACACTGACACAAAATACCATTTTATTTGAACTAGCGCGTGAAGCAAAAATATGAAACGATATTAAGTACAATCCAAGATTACCTCATTATTTTATTAAAGATGCACAAAAGTAACTTCGGTTAAACTGGTAATGTTTTATTATTGATCTTATTATAAAAAAAAAAAAAAAAAAAACCTGTTATTATCGCTAATATTATACAAAAATGTTTTTTTAAGGTTGTTCTCAGATCTAATCTGTGTATTTTTAACACAGTTTTTAATACCTTTTTGTTGGTAAACATACGAAACTAAAAGGTGCAGGGCCGAAACTAGCTTTTTTTGCTCATGGATTTTTTTGGCAACCCTCCCCCCCCACTCCTCACGCACAATAACAGTTATAGACCGTAGGTACCCAATGGAAAAAAAAGAGAAAAAAAGTCCTTAAAAAATAAAAATTATTTTATAGTAATTAAAATGCTAGCAAGAAATAGAATCGTTACATAAATTCGTTTCAATTCGATTCATTAGGATTTTATATATATAGGGTAGATATATAAAGTTACCTTCACAAATTTGAACAGACCGCTCCCTTAAGTTTAACATTAGCTTGCGAGTTCCTTTGTATTTCATATATACATACATTTTTGTATGAAACGACAAACAAAATCTTCATTTGGCGCCTTCATTTTTCTTTCGTTCTAGCGCCCGGGGCACATGCTTCCTCTGCACTCCTCTAGTTCTGGCCCTGAACAGATGCCCTTATTCCTAAACTATGTAATTGAACAGTCTTTTCTTGTTTTCGGTAAAGTCAGAAATCCTTTTGGAAGATGTTGTCAAAGTTGGCGTTTTGAACTGAATTTCCGGGCGTGACAGCGCGAGCGGGGTAAAAAGAATTACCGTCGTGAGACAGCAACCGCCCTTAAGGTTTAATTCGTTTATCGAAGAATAGAAAAAACATTTACATCACTTCAATAATCACGTCTGCAATTGTCATGCGTTTACGTTTAAAACTGGGTTAGAAAATATGTCCGAAAGTTTTCCATTGTTGAGCAGGGAAAAAATATCTTTTATAGAATCGCCTTAAATGTTTTTTTTTTTTTTTTAATTCCTCATTTTCTTCGCTCGACAACATAAATTTTCCTTACATAGTTACAAATTAATTTTCATTAGTATATAATACAATGAAAATTTGAGGCTACAAAAGATAAAGTCATGAAACTTTTCATCGTGATTTTCAGTTATATATTCTTTAAATTTTTAAACTGTCTTTGAGATTTGTTATTATTATTATTATTTGGGATTTGTTATTCCGACGCCAAATTTTCAATGAATCTTGTAAGTAAAACATATATATTTAAAAAAAAAAAACATTTTTTTAAAGTTACTAATTTTCAAAAATATTTATTTTTGTAAATTCCAAAGACGATTTAAAAACTATTTTTTTCTGTAGTATTTAACAAAAAAAAAAAAAAAAACAGATTATTATAGATAAAATACAGAACATGCAAAAATAATATTATATTCTTCATAGAATATATCAGTGTTTTAACATGAGTAATATTTAAAGTTTTGAAACTAAAATTCATCTTTTTAAATCAAAATTTACTTTAAAAAATTAAACTCCATCTATTTTTTATTTATTTAATTTAAGAAAGCATATTTGAAAAGAAGTACATATTTATTACTTGACATTTCAACAAAAAAGTGAATAAAAAATATTTATAAATAATATAGAAGTAATATTTTGTGTTTTGGACCGCTTCAATAGATATTAAAGTTTTCGGATAGGTTTTACTGATTGATCTTTTATATATATGTATAATTTGACATATTTTTGGAATATTTCTACAAAGGACCTTCCTTGTTAAGCTATATTTATTATTTTACCGTTCAACGTTTTCCTTTCAAATTATTAAAGTTTGCTCTTGCACAAACCGAAATCGTTCAAGAATTTTTCAAAATAAATTAACCTTTAATTTGTCAATTTCCAATGAAATTTGTAACAATTTTCAAATATTGACTGACAGAGCCTTTAATGCGTGTCATTTGTACTTTCTTAATATATATAAATATTTGTTTTATTGATCTCCAATATAGCAGATCATATAATTCTCATGTTTAAATAACTGGTAACCATTTAATAGATTAATCCTATATGAAAACAGAAAAAAAGGCAAAAGTATTTAATAATGTGTGTCTGTTTTATTTCTTTGTTTTTATTTGATTTAATTTATTAACTAAACATTCTGGCTCAAAGGAAATTTATTTGATTTTAAAAATACGGAAAGTTGAGGCAGCTATCTATATATTTCTGTTTATTCGAAATATTCGAGAGACATAATAATATTTTACTTTTTATTATTCATTATTTTTTATCATTATTCATCATTTTTATCATTATTATCTTTTTAAGTTATTTTTCTAATAAATTTCCATGAAATATTTATTTCGCAGTCATACAGGCTTTACTTCGAGTACTAACTTTATGAATTATAATTTTTCTTTATAATTATAATTTTAACATTTTTTTTTTTCGCAAGCCGAAGATATATATATTCTAATATAACATAACAATTAATAGAATCTGTAGTAGCTTATGTAATAAATATATTTCAATATCTACAGATAAAAAGTTGGATATTCTGCAAGGAATTAACTTTTTTGTATAAAAACTTTTTATCTTTTTGAAATGTAAAAATATGTAATGCATAATTAATTTTGATAACTATTGAAGATTGAAAAATACTCATACGATTGTAATGTAAATATGATTGCATGTAAAAAAAAACTTTGACTGAGCAAATGATATTTAAGGATATTTTAACATATTTAACTGACTATAAATTATAAGGTAATTTTTCTCTTGCCATAAAAATGTATAAAACAATAGTGAAGGCCTTAAATATATTTCTGCGCGCTTCAAATTTTCATGAATATGATTTATGATTGTGTGTCACAGCACAATAAATGTGTAAATTTACACACATCGTATATCGATGACACAAATACCATTTGTTTATATGTGTAAAATGGGGAAGCAGGACGTTTCGGTCCCGACACTTCGGTCCCGCCATTTCGGTCCCGCCGTTTCGGTCCCAAGACATTTCGGTCCCGAGACATTTCGGTCCCGAGACATTTCGGTCCCAAGACATTTCGGTCCCGAGACAATTCGGTCCTGAGACATTTCGATCCCGAGACAATTCGGTCCCAAGACATTTCGGTCCCGAGACAATTCGGTCCCAAGACATTTCGGTCCCGAGACATTTCGGCCCCAAGACATTTCGGTCCCGAGACAATTCGGTCCCAAGACATTTTGGTCCCGAGACATTTCGGTCCCAAGACATTTCGGTCCCGAGACATTTCGGTCCCAAGACATTTCGGTCCCGAGACAATTCAGTCCCAAGACATTTCGGTCCCGAGATATTTCGGTTTCTTCTCCAGCAAGCTGAAATTTTGTGCACTTTAAATAGGTGACAATTTTATAGGAGACATTGTAGAGTTTTTTAAATAAAGGTCTTAAAATTTTAGTAAACACACACAAATTTCGTATGGTAATCATTTTAAAAAACAAGGGGGGGGGGGGGGAGATTGACATTTTCTATATTTTAGTGTATCATAAGTATAAGGGTCTGATAAATTAAGACATTTATAACTCGATCTATAATTATCGCAAAACACTCATATTTTGTATGGTAAACGTAATCTTTATAAAAGGAGGGACATTATCAAATTTTTTAACTGAACTCCCTAAATTTTAGTATAACTAGAATATAAGGACTCGAAAACGCAAACACTTATAACACAGATCAAAATTGTCGCAGCCCACACAAATTTCCTATGATAATCATAATCGTTTTATAAGGCAGGGGGGGGGGCTCTGTTGACTTTTTATAAATTTTAGTGTATCTTAAGTATAAGGTCCTGATAAATTAAAACATTTATAACTCTCTCTGTAATTATCGTAATCACACTCATATTTTGTACGGTAAACGCAATCTTCAAAAAAGGAGGTACATTATAAGATTTTTTAACTGAACCCTTGAAATTTTAGTATAACCGAATATAAGGGCCCGAAAACCGCAAACACTTATAACTCGCAATCAAATTGTAGCACCCCATGCAAATTTTATATGGTAGAAGTAATCGTTTTCAGGAGTGGGGGAAGGGAGAGTTCGGTGAATTCTTTATAGAAGCTCCTCATATTTTAGTCTATCATAAATATAAAGTCCAGACAATTTAAAAATATTTATAAGTCGAGCTTTAATTTTCATATGCAAATGCCCATGCCAAAATGCACATATTCAATTGTATATAATTTGCACACTATGTGATTAATAATGAAAAAATCTGCAAATATTTTTACAAATCTTTATTTTATCCTATTATTTAACGACGCATCAATTTTAAATGTATTGCATTTTACATATTTTTTAAAAAGGGGGTTCTTAACATGGAATTGTGATAAAGACACATTATTTTTTAAATTCTGCACCGGAACAGACTAGAACTTTCTATTTTATTTTAATAGTTATTTTAATTTACTATTTTTTGAAAAACTATTTAAAAGTTTGCATTAATCTTTTTACATGTAACAAAAATATTACCGCTATTTCTACCGGTGTCGAATGACAAGTTTAAAAATATTTTTAATTTTGAACCCCTTCACCGTTTGCCCCGAGATAACCCGGGGATAAAAGCACTTTTCCCCCATACCTGTCGACGGTGAAGTGGTTTGCAACAATTACAAATCCTTTTTAATATATTTAAGACTTTTATATGCTTATTACATTCAAAAACTACGAGCACAATAAACATAAATCAAAATTTTAAAATTTCTATTGTCATAAAATATTCTTTTCGTATTTAAAATTAATTCTGTATTTCAAATATTTCTTTGTTATTTATTTGACTTATATACTTAGAATTAAAGCAGCCTACATGTTTTAATATGACAAATAAAAAATTAAAATGAAAATACAAAAAAAAAATAACATAAAATCTCAAAATAATAATGTATAGTGAATCACTTTTACGTAAAATTTCATTTTAAATTAAGAAATTTTATAAATATATCACAATGAAGAAATTTGGAAATTTAGAAAACATATTTGGCTTTTCTTGATATCTATATGTTATTCATTCAAAAGAATATTATACATGTATATATATATGTCAAGTGTAGATGTCCTGGCTTCCCCCATTTGATTATATGCTAAATAAAGATCCAGATAGAAGAAAATTATTCTACTCGCGCTCTCTTTGTTCTAGTCAGCCGGCGCTTTTTTGTGGCCACACGGCATTTTTCATCTTTAATGGCTTAAAAAAACCGGGACGACATGCAGTGGCGTAGCCAGGATTTCGTTTCAGGGGGGGGGGTCCAGAATTTTCCCTTCATGTTATATATATAGTAAAACCTGTCAAGATGAAATTGTAAATATTGGTGAAAAATTCCGTTTTACACAAGTTTCCGTGTTATTTGGTGTATTTGTAAAGTATTCTTTTCCGTAGCACTATGGAACATTTATGTTTAAGACAGAACTCCGTTATAGGCAGGTTCCATTTTTAAAAGTTTTGTGTATTTATATAAATATACTTATTTATACCATATGAATAGAATAAAACTTGTCAAAATAGTAATTGTCTATAACAGAATCCTGTCTTTAACGTAAGCGTTACATGGTCTTAATATGAATTGCGATACAATTAAATTTGCTGAAAACCTGTCTGAAAAGGGGATTTTCACCCTTCTTTAGTGAAGCATAGTGAAACCTGTGAAAGCGGAATCTTTCTATAACGGAATCCTGTCTCAAACGGAAGAGTTTCAGAATCCCTGCGAAACGAACAATAGATCTTATTGAGGTAGTGTATCTTAGAAGTATAATTAATTACACTTCTTTACATGGAAGCCTGTCTAAAATGGAGCTTTTTACCAGTCCTTGGAATCTTGTCTTGACTGTGTATATATGATAGAAGTATTTCGAGTAACTTTAAGAATTTAGGTATATCCTTATTTAATTTCTTAATTAAAAAAAAAAAAAAGCATGGATAAAAAATATAAGGCCAATCTCTATAACTGCAACTAATAATACATTCAAGTTATATTAATATTTACCCGTGAAAAAGATTAACTTATGATGTAAAAATCTGAGCGCATACTGAAGAGTTAAATTTAATTAACCCATTCGCTGTCATTCACGAGTATACTCGTGGCTTTAATTTATTGATTACTTTGTCACCACTCTTTTAGAATTTAAAAAAAATGCCTCATTTATTGGCAGAAATTTCGCTGTATTAGTAAAGCGAAATTTATCTTTCTGAATTTGTGCTGGCAAACGACCTTCAACAAAAAATTTGAAAATTCTTAGTTTTGGCAGCGAATGGGTTAAATCAAGTTTCATATTACATAACATTTGCCTACAATAAAGTTATGGCCGAGTGGTTAAGTGTAAAACAGCAATTTTCATGTTTAATTTCTTGCCATTGAATTAAGAATTTGTGCTGTAATAGATATTGGATAATGATTTCACATAAGTGTCAATCGCATGAGCCGTTCATGCGATCCGCCGCGCTCCCCATGGAAATTTTTGAGGTAACACAGATAGCATGAACATTAGCAGAAAGTTTGATTTTTTCTGATATTATCTTGCCGTGACAAATTTGAATTGAGAAATTCGCAGCAAATCTCCCGCAAGGTATACCATCACCCACTTGCATGATTAGTTTGTTGTGAAACTGATGGCAAGACTGTCTTTAATTCACGAAAGCAAAAAATCTCTCTGTTGAGAGACTCAACAACAATGAGAATCCAGAATCAGCACATACGCAGAAATTGCAGAAATTTTATTCGGTAGGCACCGTTTTTTCTAAACGCTATACTTACTAAATACCAAAAAATGCTCGAAATGAAAAGTACAAATATTACCTAAACATGTTTATGGTGATAAAACCTATGCATGCGCCTTCTGACGGCGCTTTCGCATCAATAGACCTGATCAGGTCTATTGACCCCTTCGAAGGGGTTAAACTTATAGTGTGATATGGAAAGATTACTACTTTGCAGTAAGTTTGCAGTATTTTTGATTACTTGTTTGCCGTTAGTTTGCAATAAATTTGATACAGCATGAATTTAACTTGCATGACAAGTTGAAAACACTCATAGTTATATTGTTAAGTAAAAAAAAATTCAAAAATTGAATTGTTTTTATTAAACGTATTTATCAATGCAAAATTATTTTAATTATTAATTGTTTAGATAACTAATTTATCAATTGCTTGTTTAAAAACTATTACATGAACTATATAATAGTTTTTATAGGGTAAATGCAAATGTATATTTTTTTAATTTTCGGTTATTATAACGTTATTAACTTCATTAAGATGTATAAAAGTGATAAGGGTTCTGATGATAAACATGTTGTTTATTCATTTATTAGTTAGCTTATAATATTATTTTTGCTCTTTAATTATAATTAATTAATAATTTCTTACTTTTTGCGAATTGTAAATTATAACTGTACTTAAAAAATTAAAATCTGCATAATATCACCTAACACTGTTAAAAGGTATTTTTACGTATTTGCACAATGTTGCATTATTATTATTATTATTATTATTATTATGTTTAATTAATTAATTAATTATTACTTAGACTTTATATTTTTGACTGATTTTTCAAAAAATTCCTATATTATTTTTTGGAAATTATAAATTAACACTTTTGAATAAAAATTTTAAGTGCTATTAATAATTGCTACTAATAATTGCTATTAATTAATTCTCAAAAAAGTTAGGAATTTTAGTATACAAATTAAATTAATATTTTATTAAATATATTTTTTATTTAATGTATCCTTAATTTATTAGATTAATAACATTATTAATATACATTACATTTTTTTACTTTAAAATAAACTCAATTCATAATACACTTTATATTCAATTTATCATATAGTAGTTATAAACTGAAATTTATCTTTTACATGTTTATTTATTTTATATTTAAAGTCACCGAAATTTAAAACTATTAATATAATTAATAATAAAACTAAAATAAAAAATTATTAATTTTTTTTCTAGGAAAGTGGGAGGAAAAGGGTAATATTAAAAATCAATAAATAAACGACAAATACAAACAAGTTGGAAATTGCTCGTCAAACGTGGCAAATGAGGTGCGTTCGTACTATAACTAGTTTTATAATTATTTTTTGCACCCCATATTGTACTGAATGTATATTTTTTTTTTGCACTTCATGAGTGCATAGCCTGTGACATCATTAAAATGCACTTGCAATAATTTTTTCCCATTCACCGTAATGTAACGCAAAACTTTTGACTGTCTCTGTAATTAAACTATACACCGATTTTCATAAAATTTCAAATGGCTCGACAAAATTTTGTAACAATTATATATTTAAAATTTCAGACCACTCGGAAGGCTGTAACATCATTAAAATGCACTTGCAATAATTTTTTCCCATTGGCCGTAATGTAAAGAAAAACTTTTGACAGTCCCTGTAATTAAAATATGCATCCGATATCCATAAAATTTGAAATGGCTCGACAAAATTATGCAACAATCATATATTTAAAATTTCAGACCATTCGGTTGGGTTGTTTTTGCTCTGTTATATGCGGAGACAGACGGGCAGACGGACGGACTGAACGACGACTATAGGTGCTACGTATTTATATAATTACGAACGCACCTAAAAACCTTAGTTTTGTCAGTTAAAAATTGGAAATAAAATTAATTAAAATATTACTTACACTATTACATAAAATAAAAAATAATCATCTTATTACAAAGAAATAGGCCCATTTTCAATAAAATTAGTTCACAAAAATCGTCTACAATAGGTGAGAAGACTGTTAAAAATGCAACCAATAATTATTTTTTAAAAAAATGAAGCGGTGGGTGGAGTTTTCTGACAACAAAATATTTTTCCTGGCACACCTAATTACCAAATCACTATTGTTTTCCCAATGTTTATAATGGTAAAGTAACTTATGAAAACAAAATTATAACTTTGTATTATAAAAGTAATAAGAAAAATTAAATATTTTTGCTTCAATAAATATATCTCATTTCTGAATTATTAAAGGAGAGGATGTAGAAGAATGATTTGAGGAAATATTTACCTACAATAGCTTATAAGTGTCCAATTGAATTATTGAAGACATTTATTATTAATCTAATTGTAAGAAGGAGAAAAAATAAGAACAGTTTTTTAAATTATTTAATTAATGATGATAATTTAAAGGTTCTAAAAAACGTATGAAAACAACCAAAAAATCATCTATGGCAGTTTATAGTATATATAAAATACCTAATATTAATAACAAATTATACAGCTTAAAAAATCCATTTTGTTAAATAATAATAAATAATAAAAAGTAAAAGTCCCCTGTAAAATTATATCACATTGTTCAATCAAACAAATTTTCAGCTCGCTGTGATTTCATTATCACGAGTTATAAAAGTTTAAATTTATCGGACTGTTATATTCAGCTTTTTTTTTTAATTTGGGGGGTGGGGCGTGTTAAAAAAATTTAAAAAGGTCCCAAATAATGTTTAAATTACAGCGTTTGGCGGCCCACGACAATTAGAATACGAGTTATAAGGTGGTGGGCACCGAAATGACAAGGGACCGAAATGGCTAAGGACCGAAATGGCCAGGGACCGAAATGGCTGTGGACCGAAATGACCAGGGGCCGAAATGTCTCGGGACCGAAATGGCCAGGGACCGAAATGTCTCCGGACCGAAATGGCCAGGGACCGAAATGTCTCCGGACCGAAATGGCCAGGGACCGAAATGTCTCGGGACCGAAATGGCCAGGGACCGAAATGTCTCGGGACCGAAATGGCCAGGGACCGAAATGTCTCGGGACCGAAATGGCCAGGGACCGAAATGTCTCGGGACCGAAATGGCCAGGGACCGAAATGTCTCGGGACCGAAACGGCGGGACCGAAATGGCGGGACCGAAGTGTCGGGACCGAAATGTCGTGTACCCGTAAAATGGTGTGTAAATTACGAAAATACACGCCTAATGTGTAAATTTGAAAGTACATATTTTAATGTTTAATTTGATAACTCTAAATGTGTAAAAGCTATCTGGTAACTCTTGAAATACACCCTTTAATTTGTAAATTGCACGGCAATACACATTTACAAGTAATATTCTTGCGCATATGTCTGCGTAATATTCTGTTTTTACACAAAGTTTGTATCGCATCTAATAAATACAAAATATGTTCTTGAAAAATAAAGTGTTATTGGGGAAAGAAAGTTTTTTCTTTGTCAATTTGTCATTCTTTTTATATTGATTCCCTGTAGAAAAGAACAGCTTGTAAAATAACTGTTTTTTAAGACATTTCTGGAAAACAAAAAAATGAATAATTAATTTATATAATGGGCTTTGCATAAATTTTTATATTTACTTTACATTCCGAAAATGTTAAATTTATTTAAAAAGTCTGAAAGAAGTACCAGAAATTCTTTTCAAGAGTTACTTAAAATAGTTAAACACTCACAGAAAATAAATGTTATTGAAAGTGTACAAGTGTTTTTATGTATTATAATAAAGCAACTGTTTATTACAAAACTCTCCACCCCGTCGCCCGTGCTCACACAGAAACAAACCGTTGCTTTGTCCCACCTGTATATTATTTTCTGCCGTTTCCTGTTTTAAGATTAATTTCATAAACCAGCCCAGACTTCCCGGATTACAGAAGTCCCGGATGTAGGAGATTTTTCTAAAATTGGAAACTAATAGATTTTTTACAGCATTTTTTTTTTTAGATTCCCCACTATAACACCAAAAAGTATTTAAACAAGAAAAATATCAGTTATGTACTCAGATAAAGTTTTGAAATTTAATAGCGATACTTTTGTATTAGCCGCTACAGATTTTGCTACCTACAGCAGTTTTTCTAAATATAGTAGTTTTAGTAGCTTAAAGGCGTGGTTTGATTACATGTCTATTAAATTTGCGTTGTATATATATATTTTATACAAATTTATTTATATGCAAGTTTTTAATTTCGTTGTGAAATATTAGACGGAAACAAACGCTGAATTATTTTGAAATGGAAGCGTTTTAGTCGTTTGTAATTGGGCTGCACGCTATAGATAAGATTTTTTTTTTAAATGCTTAAAATTGTTTTTGAAGCTAAAAAAAGCAGTAAATTGAGGTAAAATTTTCAAAAAAAAAATTGCATTTGAAGGAACAAATCTTCTGCTATTCGACGGTGTAAAAATTTTAATTGTGCAATGCTTATAAGTTAAAAAAAAAATCGCAGTAAAAGTGAAATTTATTGATCAGGTGTTGCCACCGTCAAAATTATGTCATTGTTATTCACAGATATGTTTTCGCTTTACAATATAGATTGCTATTGTTATTTTAACAAAAGTTTTTAATTTTTCATGTAATATAAAAAGCAATTAAAAAACTCACTTAACAAAAATAAATTATTTCGTGGATTATATCTTATATGGAGAATTATGTTTGCATCATAATTCATAATTGTATATCAATTGAAACTGGTATATTTATAAAGCATTTTTCGATATGCCAGTAAATTAATTAATGAATATAGGTTAATTTGCAATGACTAAACAAAGAAAATCAATCAGATCCAAATTCCACAAATGCAGCAAGACCGTCCCGATTAACAGATTTCTCCCCATTTTCCAATATTTTTAAAATTAACATTTTCATCAAAATGTGGCTTCACAACATAGTGGCCGTTTGATCACACAAGTGACGTGACTTGCAGTGACGTCATAAAAATTTAAAAATTTGTCAGAAACGTATTTTTCACTTTGAATAACATATTTTATAGTGTACTTGCTATTTTTTTTAATGTCTCTAAGCAATTCATATTGTAGTTGCAATGGGATGACACTGAGCGATGTGATGTGACCATTGTGACTTGCAGTGACGTCACTGCCAGTATGCATGCTATACGGGTAATGATAATAAATGTACCCAAGACAGGTAATCTAATTTAAAATCTTACTCAAACGTTTAATTCTAAAGATTACGGTTCTTCTTTTGTAATTCTAAATAAACTTTGGACATATATATTTTTAGGGAGATTCTCAAAAGGTGGGATCATTAAACGTTAACAATATGTAATTTTTAAAATTTTTAAATTTAAGGCCAATTTTTTTTAATAGTATAGTATATAAGTCTACAAAATTATACACAAACATTAAAAGACAGCAACTATTCTGGAAAATTAATTATTAAAGCATTTAATTAGCAGTTGTGTACGTTAGTAGGGGAGAAAAGACAGTTCAGCCCCAGCAGGCGGTGGCGGTGGGTGGATGTGGGTGGAATCCACCTTGTGGGTGGAATCCACCTTGTGGATGGAGGAGGAGGGTGGAATCCACCTGTTGGGAGACTTATCCTATAGTAGGAGGGGTTAAATGTTGGAGGGGGCTTAATTTTTGAGGGGGCTTAATTTTTTTAAAAATCGACTTAGAGTAGAAATGGGAATATCATACTATAACATGGGTCTGTTCGAGAGGAAGTATGAAGACACTAAATTTTTCGATGGGCTTATTTTTTAGGGGGGCTTATTTTTAGGGGGGCTTAATTTTTTTTTTTGAATCGACATAGAGTAGAAATGGAAATATCATACTATAACATATAGATGTAGGTATTTTCGAAAGGGACTTTGAGGAGCCTAAATTTTTTCGAGGGGCTTATTTTTTAGGGGGCTTAATTTTTAAGGGTGATTTTTTTTTTTTCTGAATTGTCTTAGAATTTGAATGAAGATAAAAATGTCTTATGTTTTCTGAAAAAAATTTTTGATGCTGCCATCTGTATGCAGTAGTGCGAATTTATTATTGAAAATAGTATTTTATTTTTGAAAAGTTTTGAGGAAGGTTTGAACCTGCAAAATAGTCTCTTGGCTCGATGATATGTTGAAGACTTAACTAATCGAGCCAAGAAACTATGTCTATATGTTTAG
Source organism: Maratus speciosus (assembly GCA_963932465.1). Taxonomy (NCBI): domain Eukaryota; kingdom Metazoa; phylum Arthropoda; class Arachnida; order Araneae; family Salticidae; genus Maratus; species Maratus speciosus. The sequence goes on along the minus strand of OZ010796.1, from coordinate 76,522,188 downwards.
AATTTAGATATTTCAAAATAAAAAATTGTATTCCCCCTTCTGTATGCGCAAAGAGAGGTTGGTTTCTTAAGATAACTCATTAATACCTATTTTAACTGCTCACTCTGCGAATTCTTTTAATGTGTATGATTTTTATTTTTAGTTTAACTGATTTTATCGATTTTACGTACGATAGTTTGATTATTTTAGCAAGCTAAGGTTTCGAACCTGCGAACTCCCATTCAAATTTCATTTTTTATAACTGATAAGCTATCCACTATTCAAACCGCGCCCCGACAATTACTGAATTACTTTTGAACACTATATATTTTAAAAAAATACCTACCTCTTCCTCTTTCTTATACTAGGGAAGTTAATACAATTTATGTTTAAATTGAAGAAATGATTAATTTTTTATATTTCTTTAATAAGGCAAGTCATTTTTTTTTGATCGATTAGAAGGCTACCAAACGATTTGAATTAAACATTGTTTTTACTAGTATTAATCCTCTTACCTAATTTTAAAATTATACTTTTTCTTGTGAACCATATCATATTCATTTAATCGTCTGAAATTCATTTCCTAAACCCTCTTATCAACGTTACTCACTATCTATCACAAACATCCGATAAGTCTAATCAGCTTTTTTCAACAGAAAATAGCTAATATGTAAATATTGATAACTATTGAAGAGATTATTTCACTTGTTTTCAGATTTTAAATGAAAGTTTGAAATATTTGTCAGATTTTCTATTTATCGATTATTATAAATTGAATCAACTCATAGTTTGTTATTGCAATAGATAATTATTTGATGATTCTACACTAGTTCTAATGAATTTTAAAACTACTACTTCAATTCAACTCATTCTTTTATACAGTTTAATAAATTTAGTATGAATTGGTTTGTCATATATTTCACTGAAATAATAAAATTAATGTGTAAAACCTTAGAATGACGAATTCAAAAACGTAACGTGATGAATCATATACTTTTTAAGCATTACATAAAAACCTTTGGATTGATTCACTTCCTGTGAACTTCCTACACATACTTTTTTATGCCACGTGTTTTTCTGAAATGTTTGCACCAATCATATTACATGATTTGCACTATCGTAATAATTTTTAAACATGCGCCCCCCCCCCCCACCTATGATTATATATAAAATTGAATGAAACGAGACTTTTTAATTAGTGTTTGCTATTTTTTGAGTGTGTGAAGACGCTTTTTTCACTTAGGATAATATGGCTAGTTTTCAAGATGGACATTCTACTATGTTAAGCGATGATGCATCACGTTTGAATAATCAATATTTTTCATCAAGATTAAATGATCAAGACATGGGATTAATAGTACAACCTAAAGTAGAACCCGTTTCAGATAATGAAGCGGAATTCTCCTCATCAAAACTAAAGAAACAGAAGTCACCTTTTTTGTGTACTGTTTGCAGCAAATCTTTTTCACGAAAAGGCAATTTAAAACAACATTTGATGATTCATTCAGAAGAAAGACCATTTATATGTGACATCTGCCAAAAAGCATTCTCTAGAAAGGCTATTTTGAATCGTCATAAACTATCCCATTTAAAGATTCCTTCCCAACATAAATGTGAATCGTGCGGTGAAACGTTCTCAAGAAAGTATGACTTATTAAAACACATGAAGATCCACAAGTCCTCCAAAAAGGATAAATGTATTCAGCGTAGCGAAATATTCAATCCCAACTCCGATTTTTTATATCATTTGAAAACTTCACAGAGAGTTAGATGCAAAATTGATAATTCATCCTCTTTAAAAGATATGTTTTTTGAGAAGGTTAAGCATTTTAAAAGGCAAAATGCGTTAAACATATTTACTAAAACTGTAATCAACTCTAACGAGGAGAATGTTAGAGACTTTAACACATTTTTTAATAGTATTCATTCGGACGTTTTAAACGAATTAAACTACCAGATTCAAGTTAAACGATCGATGAAATGGTATGCAAGTGTACAAGTTGTTGTATATCGTGTAACACAGGAGGGTGTATTAGAGATTGCCACACCCTATTTCCATTCAAAAACTATACTTGAATTAACGAAACAAAACTTATCTGAACATGTTGAGGATACCTTTGCAAAAATTATTAAGTCCTATGAGAAGTCCACCAGACGTGGTTTTAATTGGACATTAGATAAAATATTGAATTTAGAACTATCTACCTTTAAAATATAACATGATTTGAAATGTTTATACCTTTTTGAAATATGTGTACTCATGTTTTCACTATTGTAACTATTGAAAACGACGAATAAATAATGTGTAAATGAAAAAGCTGTTGTCTGTTTATTTTTGCTAGAACAACTTGTGATTTTTAATAACTCATGAAGTCGTAACGACTTTACTTACTATTTTTTTTTTCAAATTCTTATCAAATGAATAATGAGTTAACTATCTTTTATTAATTTCATATTGAAAGTCTGAAATTATCCATTGAAATAGTTATTTTGCAATATTTCTAATTTATCATAATTATTTTTAAAGTTTAATATATCACTCGTTGTTTGTATAAACAACTGTTATTGCTCAATAATAATAATAATATTATCATTTATTACCATACAATTCTTTAAAAAAGCATAGAACCATTAACATAATATATATCATTAACCACTTTTTAAAAAACTGTTACCCTGTGTTGCCATTGAATTCTTCAAAACAAAAAAGAATAAAACTAAAATCGTTATCATTAAATATCATACACCACTTATATAAAAATTGTTACTTTGTGTTGCCATACAATTCTTCAAAAAAAAAAAGAATAAAACTAAAACTATTAACATTAAATATCATATACTGTAAATATAAAAATTGTTACCTTGTGTTGCCATACTATTCTTCAAAAAAGGATAAAACCATTGACATAATATATTATTCACCACTTAAATAAACTGTTTACATATATATTTTTTTAGACTTAAACTAAAATTAATGACATTACAAATTCTTTTAAGTGTTTATCTGTAACCGACACTGATTTTTAACGTATATTAAGGGATGTGCTGTTTCTAAACATTCAGTTTCCAACTGATTTTTGTTCTAACTTCATCTAATGTTACCTTTATTTTTTGAAAATGGGTTCTGTAGTAAATATGTTAAAAAGATCTTCCGACAAAGTGGCTTCTTCTTCAAAGTATCAACGTTTAGAAGAACCTAATGATCCCACTTCCGCAAGTGAATTAAATATACCAAGATTGGAAACTCCTAATTTATTAAACACTGACTGTGGGACAATATCACGTGATTTATCCACTACTGATTACTCACCGAATGTGAAATCTGAAATCGATATGAATTTTTTTATCCCTAACTTTGGTGATGATACTACATCTTCCGAGAATTCATGCCAAGAGTCAATTTCTGTCGAGGACTATTTGAATATATTTTTCAAAGACATGAATTTTGAATCCGCTTTAACCTCGACCCCAGCTAGTAACATAATTTCCCAAGACGAATCCTTTCAAGAACGTACTATTGACCAAGAGGTTTCTGATTCCCAACCAAGCAACCTTTCTAAAGCAAGTGATGAATTACAAAGCACAACCCCACCTACGAATGTCATTCCACAGTCTAAAACTAGCAAATCCAATCATCCTATTGTATTTCGAGAAGAACTCAGTGACTGTATTTTTTTAATTTTAAAGTTGCATAATAGACAATTTCATATTCATATTCGAGAATTTAAACGCAGTGGGCTTACTAGTGAAGAAATTCTAACGAAAAATGGTATTATTATGGATGTTAACAGCTGGTTCGAATTTTGCAAGAAAATTTTTTCATTTAATTTGAGATATAAAAGTTCCTCATTTGTTTCTAATAACATGATATTAGTGTTAAATTTTAATAATTCTATCATGCGAATTAAAAATTTAAAGAATTATTCTCACATTGACTTAAACGAGTATCAGTTGCTGAAATTAAAAGAAAAAATACATGATTTGAATAAGGAACTTCTTCAGCATATATATGTAAACCATATACCAAGCTTAATTAGGCAGAAATGTATTATTGGTCATATATCTACAGAAAATGAACTCATGTTGCAGTCTAAACTTATAACATGTATTGAGAATAATGTATTAACTATACTAAACCGCATTTTTGAATGTGATGGATGTATTTTTAATCAGAAATCTCAAAGCCCTCATTCCTGTTGTATACTAAATAATCGACAAAAATTTGAAAAACTAGGAGAGATGTTATTAACACTTATAGATTTAGATTTTGTTATTTCCTCATTTTTAAACGGAGTGGATTGTGTTAGTGAAAACTTTTTATCAAACATTCATGTAGAAACAATTCAAAACGAATTGTTTAAAATAATAAAATAAAATGTATTGCTATCCTTTTTAATACGTGTGTGTTTATTTTTCTAAAGTGTATGTTTATTTTGTTATGTCTTTTAGCACTTTTAATAGAGTGTTAGACTTAAATTTGCATATGTATATAACTAAAGAAATCAACAATTCTTTAACAATTAAAAAATTAACACAAGTTTAAAATATTAAACTAATAATCTTAATACTATAATTTCTACTTTCTAATAAATAAATATATATATATATATGAAACTTAATTATATAAAAAAGTTTTCAATAATAATAAGTTTAGAAAATTAAAAAGTTTAAAAAACAAAATTAAGAAACTCATTTAAAAAAATATTTGAAAAGTTAAAAAAAAATAAAGTTTTCAAAATTAAAAAATCTTTATAAAAAAAATAATAATAATAAAAAAAAAAATTAAAAAGTTTACAAAAGTTAAAAAAAAAAATATTAAAAAGTTTTACAAAAGTTAAAAAAAAAAAAAAACTCAAAAAAAAAAATTTAGTTATCAAAATTAAAAAAAAATTATAAAAACTTAATACATTAAGTTTTCAAAAGTGAGTTTACCTATTCGTATATGTATACATGCATGTGACTTTCATTATGTTTCAGTTTAATACTTCTTTTTATCCTATAAAAGTGTTAGATTAATATATACTTATAAAAATATTTGTAAGTTAAATTAAAAAAAAAAGTAACTTATAAAAAAAAAAATGTTTACAAAATTAAAAAAAACAAAATCTTTCTAAATAAAAAGTTTTCAAAATTTAAAAAAAAACTTTTTAAATAAAAAATGTTTTCAAAATTTAAAAAAAAAAAATTTTCAAAATTAAAAAAAAAGTACTTTGTAAATAAAAAAAAATATTAAAAAGTTTACAAAAAAAAAAAAACTTTTTTTATAAAAAATATTTTCAAAATTAAAAAAAAAAATTGTAAGTAAAAAAAAAAAAAAGTTTTCAAAATTAAAAAAAAAAATAATTTGTAAATAAAAAAAATATATTAAAAAGTTTATAAAATTTAAAAGTTAAAAAAAAAAACTTTGTAAAAAGTTTTCAAAATTAAGTTATCAAAATTAAAAAAAAAAAACTTAATAAATTATGTTATCAAAAGTCAGTTCACCTAACTGTATATGTATCTGACTTTCATAATTAAAAAAGTTATCAAAAAGTTGAATTAGATTGCGAATACAAGTATACAATCAATCATATATCAATCAGTCATAGCAATTAACCAATGAATGATATCAATCAATAAATCAAACCAATCAATCAATCAAATTAATCAACCAAACAATAATATCAATCAGTCATATCGATCAATAAATCAAACCAATCAATCATATTAATCAACCAAACAATAATATCAATCAGTCATATCGATCAATAAATCAAACCAATCAATCATATTAATCAACCAAACAATAATATCAATTAATCATATCGATCAATAAATCATATTAATCATTTCAAGCTATCATATCAATCATATCAATCAATCAACCAATCATTCATATCAGTCAACCAATCATTCATATTAATCAATGATTCATATTAATCATATCAATCGATTAATCAAGATACTGAATACAAGTATTCATACAAATAAATCACATCAATTACAGTTCAAGTATTACAAGTTAGTATAATAACATTATAAGAAAGTTTTGAATTAATACAATGATTAACTATCAACATTTTGTAACAGCACTTTTACAAAAGCAATGTATGAATAAATATTTTAGCTACAAAAAATATTTAAAATGCTTTTGAAAGTTAATAAAATTATTTTCCAAAAATGTTAAAAACATTACAAGCTGCTAAAACCTACAATTTAACAAGAATGAGTTGTCCTATATTTCCTTTGTATTTGCATGTCTTATATTTCCTTTCTATTTGTATTTGAGTATATGTATACGGATTCCTCCTTTTAATTATGTTTTGTAGTATACACTTAAAATATATATAGTATATATAAAACATTAAATTAAAATATTCTTTAGTTATTAAAAGTTTAAAAAATCAGCAATTTTTTTAATATTATAAGATAACAAAAATTATTTTGTAATTTATTAAAAGTGAATTTACCTATCACTATATATGCGTTTCATAAGATAAATCTTCTTTATGTTAACATCCTACCCACATTTTATTTTATAGTTATACACATCGAAACGAAAAAAAAAAATAAATAAATAAACAATCTATTATTAAATTCTTCAATTTAAAATTTTAATACATACATACTTAAACATTTATATAAATATAATGAACTCACCATGTTTGAACTCAGAAAAGAGATGATGAGCTTATCACGTGGTAGATTGTGACGTAATCAATTAGATATCACGTGCCTTCTTCGTGCCTTTTGATTGTCTTATCTACAATGAGATTGTATTATCAATCACGTGATCTAACTGATATGAGTCTATACCAAGACACTAGCCATTTTCACTTCAGTCATCGAATATGTAGGTCGTATATTTTTTTGAAAGTCTTTTATTTTATGGAATCTTCAGCAACATGACATCAGATATTTGCAAATAAAATCCTGTTAAAATCTTTCTCGCAATTGTGAACAAAGATTAATTTTCATATTGTTTAAGTATAATCATTGATTATTTAACTGGATAATAATATTTTTTAGAAGTAACTTAAATTTCTTATAAAAACGGAAGTATTTATTGCATCATTCATAGAATTCAAGTTTGAATATTAACCAAGTTTTTTAAACTTTTATAAACTCTTTATACTAGAATATATACTAGTTTTTACTAAGTACTAGTATATACTAAATACTAGTATAAATTATAAAAGTTTAAAAAACTTGGTTAATATTCAAACTTGAATTCTATGAATGATGCAATAAATACTTCCGTTTTTATAAGAAATTTAAGTTACTTCTAAAAAATATTATTATCCAGTTAAATAATCAATGATTATACTTAAACAATATGAAAATTAATCTTTGTTCACAATTGCGAGAAAGATTTTAACAGGATTTTATTTGCAAATATCTGATGTCATGTTGCTGAAGATTCCATAAAATAAAAGACTTTCAAAAAAATATACGACCTACATATTCGATGACTGAAGTGAAAATGGCTAGTGTCTTGGTATAGACTCATATCAGTTAGATCACGTGATTGATAATACAATCTCATTGTAGATAAGACAATCAAAAGGAACGAAGAAGGCACGTGATATCTAATTGATTACGTCACAATCTACCACGTGATAAGCTCATCATCTCTTTTCTGAGTTCAAACATGGTGAGTTAATTATATTTATATAAATGTTTAAGTATGTATGTATTAAAATTTTAAATTGAAGAATTTAATAATAGATTGTTTATTTATTTATTTATTTTTTTTTCGTTTCGATGTGTATAACTATAAAATAAAATGTGGGTAGGATGTTAACATAAAGAAGATTTATCTTATGAAACGCATATATAGTGATAGGTAAATTCACTTTTAATAAATTACAAAATAATTTTTGTTATCTTATAATATTAAAAAAATTGCTGATTTTTTAAACTTTTTAATAACTAAAGAATATTTTAATTTAATGTTTTATATATACTATATATATTTTAAGTGTATACTACAAAACATAATTAAAAGGAGGAATCCGTATACATATACTCAAATACAAATAGAAAGGAAATATAAGACATGCAAATACAAAGGAAATATAGGACAACTCATTCTTGTTAAATTGTAGGTTTTAGCAGCTTGTAATGTTTTTAACATTTTTGGAAAATAATTTTATTAACTTTCAAAAGCATTTTAAATATTTTTTGTAGCTAAAATATTTATTCATACATTGCTTTTGTAAAAGTGCTGTTACAAAATGTTGATAGTTAATCATTGTATTAATTCAAAACTTTCTTATAATGTTATTATACTAACTTGTAATACTTGAACTGTAATTGATGTGATTTATTTGTATGAATACTTGTATTCAGTATCTTGATTAATCGATTGATATGATTAATATGAATCATTGATTAATATGAATGATTGGTTGACTGATATGAATGATTGGTTGATTGATTGATATGATTGATATGATAGCTTGAAATGATTAATATGATTTATTGATCGATATGATTAATTGATATTATTGTTTGGTTGATTAATATGATTGATTGGTTTGATTTATTGATCGATATGACTGATTGATATTATTGTTTGGTTGATTAATATGATTGATTGGTTTGATTTATTGATCGATATGACTGATTGATATTATTGTTTGGTTGATTAATATGATTGATTGGTTTGATTTATTGATCGATATGATTGATTGATATTATTGTTTGGTTGATTAATTTGATTGATTGATTGGTTTGATTTATTGATTGATATCATTCATTGGTTAATTGCTATGACTGATTGATATATGATTGATTGTATACTTGTATTCGCAATCTAATTCAACTTTTTGATAACTTTTTTAATTATGAAAGTCAGATACATATACAGTTAGGTGAACTGACTTTTGATAACATAATTTATTAAGTTTTTTTTTTTAATTTTGATAACTTAATTTTGAAAACTTTTTACAAAGTTTTTTTTTTTAACTTTTAAATTTTATAAACTTTTTAATATATTTTTTTTATTTACAAATTATTTTTTTTTTTAATTTTGAAAACTTTTTTTTTTTTACTTACAATTTTTTTTTTAATTTTGAAAATATTTTTTATAAAAAAAGTTTTTTTTTTTTTTGTAAACTTTTTAATATTTTTTTTTATTTACAAAGTACTTTTTTTTTAATTTTGAAAATTTTTTTTTTAAATTTTGAAAACATTTTTTATTTAAAAAGTTTTTTTTTAAATTTTGAAAACTTTTTATTTAGAAAGATTTTGTTTTTTTTAATTTTGTAAACATTTTTTTTTTTATAAGTTACTTTTTTTTTAATTTAACTTACAAATATTTTTATAAGTATATATTAATCTAACACTTTTATAGGATAAAAAGAAGTATTAAACTGAAACATAATGAAAGTCACATGCATGTATACATATACGAATAGGTAAACTCACTTTTGAAAACTTAATGTATTAAGTTTTTATAATTTTTTTTTTAATTTTGATAACTTAATTTTTTTTTTAGTTTTTTTTTTTTTTAACTTTTGTAAAACTTTTTAATATTTTTTTTTTAACTTTTGTAAACTTTTTAATTTTTTTTTTAATTATTATTATTTTTTTTTATAAAGATTTTTTAATTTTGAAAACTTTATTTTTTTTTAACTTTTCAAATATTTTTTTAAATGAGTTTCTTAATTTTGTTTTTTAAACTTTTTAATTTTCTAAACTTATTATTATTGAAAACTTTTTTATATAATTAAGTTTCATATATATATATATATTTATTTATTAGAAAGTAGAAATTATAGTATTAAGATTATTAGTTTAATATTTTAAACTTGTGTTAATTTTTTAATTGTTAAAGAATTGTTGATTTCTTTAGTTATATACATATGCAAATTTAAGTCTAACACTCTATTAAAAGTGCTAAAAGACATAACAAAATAAACATACACTTTAGAAAAATAAACACACACGTATTAAAAAGGATAGCAATACATTTTATTTTATTATTTTAAACAATTCGTTTTGAATTGTTTCTACATGAATGTTTGATAAAAAGTTTTCACTAACACAATCCACTCCGTTTAAAAATGAGGAAATAACAAAATCTAAATCTATAAGTGTTAATAACATCTCTCCTAGTTTTTCAAATTTTTGTCGATTATTTAGTATACAACAGGAATGAGGGCTTTGAGATTTCTGATTAAAAATACATCCATCACATTAAAAAATGCGGTTTAGTATAGTTAATACATTATTCTCAATACATGTTATAAGTTTAGACTGCAACATGAGTTCATTTTCTGTAGATATATGACCAATAATACATTTCTGCCTAATTAAGCTTGGTATATGGTTTACATATATATGCTGAAGAAGTTCCTTATTCAAATCATGTATTTTTTCTTTTAATTTCAGCAACTGATACTCGTTTAAGTCAATGTGAGAATAATTCTTTAAATTTTTAATTCGCATGATAGAATTATTAAAATTTAACACTAATATCATGTTATTAGAAACAAATGAGGAACTTTTATATCTCAAATTAAATGAAAAAATTTTCTTGCAAAATTCGAACCAGCTGTTAACATCCATAATAATACCATTTTTCGTTAGAATTTCTTCACTAGTAAGCCCACTGCGTTTAAATTCTCGAATATGAATATGAAATTGTCTATTATGCAACTTTAAAATTAAAAAAATACAGTCACTGAGTTCTTCTCGAAATACAATAGGATGATTGGATTTGCTAGTTTTAGACTGTGGAATGACATTCGTAGGTGGGGTTGTGCTTTGTAATTCATCACTTGCTTTAGAAAGGTTGCTTGGTTGGGAATCAGAAACCTCTTGGTCAATAGTACGTTCTTGAAAGGATTCGTCTTGGGAAATTATGTTACTAGCTGGGGTCGAGGTTAAAGCGGATTCAAAATTCATGTCTTTGAAAAATATATTCAAATAGTCCTCGACAGAAATTGACTCTTGGCATGAATTCTCGGAAGATGTAGTATCATCACCAAAGTTAGGGATAAAAAAATTCATATCGATTTCAGATTTCACATTCGGTGAGTAATCAGTAGTGGATAAATCACGTGATATTGTCCCACAGTCAGTGTTTAATAAATTAGGAGTTTCCAATCTTGGTATATTTAATTCACTTGCGGAAGTGGGATCATTAGGTTCTTCTAAACGTTGATACTCTGAAGAAGAAGCCACTTTGTCGGAAGATCTTTTTAACATATTTACTACAGAACCCATTTTCAAAAAATAAAGGTAACATTAGATGAAGTTAGAACAAAAATCAGTTGGAAACTGAATGTTTAGAAACAGCACATCCCTTAATATACGTTTAAAATCAGTGTCGGTTACAGATAAACACTTAAAAGAATTTGTAATGTCATTAATTTTAGTTTAAGTCTAAAAAAATATATATGTAAACAGTTTATTTAAGTGGTGAATAATATATTATGTCAATGGTTTTATCCTTTTTTGAAGAATAGTATGGCAACACAAGGTAACAATTTTTATATTTACAGTATATGATATTTAATGTTAATAGTTTTAGTTTTATTCTTTTTTTTTTTTTGAAGAATTGTATGGCAACACAAAGTAACAATTTTTATATAAGTGGTGTATGATATTTAATGATAACGATTTTAGTTTTATTCTTTTTTGTTTTGAAGAATTCAATGGCAACACAGGGTAACAGTTTTTAAAAAAGTGGTTAATGATATATATTATGTTAATGGTTCTATGCTTTTTTAAAGAATTGTATGGTAATAAATGATAATATTATTATTATTATTGAGCAATAACAGTTGTTTATACAAACAACGAGTGATATATTAAACTTTAAAAATAATTATGATAAATTAGAAATATTGCAAAATAACTATTTCAATGGATAATTTCAGACTTTCAATATGAAATTAATAAAAGATAGTTAACTCATTATTCATTTGATAAGAATTTGAAAAAAAAAATAGTAAGTAAAGTCGCTACGACTTCATGAGTTATTAAAAATCACAAGTTGTTCTAACAAAAATAAACAGACAACAGCTTTTTCATTTACACATTATTTATTCGTCGTTTTCAATAGTTACAATAGTGAAAACATGAGTACACATATTTCAAAAAGGTATAAACATTTCAAATCATGTTATATTTTAAAGGTAGATAGTTCTAAATTCAATATTTTATCTAATGTCCAATTAAAACCACGTCTGGTGGACTTCTCATAGGACTTAATAATTTTTGCAAAGGTATCCTCAACATGTTCAGATAAGTTTTGTTTCGTTAATTCAAGTATAGTTTTTGAATGGAAATAGGGTGTGGCAATCTCTAATACACCCTCCTGTGTTACACGATATACAACAACTTGTACACTTGCATACCATTTCATCGATCGTTTAACTTGAATCTGGTAGTTTAATTCGTTTAAAACGTCCGAATGAATACTATTAAAAAATGTGTTAAAGTCTCTAACATTCTCCTCGTTAGAGTTGATTACAGTTTTAGTAAATATGTTTAACGCATTTTGCCTTTTAAAATGCTTAACCTTCTCAAAAAACATATCTTTTAAAGAGGATGAATTATCAATTTTGCATCTAACTCTCTGTGAAGTTTTCAAATGATATAAAAAATCGGAGTTGGGATTGAATATTTCGCTACGCTGAATACATTTATCCTTTTTGGAGGACTTGTGGATCTTCATGTGTTTTAATAAGTCATACTTTCTTGAGAACGTTTCACCGCACGATTCACATTTATGTTGGGAAGGAATCTTTAAATGGGATACTTTATGACGATTCAAAATAGCCTTTCTAGAGAATGCTTTTTGGCAGATGTCACATATAAATGGTCTTTCTTCTGAATGAATCATCAAATGTTGTTTTAAATTGCCTTTTCGTGAAAAAGATTTGCTGCAAACAGTACACAAAAAAGGTGACTTCTGTTTCTTTAGTTTTGATGAGGAGAATTCCGCTTCATTATCTGAAACGGGTTCTACTTTAGGTTGTACTATTAATCCCATGTCTTGATCATTTAATCTTGATGAAAAATATTGATTATTCAAACGTGATGCATCATCGCTTAACATAGTAGAATGTCCATCTTGAAAACTAGCCATATTATCCTAAGTGAAAAAAGCGTCTTCACACACTCAAAAAATAGCAAACACTAATTAAAAAGTCTCGTTTCATTCAATTTTATATATAATCATAGGTGGGGGGGGGGGGGGCGCATGTTTAAAAATTATTACGATAGTGCAAATCATGTAATATGATTGGTGCAAACATTTCAGAAAAACACGTGGCATAAAAAAGTATGTGTAGGAAGTTCACAGGAAGTGAATCAATCCAAAGGTTTTTATGTAATGCTTAAAAAGTATATGATTCATCACGTTACGTTTTTGAATTCGTCATTCTAAGGTTTTACACATTAATTTTATTATTTCAGTGAAATATATGACAAACCAATTCATACTAAATTTATTAAACTGTATAAAAGAATGAGTTGAATTGAAGTAGTAGTTTTAAAATTCATTAGAACTAGTGTAGAATCATCAAATAATTATCTATTGCAATAACAAACTATGAGTTGATTCAATTTATAATAATCGATAAATAGAAAATCTGACAAATATTTCAAACTTTCATTTAAAATCTGAAAACAAGTGAAATAATCTCTTCAATAGTTATCAATATTTACATATTAGCTATTTTCTGTTGAAAAAAGCTGATTAGACTTATCGGATGTTTGTGATAGATAGTGAGTAACGTTGATAAGAGGGTTTAGGAAATGAATTTCAGACGATTAAATGAATATGATATGGTTCACAAGAAAAAGTATAATTTTAAAATTAGGTAAGAGGATTAATACTAGTAAAAACAATGTTTAATTCAAATCGTTTGGTAGCCTTCTAATCGATCAAAAAAAAATGACTTGCCTTATTAAAGAAATATAAAAAATTAATCCTTTCTTCAATTTAAACATAAATTGTATTAACTTCCCTAGTATAAGAAAGAGGAAGAGGTAGGTATTTTTTTTAAATATATAGTGTTCAAAAGTAATTCAGTAATTGTCGGGGCGCGGTTTGAATAGTGGATAGCTTATCAGTTATAAAAAATGAAATTTGAATGGGAGTTCGCAGGTTCGAAACCTTAGCTTGCTAAAATAATCAAACTATCGTACGTAAAATCGATAAAATCAGTTAAACTAAAAATAAAAATCATACACATTAAAAGAATTCGCAGAGTGAGCAGTTAAAATAGGTATTAATGAGTTATCTTAAGAAACCAACCTCTCTTTGCGCATACAGAAGGGGGAATACAATTTTTTATTTTGAAATATCTAAATTCTAAACATATAGACATAGTTTCTTGGCTCGATTAGTTAAGTCTTCAACATATCATCGAGCCAAGAGACTATTTTGCAGGTTCAAACCTTCCTCAAAACTTTTCAAAAATAAAATACTATTTTCAATAATAAATTCGCACTACTGCATACAGATGGCAGCATCAAAAATTTTTTTCAGAAAACATAAGACATTTTTATCTTCATTCAAATTCTAAGACAATTCAGAAAAAAAAAAAAAAAAAAAAAAAAAAAAAAAAAAAAAATCACCCTTAAAAATTAAGCCCCCTAAAAAATAAGCCCCTCGAAAAAATTTAGGCTCCTCAAAGTCCCTTTCGAAAATACCTACATCTATATGTTATAGTATGATATTTCCATTTCTACTCTATGTCGATTCAAAAAAAAAAATTAAGCCCCCCTAAAAATAAGCCCCCCTAAAAAATAAGCCCATCGAAAAATTTAGTGTCTTCATACTTCCTCTCGAACAGACCCATGTTATAGTATGATATTCCCATTTCTACTCTAAGTCGATTTTAAAAAAAATTAAGCCCCCTCAAAAATTAAGCCCCCTCCAACATTTAACCCCTCCTACTATAGGATAAGTCTCCCAACAGGTGGATTCCACCCTCCTCCTCCATCCACAAGGTGGATTCCACCCACATCCACCCACCGCCACCGCCTGCTGGGGCTGAACTGTCTTTTCTCCCCTACTTACGTTACAAATTTTGGACATTTTTTCGCACGTACGTTACAGATTTTGGACATTGAGCTTAGTATTTAAAAAATTCTTAAGACAAGAATGTAGTAAATGTGTCCTATAATTGTATGTGTACACATATTTATATGTATAATTAACTTTTTGTTATCCAGTAATAATAATAATAAAATCAAATATTAATCTCTGATATTAAAATATTTACTACTTTTTTAGAAGTAATATCTTAATTTTATAGAAATTACACATTACCTTTATATACATATACATACCTTTACATAATATTAGAAGTATCCAACATATAATTTATTCTTTTTTTTTCTCAAAAAGAAAAAAAAAAAAAAAAAAAAAAAAAAAAGGTTATACTGCCATTTTTTTTAATGCACATATCCATAATTTCTTTATCAAAAGAAAAGTCTCCTCTTGCTGTCACCGGGTGAGGTGGATTTGGTGATTTCAACAAAATATCTTCATTAAAAAGCAGAAAAACCAACGTTTAAAATGCACAAATAATATATGAAAAGCAGCAAACAGCTGTTTCGAATCTACTAGCGAGATTCTTCTTCAGTGCACTGAACGGCTGTTCGAAACAGCTGTTTGCTGCTTTTCATATATTATTTGTGCATTTTAAACGTTGGTTTTTCTGCTTTTTAATATTGTTGCACAAAGGCTTTATTTGCTATTTTTAAAATATCTTCATATTTTTAATTTGTGCTGTCTATTTTAGATGGATAACGAAACCTGTTAAAATCAATGTCTGCCTGAGGAGTCAAAAAATTTATAGAAAATATTTGTTCACCATTATCAATGCTGATCTTTTCAATAATGCCTGGCCATAAGTTTTAATCATGAATTAAGACAAAGTACCAGTCACCAATGTCAATCTATTTTCAACTCTGAGGAGTCCTCAATTGTAGAAACAACATTTTTTTCACAAGCTTCACTGGTAATGCATTCTTGATTGTTTTTTACAGAGATTGTAAAAACCAGATCTATTTCTTATTTGAATAGTACCAAATTTGTTTGTCGTGTGTACGGAGTGAATCTTTTGAGTACCTTTAACAGTTTTCGCTGGCTGTCTTCTATACTTTGAATACTGTCAATTTCTGTTTTATTTTTATTTTTATTTATTTTTTTTTTACCAAAGTTACAGCACGAAGTGGCTTAAATTTTTTATTTGCCTTGCATTTTGGTGGGGGAGCAAAGAGCAAGAATGGAATTTCAAGGAGATGGGATTCTTAAACCTTGAGTTTAAAAAAAAAGAACTCAAGTACAATAATTTAACAAAAAAAATATTTATTTTATTTTTTAAGATGTATGTTAGAACAATGGACTCTGTTATAATATATTTATTTATGTATTTAGAAAATTAAAATTATTAATGTTTAGATCGTTCCACGATTTGGACATTGTTATTAAATAATCTTTTGGGGTAATTTGCTACAAAGAAAACTTTGCAAAATACATAAAAACACGTAAGATCACTGAAGAATTACTTTTGAAATAAAAAAAGAAGTTTACTATTAATTTTAAATCATACTTTTAAATAAGCATGCCCGAAATTTCATAACGATCGCAGCGGTCGCCATATTGTGCCTATCGTTGCACACATTAGTTGAGCATGCTTAAAGTCAAGTTATATTATTACACGTACTAAATACACTTTATTTATACAAAACATGGTAATTATTTACGATAAAACATTATAATAAATATCTTTTTATACGTTTCAGGACACTAAATCATCTTTAAAAATAAATTTACCGAAAATAAAATCAGCGTTTCCATCGTTACCCAATTCGGACATTCCACTTTCTTATTTGAGAAAAGTGCATTTATTGCAAACAAATCTTATAAAAACACATACAAATAATTTAAATTTTTTTAAATGATTTTAAAGTTAGATAAAAGAGTTTAAAGTACTTACTTGATGTATTTTTCGTGGAAATGATAGCTTTGTGGCGTACGTTACTTTTGGACATAACAAAATACAGAAAAAATCTTTATAGAAAAGTCTTTCTATCTTCAAAAAAGCAATAAATCAGCCTGCCATCTCTTAACAAAATTATCAAAAAATCATCCGTTTCCTTCATGCATTCGTTGTTTACCATTAGAACCACCTGGAAGCAAGTTGAAACTCTTTTTCTTGGTGGTACATTGGAGCAGTTAACGTTATGAATGTCCAAAATTGGCCTCTTTAGCATAAAATAATAAAATTTTAAGCTATTTATACAAAGCTTTTACAATAAATTATGTCATTTTCTGTCTGAATAGAATTAAAAACTCAGTGTAAAAAATAAAAAAAAATTAAAGTCAATAATAATAAAGTTATTTTTGAAAGGCTTAAAGTTATGACGTGTGTTCAGTTTCACCTTTTGAGAATCGCCCTCAAACATATGCACTTTAACGCTGTGTTATCAGATTTACACATTTATTATTATATGTACTTGCCCATTCGTCTAAATCCAAATATTTTTATACATTTACACACTTGTCTGGTTTATCAAGAGATAATAAATTGCACATTTGATTTCAGAAGACAGATGCACATAAAAATAGGTAAATTTTTGTTCAAAATGTGTAAATTTTATGACAAGCATGTAATTAAAAAAAAACTTACACACATATCTGTGTACATGTAAACTAAGTTTAAATTAGAATAACTCACCGATTCGTGTAAATCCAGGCATTTTTCTACATTTACACACATGCTTGAGTTTTTCAAGCGGTAACAAATTACACACTTACTTTCATAAGCTGAATACACGTAAAACAGGTAAATTTCTAAAATAAAATGTGTAAATTTTATGATAAATGCGTAATTTTAGAAATTTACCCTTATACACGGTTAAAATTAGATAATTTAAACATTCATTTTCTACAGCGAGGTCGCACTTTAAAAGTCTTCGGGAAACATTATATCCATGGACTAAAAATTGAGTACGATTTGGAGTGTCGTCGAAACACCTTATTGCACGTGTCATGTAATCTTTGTTTACCATTCTACTGACTGTACATATGTAATGTGAATTTTGAGCATTCGAAAGGGGAAACCTATTAGTCCATGCTAAGTTAAAATAATAATAATATATATATATATATATGGTTTTACAGTACGATCTTTCAATTTCTGCAAAAAGATAAACCCTCTTATATATATTTTTTTCTGTGCATATCAATCGTTTCTAAAATTTGTGAAATGTTAAAGCAGAAGCAGAAATAAATATTATCTTTTTTCAAAACAGATCCTGGATTTCAAAGTTCCTCTTCTTCTAACGCAGTGGATAATGGCATGACGATTAACGAAAGTGGAAGTTCGTCGCTTTTCAACACAGTTGATCATGATATAACAGTTAAGGATTCTGAAAGTTCACTATCTATTAGCACGGTTGTTAATGGCATGATGATTAACGATGTAGAAAGTTCGTCTTTTAATACAATTGATAATAACATAACGACTGAAGATACAGAATGTTCATCGTTATTTAATACAATTAATCATGGCATGACCATTAAGTATTCTGAAAGTCTGAAAAAACCTGAAAGTACTACCATCCAACAAATAAGTCTAGATAGTAGTGATCCTACATATGGTGTAAAATCTGCAAGTATTAATAATGAACCGTATCAACCCAAAGAGTTTCACAAAATACAAAAATGTCAAGGAAAATCAATATCGTCTTTTTTAAAATCAGATCCTGAAGTTCAAAGTTCAACGCATTCTAATGCAGTGGATCATGGCACGACGATTAACGATGCTGGAAATTCGTCGATTTTTACCACAGTTCACCATGGCAGGGCGATTAACGATGTTGAAAGTTCGTCGTCTTTTAACACAATTGATACTGATATGACGACTGAAGATACAGGAAGTTCGTCGTTTTTCAACGCAATGAATCATGACCTGACTATAAAGGGTTTTGAAAGTCTAGAAATACCCGAAAATTCTACCATTGAACACACAAGTATAGATAGTGGTGATCCTGCATATGGTGTAAAATCTGCAAGTATTAATAATGGACCATATCAGCCCAAAGAGTCTTGCAAAGTACAAATATGTCAAAGAAAATCTCGAAACTTTAGAGATTCTTGGTATTCAGACTTTCCATGGCTTGAATATAGTATAATTAAAGATTCAGCCTTCTGTTATTGTTGCAGATTATTTTGCCATGAAAAATCCGGCCGAGGGGAAGAGAATTTTACAAAAATAGGGGCTTCAAATTGGAAAAAAGCATTAGAGAAATTTCGTAAACACGAAAACTCAGACATGCATTTAAGGTCAATGCAATTTTGGAACGAAAAAAAGCTTAGTGGTAACACTATTTGTGACACGTTATCAACTGCCCATACTATGCAAGTCGAACAAAATAGAAAATATTTAAAGTTTGTAATAGAAACAATCTTATTTCTAGGAAAACAAGGTGTGGCTTTTAGAGGGCATAATGAAACGAAGTCCTCTGTAAATAAAGGTAACTTTTTAGAGCTTCTTCAATTGAGAGCAAAAGATAAAGGAAAAGATATGGAAAATATGATGAAGTCTAAAGTCAATTCCTATACAAGTGGACAGATTCAAAACGAAATTCTGGGTATAGTGAAAAACACCATCCTTAACAACATCGTAAATGAGGTAAATGCTACCTGTGCTTTTTTCTTAATTTGTGACGAAACCACAGACAGTAGCACGAAAGAACAGGTGAGCATTTGCGCACGATACACATACAAGACTTTAGATGGTTACCTAATAAAAGAAAGATTTTTAGGATTTATTGATGTCGAAGAAACGACGGGGGAAAACTTGCACCGTACTATAAAAAACTATCTTGAGGCAATCGGTGTAAATTTAAATAAATTGCGGGGACAAGCATATGACGGAGCTTCAAATATGAGTGGCAAATTTAATGGAGTAGCAGCAAAGTTCAAAGAAGAAGAACCAAGAGCTCTATATACTCATTGCCATGCCCATCTTTGAGATTTGGCAGTTATGCGATTATGCGAAGAAATAAAAGAACTGCGAAATGCACTTAGTGTAGTGAATTCATTATATAATTTGATTAGTGCATCATCAAAGAGATCTGCCCTTTTTAAAAATATCTGCAAGAAAAGTGAAGACACAGTTTTTAGAAAACTCTGTAGCCTATCCAAAACGCGTTGGACCGTTCGACACCGGGCGTTATTAGCTGTAATTGAAAATTTCCCCGAAATAATAGAGGCATTAGACCAAATATCAGAAGATTCAAGAAATGCGAAAGTAGCTGGGGAAGCAGACGGTTTGCAGAAACTGATTTTAAGCTTTGAATTTATTTTTTACCTCAAATTTTTATATCGTATTCTGAGTGTCACAGATATCCTATCTAATTGACTATACTCTAACAATGTACAAAGGGTCGCTGGATTCCGCTGGATTCTCGGACCCTCGCCTTGTTAGTCATTTTATACCTCGCATCTCGGCTATTGAGTTTTTATAATGACAGGGGGCCGGGCCAAAGTTCAAAATTTCGTCCAATGACAAACAGATGCCTTCAAAGAAATAAATATGATTTAAGTTCACTGATTGTTTTTACAGAGCCATACATTGCCAATAACTACTATAAGGTTATATTATTGCTGTTATTATAAAAATTTGTAATTGCAGATAAAAAATTCGTATGCTACTTGACTGGAAGGTTTCCACAAGTTAAGATATCCTCGTCTAATTCAGTGTTGCTATTGGGCTACATTTTTTAAATTTAGATTTCTTGATTGGCACCAGTTTTCTGAAATGGTAAAATTCCTCCTTTTCTTCTTAATTAATATGTCTTTAAATAAGGCAAATTTTCCTATTACAAAAAAGTGGTGCCGATCAAGAAATCTGAATTTTAAAAAAGTAACCCACTGGCAACACGGGTCTAGTTTTGTTCATCCTGTCAATACTTTTTCCCGAATGATGAGCAAAAATCTTTGTGACCACACATTGTTGGTTCTTTTGTCAGTTTTTCAGTCACTTCTTAACTTGCGGAATGTCTGCGTACTGATGCGAAGGAATTTTCTGCTACTGTTTTATTTTTGCTGCTCGCATTATGCAATTTTTTTAACTTTGACCCGGTCCCCTGCAATTATTAAAACTCAATAACCGATAGGCTAGGCAGCAAATTACTTAGCTCGATGAAATGAATCCAATGAGCTATAAAAATCGAAAATCGCCGCCACAGACTATAGTACCTTTACTTGTGAGGACCACAGTTTGAGGATCGCTACCTTAAAGACAATAATAAAATAAATATCTTACCAACTGCTACTATTCTTAACATAAAGTGAAGCTTGCTCTTGTGAGAGGAATGCGACTGTAGAGTTGCTGAAAACATATTATAGGCCATGTCTGTTTCTGTTATGGGACTTACACGGAGTTCGAAACCTCTTCTACCAATGATGATGTTCTCTGGTGGATTTTCTGGTCAAAAAAACAAACAGGAAATTGATTAATTCGTTACATTAACTTTCTGAGTTACATGTATATGTAACATACACAATAATGTCCCTTCAACACATAGTACTAAGTGACTTGTACTTACGGGGATCAAGAGTAAATTCTTTCCTTTTTACAGAGTCCCGCATGTGAAACTCCTTTTCCATGTAATATTAAACTTTTGATTTCTTTCATATTTACCGGTAGACAGATAAAATGTGGCCATATCACATATATTACGCTCCAGTATACATATTCTGTGTTTGGGATCCCATTCGTCACACTCGTACGCTGGTTTTAGGGTGCGCCAGCAAAAGAAAAATCAAGAATGAAAAATGATGCATCACGCACGTATTATAAAACACATTCCAAAGCTCCTAGAATTTTCGTTATGTAACTTCATCTTGTCATATATTGAAAGTAGATATCTAAATCAATATTTCTGAATGGAAAGAAAAAGTAATCACCCCCTACTAACTCTGCAACTAATTATAATATAAAAAGTTACTGGTGCCAAACGATTGAAAATAAAGTCTACTTTTAAATGATGCATATGAAATTTTATAGATTTGAGCCCTTTTTGTGCGTTTGTAATCATAAAATACGTAGAACCTAGAGTCGTCGTTCAGTCTGTCTGTCCGCATATAACAGAGTAAAATCAACCCAACTGAATGGTCTGAAATTTTAAATATATAATGGTTGAAAAATTGTGTCGAGTCATTCAAATTTTATGAAAATCGGATGTATAGTTGAATGACAGGGACAGTCAAAAGTTTTCCGTTACATGACGGCCCATGGGAAAAAACTATTGCAAGTGCATTTTAATGATGTTTAGCCTTCCGAATGGTCTGGAATTTTAAATATATAATTGTTGTAAAATTTAGTCGAGTAATTTCAAATGTTATGAAAATCGGATGTATAGTTGAATGACAGGGACAGTCAAAAGTTTTCTGTTATATAACGGTCCATGGGAAAAAATTATTGCAAGTGAATTTTAATGATGTTACAGCCTTTCGAACAGAATGAAATGGATAGGCACTTATGAAGTGCACTAAAATATACATTCAGTAGACTATTCGGAGCGAGAAATATTTATAAAACTAGTTATTGTACGAACGCACCTCATTGGCAACGCTTGACGAGCTATTTCCAACTTGTTGTAATTCTTATCAATAAAATGCTCGTTTTCATTTCCTCTGCATTTCTTGTTTTTCGCCAAAACTTGTCATATCCGACCCCATATTGCTAGCCCAAAATTGCTTCTTTATGCGGCCCTTGAATTCAAGGACACCCTGTATATTTGAGATTTTAAGAAGAATTTACAAAAACGAACTTTCTTATTTTCGAAAACGTTTCCGTAGTGCATTAATCCACTTTCTCAAATTGGAATATCCATATTTAGGATGCTGTCCGTTCTCAATTCAACATTTATACACTCAAGAGCAGTAAAATGGTATTCATTTTAATGCTATTAATTTATATGTTTGACTGTAAGATATGTTTGTTACACATGAAAAGGTGTTACTTAAGAATGGATAGCATCCGGAAAACCTATGTTTCGGGTAGAGAAAATTGATTAATAAACTATATAAACTACTCGGAAACATTTCAGAAAATCAGTTGCAGAAAAAAAAAAAAAAAAACTTTGATTTTGTAAATGCTTCTTCAAATCGCGAATTGATTTCTGAGCTTTCTGAAGATAAAAAAAGGTTTTCGGTATCGTGGAAACTAGGTAGAGGTTATTGTACATTTTCATTCGTGGTTATATTGTATTTACGAGATAAAAAAAAAAACATTTGTCTTTTTTTAAGTTTAGACACAAACTAATCTACTGTGCTTCAGTTACAAGCACTTGATTCTGCATAGTTATCTCTAAACTAATTTATTTACCATCATTTACTTAGTCAAGATTTTGCTTTTACAGAATAAACAAGAGTTGAAATTTAGACACACGGGAATAAAACGTAGCGTCCATTTATCTGGAGAAAATCTGTTATGTAACTAAGATTTCACACGGGGCAAAATAAATCCTTTACTTATAATTTTTGACATTCTTCAAGAACTTTATGAAATTATTATATTAGTTCTTGTTAACCTACGTGATATTTAAAAATTTCTCCGTTTATTTATAGTTAAAGAAAGACAATGGCTAGAAAGTTCATTGACCAGGAAGTTTATAAAACTTAAATTTTTAGATAATTTAATCATCCGTTCTTTCTCTCGAATAAGATAATACACTATATGGCCAAAGGTGATCGGCCACTTTCGATTTTAGACGTTTTCTTAAATATATTGAAAAATACATGCGGAACTATCTTGACACTCCAGGTGTGTAAACAGAATAGTACAGGTCATATATTTCCGGGAAATTTTTTTTCTCCCGAAATCCTATAAGGGACCATCAACAAATTGAAAAAGAACGAATATCTTTTGGACAACCCTGTAAAAACTAACGTAGCAAAAGCGTTCAAACAGAAGATTATGATTAAGTGCCTTATTTTAATAAACTGTGTTCATTTTTATGAGAATAGTACGTATATTCGTAGAGAAATTAAAGTTTTTATAAAAAGAATACTAAATTTTGCGAAGTTTTTTGCTTATAATTTGTAGAGTTCTTAATATAAAAAAAAGTTCTTTTCAGAAAATATGACAAACAACATTGTACACAATACCCTGCAATCATAATTAAAAAATAATAAAAATTGGATGAAAAATGAGCAGGTTTACTAAAAAATGTTTCACTGCGCATGCGCGAATGCAATCAAAATATAATGTGCATAATGTATTAACTAAGTGTATAGAGCAACTCAAAAACATGGTTTGAAAATTCTGAAAATTATCGTTGATAGAATAAGCTCGAAATCCGTTGTTCCCAAAATGAAGCAAAAAGATGAGAGACTGTATCCATACATCCATTGATTAGTGCCAATATAGCATACACAATATTGCACGTACTACTGTATTTGGATACAGCAATGGTAGTTGAGCAGAATTGCCCCTCTCTGGATTTTTTTCAAATTTAGTTAACTAAATTTTCTTTCTCGAAATTTTCCAAAAATAATAAAATTTGTTCTTCTCAGAGAATTTAAAGAAACTAAACAGTAAGATAAAAGATAACCAAGAATTATTCATCAGGGAGACGGTCTGCGCCCCTGAAGTTCCCGTAAAAGACTATTTTTAGCTCTGATTTTCTTTTACATTTATGTATTTATTTTTGTTTCTAAAACTCCCAATTAAAATACATCAGGTGTACAGAAAAAAATAATCTGTTTCACTAGATCATTTTGTAAGAAAAACTGATAAAAGTTTAATTTTGGGTTTTTAATGTATTTGTTATATTCCTAAAATATTTTTAAAAAATAAAATACAGATTTTATTGAATAACGGCAATATTGTTGAAAAATGTGTGCAATCTCTGTAAAATTTGCAGTAGCATAAAAAATACAAAATTAAAATACAATATTTTAACACTTTCTAAGACAGTTGAAAAGTTTATGACTTTGGTTCATCATTTCGATTGCCTGTAAATAAACTATTTATATACATTATTATGATTCACTATTTACTATAGAAACTCTTTAATGAAAGTAAGTCTGTAGCACTTGTACTTCGTTTACAGGTGAGGTAAGAAAGAGAGACACTTTTTTTCTTTCTTTTTTCATTATTTTTTATATTGATCAATTGTCAAAATTTTACCTGGTATTCATTCTTTTAACTTTTGCCTACATTATTAAATAACTTTTGATTTTATATCCATTATAGAAAATTAAAAAAAATATATATTTATTAAACCTGTGCTTTGTCACAAGGTGTACCACCTGGACCTTGGGACAGTTAAAAATGGAACTGAAAAGTTCAATAATTGAATTACAATATACACGGAATTGTTTGTTCAGAAAAAGAAATTTATTTAAACTGAAAAGACATTTCAAGTGATAAAATTTTTGCAGCAGCTTTCTGAATATTGTCAGCATGATGAATTGCTGCATTTTTTTAAATTCTAAATTTTTAATCTTTGCCATTGATAAGCCTAATGACTTCTTAAAAAAAGAAATAATAACTATTAATAAATACATGTTATGTAGATTAAATAAAAAGTGTTTTAAACACAATATCTTTTCGTTGAAATATTTTGAATAAAAGTTAGCTAGGCATACTTGTGTCCCAAGGTCCACAACCTCCACCTGTCCCAAGGTGCACAATATACCCACTTTGAAATTTTTAATGTCATGCTGTTAAGCTTACCACTAGAACTGTTATTATACATCTGTTTTACAGAGAAAGCTTTAAATTTCATTATATTACCTTTTATTTTACAATTTTTTCAATCAAATTCCCCTTTGCAATTTATAAAACTTTTACATGGAATTTATTATACATTTAAACAGACATACATACAATAAAATTGATGAAAATTGTCCTTAACAATTAAACTCATAAAGCTCTACTTGGTACATTTTTTCAGTTACCAATTTTTCAATGAATAAATATTTAAATATAAATTGGATATAAATGTATTTAAATTTCCTTGAATAACAAAATTTTATCTAGCAGCAAGAAGTAATGAGTGTTCATAGACTACAGAAAAAGAAAAATTATTGACACCAAACCGAAACTACCATTGTGTTGTGTCAATGTTTAAAATAATGAAGAATAATCAGTAGAACTTGTATATAATTTAATTTTTCTTTAATTTAAATTTTTTTAAATTTTAGTTATTAAATATATTAAACCAATGTTGCATTATGTGTTTCTTTTCCATTGAAATATAATTTTTGTACAGTTGTTCCTAATTTATAGACAGGCTTAAAAAAATAAATGTAAACAAAGGCATGATCTATAATCCGCAAAAATGTATAATCCACAAAACCATTGGTCCCTAAGTGTGCAGCTTTCACAGAGTAGCTGTACACCTTTTTCAAGAAATACATGCCTCCAATTCTCCAAATGACCGGAATATGGCCCCTGTTGTCTCATTTTACACATTTTTTAAAGCGTTCAAACTTCAGGGTGGAGGAAATTTTTGTTCAGAGGATTGTTTCAAGAGAATTGCCATATGACCATCTTAAAGGAATGCATGGCCGGAGTCCCACAGCTGGCGAAACTGCACATAATATATCAGAAAGGGTACTGTTAGTATAAAAGAGGAATATATCTCATAGTAATATAGGGGAAAGTATCACAGCGTCTGTGACTAACTAATAAAATAAAGGCAATTCCAGTGTTTTCCAGAAAACACCTGCTGGATATGTCACACTGCCCCCATCAGGAACATATGGTATAGATTCATAGCTGCTAATGGATATAATTTTCTGTCACCAATATTTTCTAAAGGTCTTTGCTTTACTTAATCAAAAATTTTTGTAATTAAAAAAGGCAAATATACTCTAATTTTCGACATATAAGCAGCAGCTCAAGTTATTCTATTTCCAAACAGAAATTTTATTTAATGAGTAACTTATAAATAAGACTGTATTCATTAAAAACACATAAAATTGCTAAATGATACACAAAACAAGAACCATTATATGAATTTGCATAAATAAGTATGATGATAAAAACATAATATCTACGTTTCAAACTGCTTCTGCAGTCGTCTTCAGGATAAAATATGATGTTGAAGTAATTTAAAAGTCTAGAAACATAAGCATCTCGACCAATTACATGATTGGAAAACTTCAGCGGCGCCATCCAGTGGGTACACAGAAAAATTAAAACTAAATAAGTTGGAGATAAATTGAAAGTTCGATTAAAGATCATGAAGCGTCACCATCTATGAATGGGGGAAACGGATTAAGTTCAAACAAGTTCATGGTAAAAGAGAGAAAAATTGAAACATTGCAAAAATGTAAAAATTACGACTTTTTAAAATTATTATGCCAAATTTTTGGGACACTTTAACCCGTCAGCACACGCACTTACATTTGTAGATTGGGTGCACAATGTAATTGGGGTAAATCTTATCCCAGCACGTGTGCTGACGGTTTAAGATAAATTATCGCTGCAGTCATTATGCTCACATATGATTTCAACTGATTCTCTGATCATGCTTGTGTCTGATTACAAGGAACTTAGATTTATGCCTCATCAAAATTTACACAGCAGCCTTCATTATCCAAAT
This sequence comes from Maratus speciosus, assembly GCA_963932465.1. Classification (NCBI taxonomy): domain Eukaryota; kingdom Metazoa; phylum Arthropoda; class Arachnida; order Araneae; family Salticidae; genus Maratus; species Maratus speciosus. The sequence goes on along the minus strand of OZ010796.1, from coordinate 76,494,621 downwards.
GGAAGTGAGAAAGAGCTATATTCCATTTAAACAGCATGTATTTTTCCAGAAAAGAAAAAAAAAAATACCCACCACTTCAAAATTTCAGGAAATTTTACATATCTAGTTATGGTACGATGATAAGTTGAAAAAAAAATAGTAGCTAATTTATATTTAATATATTATTCAATATTCTGATGATATAGATAAATTCATACTTCTAATAAATGGTCAGCTTTTTTGCAGAAAGAAACAAAAGACAGAAAAGACTTCATACATAGTAGATAAAATTTATTATTTTTTTTGTGAAGTATAAACTTCCCATTTTTACTTTCTTCTATCTTTACAAGAAGAAAGTATTGGATTCATGAAAATTTTCGAATTCCGATTTTCGACGGATTTACACGTTTTAGGGGTCAGAGATTCCAAAAAACATGTTTTTACAAAATGTCTGTCTGTGATTCTGTGAGTCTGTCTGTCTGTCTGTGTGTATGTGACACAAATTTTGTGGGCGCTCTATCTCAAGAACTAATGCACGGAATTTAATAAAAATTCATATTCAGTGAGTCCCTAATACAATTTGATGCTGATTAGTTTTTGGTGTAAATCGCTCAACAGGTGGCGCTGCTATGCTGCATTTTTTACGATTTTCGCAATACCTCTATCTCAAGAACTAATGCACGGATTTTGATCAAACTTCAGATTTAGTTAGTCCTTAATATGAATTGATGCTGATTACGTTTTGGTGTTAATCACCCAATAGGTGGCGCTGCTATGCAGGAATTTTCACGATTTTCGCTATAGCTCTATCTCAAAAACTAATGCACGGATTTTCTCCAAACTTCAGATTCAGTCAGACGCTGACATAAATTGTTGCTGATTAGGATTTGGTATAAATCATCTAATAGATGGCGCTGCTAGGCAGCATTTTGCTGGATTTAGACGATTTCAGCGATAGTCATATCTCAAGAACTAATGCACGGAATTTCATATCTTTAGAATCCTCATGAGATGCATAAATTGCCATTTAATTTTGGCAGTGTGATAGCGAATTTTGAAGTATTAACATGTATGAGATAGAAGAAAGTTTTGGGATTGGTACATCCGACTAGTTTAATTTAATTTTCTGAGAAAAAATTGTATTATTAAAGAATTATCAAAATTACTTTTCAATGCCTTGCATGGATAAATTACATCATTTTAGAATAATTGAGTAAACTGGCACTTAATAACATTTCCTGAAAAAAAAAAAAAAAATAAATGAAACAAAGACTCCCGTCAATAGTAAATAAAAATATCTAGCAATATGAATGCAAAGTAAAACTTAAAATTCATTTATGAACACAAGCATACAAAAATAATTGCCTCATAATTTTCAGAACCATTCATCGTTTGATATTAAGGTTCCCGTCCCATCAGCCAAAGACACACACAAGCTAATGCTAAACCTATGGGGAGGTTGTTTGACAATATCTCGTTTGCATTTCAACATTTTAAAATAATTTTTTCCCCATTAGATAGTTGAGGTTGATCCCTACATGTGCCCCTTTACTTTTTCGATTTTGATTGCAGTTTTTTTATAATGAAGCTTCAATTTTCAGAAATGGAAAGTAACTTTATAAAAAATATCTGCAACCAAAATCGAAAAAATAAGACAGGGTAGATGTAGAGATTGACCTCAGAACTCCAATCCAAAAAAAAAAATTATTTTAAGATGTTGAAATGCAAATGAATTATGGGGAGAAAATCTCCCCACAGGTTTAACATTAGCTTGTGAGTGTCTTCGCGAGACAGAATGAAAGCCTTAAGTACAGGACAAGGCTCACCTTAGGAGAAAGGTTTCACTGATATCCAATGGGACCATAGCCAACTACACAGATTATCAATAGCAATATAAAATAAATAAAATGCAATATGCAACCAGTGATGTAAAATACCCAGATATTTATTGCTAAGGGTAAATATCCGTTTTGGGTATTTACCTGGATATTTATTCTTCAATCAAATAAAGCTGTGAATAACCCTCATATTGCTATTAGTTATAATAGATTAGTATAAAATAAAGGAAAATTAGAGTTTTAGACTTCTTATAACTCTTAAAATTTAAAGACGCTTAACATTTTACATTTAAATATTGAATTTAAATGTATTGAAATATTCCACAAATTTCAATTCTTTGAAATACTCAATACGGACATCTAATTTTGACATATTTGGCTTTGTCGTTAAATTTTACCTTGGGGTACAAAATGGGAAGTCATTCAGTCAAGTAGTTTAAGAATGATAAAGAATTCAAATTCGGAATGTCTAATGTTAAATTCATTTTTTTATTATTGTAAAACAAATCAAAATGTGGGTAGTTACTACATTACGGAATAATCTATAATTTTATAATTCACATATTTTAAAGCCTTTAAAATCGATTTTTGTTTAAAAAAGAATCTTATTATTCATTATTATTCTGAAAAAATATACTTAATTAATTTTCTAAAAAGTATGAAATGTAACTTATGACTTTGTTTTAAACAGAAATCTATTTCTAGAACCGTCAATTACAATAATGCAAAATTACCGCTCATTCCGCCAGCTATTTGTTGAGTTATTAAGGCTATTCTCAAATCCAAAGAGGCTACTTTCTAACATTTTTAATTGACTTTTGTTTGGAAGCGCATGAGAAATTATATAATCAAAAGATGTTTTTGTATTTTTTTGTAAAGGCAGAAGTTCTTTCAGAAAAAAATTGTCAAAGTGGGCACTTTGAAACAAATTCCCAGCACGACAGCTCGAGAAAGGGGAAAATCTTGTCATGTAACAAGAATCACTTATATCTCAATAAGTAATTTATCAAAAAAATTGAAAACATTTTTCAATTTGAAATCACTTCAATAGTCAGGTCTGCCAATTTTATTGCTGTACGTTTCAAAATGAGCCAGGAAATGTGTCAGAAAGTTTTGCGTTGTTGAGCAGGGAATTTATGACGTGCCAACTACCCACATTGCAATCTGTTTTGCAATGATTACAATGTTATTTAACATAAACTACTTGACGGAATAACTTCCCATTTGGTATTCTTAGGTAAAATTTATAGAAAAAAGTCAAGTGTGATTTCAAAACTACGGAAAATTTCAGTATAAAGATTATCCCTAAACTTATATTTATTTATTTTGAAATAAAGATACATCAAGTAGTTATGATACTATATATATTTTTTTATACATAATAAATTAATGTGAAAATCATTTGATTAAAGGATTCAAATAGTTCTACAGTTGGTTTAGAAATAGAGGCCATTTTTTACTTATACAAATCCAAATATGACATACCACCTAAAAGTTTTCTCTTTAACTGATGACCTTCTTCACGAACTAACAAAAGTTTTAAAATTAATTTAGTATCTTTTATGATTTTAATCCTTTATAGTTCTTTGGGATAATAGTTTCCTATCATAGGTTAATTTTCTAACTATTGCTTTCTAAAGTTTTAACGTGTTTTATTGTTTCTTTTGTGTATGTTAAAGTATCCCAGGATTCCGACTCATTTCTTGATACGGTTGGGTACTATGATATAATCTAGTTTCGCCTATTGTTGGAACATGAACAGCGTCATTTTTCTGCTTTTGGAGTAAAATGCTGTTTCTCTTACAATTGTGCTATATTGTGACTGATGAAGAAAGATTTTTGAAATGCGTTGCATTAGCTTTTTTTACTTTCTTCTTTCTTCACAAGAAAAAAAGTATTAGATTCATGAAAATTTTCGAATTCCGGTTTTCGACGGATTTACACGTTTTAGGGGTCAGAGATCCCGAAAAACATGCTTTTACAAAATGTCTGTGTGTGACACAAATTTTGTGGCCGCTCTATCTCAAGAGTTAATGAACGGAATTTAATAAAACTTTAGATTGAGCTAGTCCCTGATATAAATTGGTGATGATTACTTTTTGGTTTAAATCGCCCAACAGGTGGCGCAGCTATGCTGCCTTATTCAAGATTTCCACAATAGCTATATCTCAAGAACTAAAGAACAGACTTTCAGAAAACTTCAGATTCAGTTAGTCCTTGATATAATTTAGTGCTGATAACATTTTGGTGTAAATCACCCAATAGGTGGCACTGCTATATTGCATTATTCATTATTATCGCAACAGCTCTATCTCAAGACCTAATGCACAAATTTTCATCAAACTTCAGATACCATTAGTCCCTGATATAAATTAGTGCTGTTTGTTTTTTGGTATAAATTACTCAACAGGTGGCGCAACTATGCTGCATTTTTTACAATTTCTGCAATAGCTATATTTCAAGAACTAATGCATGAATTTTCAAACTTTAGATTCAGTTAGTCCCTGATATAAATTGATCCTGATAAGTTTTTGGTGTAAATTGCCCAACAGGTGCCACTGCTATGCAGAACTTTTCCCGATTTCTGCAATAGATTTATCTCAAAAACTAATGCACTGATTTTCACCGAACTTCAAATTCAATTAGAAGTTGACATAAGTTGTTGCTGATTAGATTTTGGTGTAAATCACATAACCGGTGGAGCTGCTATGCTGCATTTTTCAGGAAGTATTAACATGTATGAAATAGAAGAAAGTGTTGCGATTGCCACATCCGACTAGTTTTATTGTGTATTTAAGAAGTGTATTCCTTTGGTATCATGTAGGTCATATTCTTTTGTTGTTTAAAAAATATTTAGAAAAAAAAAACCCTGCTTAAATACAAACTTTAAAATAGCCTGAGCGTTAAGAGTTTCCAGGCAATACAAAATTTCCCCTGGCAATTTCAAGGAATCAGATTTTTTTTACTTTCATCTTGAATTCGACTGAACATTGCATTTAAATGGTTACTTCTTTTGGAGATGCTCATTACAGCAATTGTATTAGTGAAAAAAAAAATGTTTAATTGACTGGCATTTTAAAATATCAGACCATAGTAAATGTAAAAGATGGGCAAGGCCACATTATCGGGTAACATACAGGTATATCGTATTTTTCTTTAATTAAAATGAAAGCTGCTGTTATATTTAAGCATTGTAACCTATGATTTGAAGAAAGTTTTATTAAGATTACCATTTTTTAAAAGAAATATGAAAATACCCAGGCATTTATCCAAAAAATAAATACTTACCCGCTGGGTATTTACCTTCCCACATCACCGTATGCAACACAAATGTATATGGAAAAAAAAATAATTTTTTCTGTAAGGAGAACAATGGTTTAAATACCTTTAAATACTAAGAACACTGTTGTAAAATTTAGATATAAAGTTTTATCTTTCCCATATTTCTTTCTTTAGGTCTCACGTTACTAATATGTACACTTTATTTTTATGTTACAGCACATCGATCATGATCATACTATTGCCAATGCGCAATGTCTTAAATGTAAATGAACACATATGTTTCTAGTTCCTTCTATTTATAGATATTTGTAAATTCTGGTTATAGGAAGTGTATTTCAGTATGTACATATTGCATTCTAGTACAGATAAATACTTCTGCAGAAACAGCCTGCTCTCTCTTTTTCCATTACTTTGAGTGCTGCACAATGTTAAAAGTTTTCTCATTTTAAACCTTTGCAGGTTGCAGGGTAGTTTGTACATGTTTTATATTGTTTAAGTAGTTAGTCTTTTTTAATATAAGTCATCTTTATTCAGAATCATTTACTATTCCTTTACCATATGAGCGCAGTGGATTAACCACCCAAACTTTTTAATTTGTTACTAAACGATCTGACATAAAGATTTAAAAATTCAAGAAAGCCATCAATAACAATGACATGCATAAGAATAAAAAATGTTTTTTATTATTAAAAACGAATTACAATACAAAACTTATAAAATTATATAAAAAGTATGACAGTCTTTTTCAAAGGAATTCTAATACTTTTTATTTTATATTGGGTACAAGGTTAATAACTTAAAAAATAGAACATGCAGTTAAAATCTTTCGTTCTTAACCTTCATCTATGGCTAATGGATGGAAGGTGAAGAAAGGTACATTTCTCATTTTACTGATTCATTATAAAGCTGCCGAGTAGCTACTATGCACATTAAAGTATTGAACAAGCTGGTGTGATACCGAAAGGTAAAACACCATAAAAATTAGGAAATGCATGAGGTCTTTGGGAAGAATTTTTTCTCCTTTTAAACAAAAGGAACACATGCTGCAATTTTGAAAGCAGGAGCAAAACTGATGTCTTGTCTGCTTTCATCTAACAAGGGGCAAGGCATGCCTCTCAAAGCAAGATGTTTTCCTCCCGTTTTCAAGGTCATAACATATGGTCTTTGCCCCTGAAGAAGAAAAAGAAAGTTCTTTTGAAAGACCTAGAGTGTTTCCTATTTTGTATTGTGTCACTAAGAAGTTTGTTCACCTTATGGGCATTATTATATTGCATATAATTTTTAAAACATCTAAAAGCAGTAGTTTGAATATACATTGCCACAATGAAAAATTAATGTACTTAAAGCATAACAATACATATTAGGAGTGAGATCAGAAAATTGGGTCACATTTTGTAAAATAAAAGTCTGACTTTATACAATAACAATCAATGCATTAAACATTGAAGCGATTTCTTCAATATTTACACCATTTACATTGAGACAATTTATTAAACAGTAAACAAAACAAAACAATATAATACAAAATATGACTACTTTAAAAAAATAAGGTGAATAAAATTAAAAATATTTTATCAAGCAAAGTTTTATTTAAGTGCTTATATCAAAGACACTCGAGATTAGCATGCCAAAGTCTTTAGAAAAAAAGGAAATACCAAAGTTAACTGATAGACAAATTCAGTTCATCAGAGTGCAGATGAGCACTTAGATAATGAATTTTATTTCAGTTCTAAGAAACAAAAGGTTTCTCAAAAGTATGAGTTATTAAATGTCTTTTTGAAGTACCCTTTTGAGTGAATTTCTTGTTGCACATATCACAAACAAAAGGTTTTTCACCAGTGTGAATTAACAGATGACGGGTTAAACCATTTTTTTAGTAAATTTCTTGCTGCATATTTCACAAAGAAAAGGTTTCTCACCAGTATGAATCAGCAGATGATTTTTTAAATTACACTTCAGAGAAAATTTCTTGTTACATATCTCACACTCAAAAGATTTCCCACCTGTATGAATACTTAGATGCTTTTTTAAGCAAGTCTTATCGGGGAACTTTTTATTACATATATTACACACAAAAAGTTTCTCACCAATATGAAATAACATATGACTGTTTAGCGCACTCTTTTGAGAAAATTTTTGACTGCATGTCGCACACACAAAAGATTTATCACCATGAGTTAATGTATGCCTTTTTATATCACGCTTACAAGAAAATGTTTTGTTGCATATGTTACAAACAAAAGGTTTCTCACCAGTGTGAATTAACAGATGATTGGTTAAAGTACACTTTTGGGTGAATTTCTTATTGCATATTTCAGAAACAAAAGGTTTCTCACCAGTGTGAATTAACAGATGATTGGTTAAAGCGCACTTTTGAGTGAATTTCTTATTGCATATTTCACAAACAAAAGGTTTCTCACCAGTGTGAATTAACAGATGTTTGGTTAAACCATACTTTTGAGTAAATTTCTTATTGCATATTTCACACTCAAAAGATTTCACACCTGTATGAGGATACACCAGGATATGTTAATGTATGCCTTTTTAATTCATACTTTCGAGAAAATTTTTGACTGCATACATCACAAGCAAAAGGTTTTTCACCAGTGTGAATTAACAGATGCTGTTTTAAGCCACCCTTACAAGAGAACTTTTTTTACATGTGTCACACACCAAAGGTTTGTCACCAATATGAATTGACATTTTCATTCATCATTTAATAATCAAAACCTTGTACTTCAATAATGTGCAAATTCTATGTCAGTTCTGTTAACAAAAAATATATTATTAAAATTAGCATTCATATTGTACTATCAGGCATACAACAAAGAATATACTTTGTATTCATAAAACTGATAAAGCACAATGAAAATTTCAAAAACAAGAAGATTCCAATATTTTGCTAAAAAGAAACTCACTCATTTGTATGGAAAGTACTTGTTTAGTCTCAAACAACCAGGAACTGAAATTTAGAGTGAAATGGCAGCATTCATGCTTAACATTTCAAAATTCCACCCACATAAATTTCGCAGAGGAAAGACTCATGCTCAAGATATTTTACCATATTATAAAATTTGTACTTTTTTAGACTTACAATCGAGTTAGAAAGGGAATGTAATTACCAATGCAAGATCCCTCCCCCCCAGAAAAACAAAAACTGGATAAAACTAAATAATTATGGGCTGATAATATTTAAAATTAGAATATTCTAAATCCTTGACAAATTTTTTTTAATGATACTTTACCATATGTTATTAGTTACAGTTAATTTAAACTGCTAGCTAAAGTAAATACTAGATTAAATATAGTTTTAGTTTTTTCTCAAACACTACTAACTCCATTTGCAAATTTTGGTACGGAGACTTCCTATAAAAAAAATTAATTTCATACCCTGAAAAGTTACTTTATGAATTAACCTAAATTACCCTGATGGATGGTATTTTCTTAGTTTTAATAGTTCTTTAATCATATATAATTATAATAACAATACAGTAGGGATGTAACAAATAGTGATTTGGCCGAATACTGACTTAAAAAATTATTTTAATTGTTTATTTTTTTTTCAATTTTAAAATAAAAAATTAAATTAAGGACTAATTGAAATTAATTTTTCGTTTGAGTGTTCAAATATCATAACAGCTGAATGTACTTTTTGTAATATTTTAAATACTTTGATGCCAATAAGATAACATATGACTTTCAAAAATGTAAATAATAATTTAACTCATAATTTGTTATTTAATCGTAGATAGTTCTAACAATTTATATATATTTTATCTAAAATAGAAACTCATTACTTCTGTAAAAATGAAACTTTTTTTATTTTAGTAAAATCATTTCACCCCCCCCCCCCCCTTAAAATAAGAACTTGCATGTGTCCTCCGCCTTTTTATATCCTTTCTCATGCAACTCAAACTTAGTAAATTTACATTCTGTATGTCAAGAGAAAGGTTAGTTTCTTAAAATATAATTATTCTTTCTGTTAAAATACAATTATTCTTTTCTGCTATCAAGATATACTGTTTTCTTTCTCTCAAAATTAACAAGCCCCACATAATACTTCCTCCACCCCATATTTCACAATGAGATGCCTCCTAAAATAGTTCACACAGACAAGAGACAGACTATTCTTATCTTATTCTCACAGACTATTCTTATCTGTGGCAGTTCTTGGTAAGTGAACTTTGGTTGACAGTTTGAGGGGTTTCTGATCCCCTATTGGTCAGCAATTGGCAAGTCTGCTGAAATGGGAGTCTGGTGTGAAACCAGTTCATTCTAATGAGAATAAGTGACATGTTCTATTGCAATTGCATCATTGCACCTTGAAAAGCAATCTTACCTGATTCAACTAGGAAAGTAATTTCAACTGATGCATTTATGTTAGTAAAATATTTAAAATCACATTTTGTTTTGATTTTCTGGAACTTATTTAAGCAAATATCTTAGAATATTTGGCCAAATAGACAACTATTTGGCAAAATATCTAATTACATTTGACCGAATACCTGTTCAATATTCGGCAAAAGGGCCGAATAACGAGCTAATATTCATTACATCTCTACTACAATACAGTACATACATGTATAGTTTATAGTTTAAACATGTATAGTTTAAGACCAGTAGTTTCAGATTACATCTAAAAAAAGAAAAGAAAGGTCCTTTTGATAATTAATATTTTTAAAAGTAAACATTTTTCCTTCAAAAATAAAAAATGTATATACAAATAAAGAAAAAATTTCATAAAATCATTTAACACACTTTTCAATTCATGCGGGCCCTATATTCATAGAAGTTTGGACTCCCAAGCACGTATAATTTGAAACCCCTGATGTAAATTATCAACTAAACTTAGACAGCCCTCATTAGAAAATGAACTTTAAACTACAACAGCATAGATTGCACTCACTTTTAAATACTGTGGCTGAAAAAATTAAGGGGTTTCTTAACTTAGTTCCGTAATAAAACATTTATCCATGACTTTATTTTGACTATTGAAGTTTGCATATTAGGAAATAAATGTAAAATTAGTTTTTTGAAAAACATATTTTTGCTATATACAAAGTCCAGATGGAAATACTAAAAGACAAATACACATCACTTTATTTCAGCCCTAGGTAATGCCAGGCCGGTATGTTAATCCTAATCTTTATCCTTAGATGTGAGTGTGTGAATATCTGGCTGAAGACAGAATCAAAACTGATAAGTTAATGCTTTTCTATCCTTGCATATAAGCAGGTTATCACCCAAAAAAGGTTTTAGACAGGGTGGAACGTTGTGAGAGGCGGTCAAGACTGTAAATATTTTGAGAATAATCATGCATGTTCAAACAAAAAACAACATACATTAAATTTTGAATGCAATCATATATACTAAAAAGCAAAGGTAAAAATTTAAGTAGATCGAAATCTGTTATGCAGCACAGAGTAGTGTTTAGGGGGGTAAAATGGATAGCAGAGTGCATAATGCAATGATGAAGCGTTAGACTGATTTTATAAACCACAAAAGAAAAACCAAACTATATTTCTCAAATTTAGATTCAATAAAACTTTAAAGATTAACACCTGAAAAATAAAATAGTTTGCTATGACTATGTGGTGGAAATAAAGAAAAAAAAAAAACATTTATCTTTAAACACAATAACAGTAAATAAAATGCTGAAAATAAACATATCTTTTAAACAATAACTGCAAAATAAAAGAAAATCAACTTATAATAAATAATTAATCGAAATTTGACCAATGATTTGAATACAAAAATGTAGTGTTGCCAACCAGTGAAAATAAATAATTATTAATGAACTGAGATCAAATGAATCAAAAGGTTGATTTAAGAAACCACGAGTGCAGCCATCTACACATGAGGGACAGAACCACATTCAACTGAGTTTTCATTCAAGTTTTGGCAACATAATACAAGTTTAAGCTGAAATATTGTAATTAGATGTAGAATTATGACTTTATGTATGTATAGTATGTGTTATTGAAAATCAACTTATCTGTAACTTTATATGTGAATAGAAACATTAATGACAACTAAACGGAATAATTACTTTAAAATATCACAGCATGGTATAAATATATTTAAGTTATCCACAAACCAGTGGTGTTAGCAAAATTAAACCTATAAAATGGCTAATTCCCCAAAACGATATCTTTAAATTATAAACTCTTGGCCTAAAACACCTCTTCTTTTCAATGAAGTCACCAAAGTCAGCACAGAAAGAATAAGCATACATTTCGGACAAAGTTCCCCAGCTTCACCACCGGTCAACTGGATGAATGGCACTTATAGATTGTTTCAGAAACACCTTGATATCATGACAAAGTCTTTAATCATACTCAAGGCCTCACGTGGAAAAGTATCCCTTGCACAAATTCAAGTTCATGGCCTATAATAAAGTTAAAAAACAAACATCCATAAACGTAGTTTCTCATATAGCCACACTGCGTCAAAGAAAAACAAACTGGCCGTGCTATTTTACTAAAATCGTTTTGAGCCTACTCAATATTTTTGAAAAGTTGGCGCCACTGGTTATAGACACGTTTAGTTTACACAGTCTAACCATATATCCATACAGTAATACCTTTGTACAAGCAATCGTAAGCGACCGAAACAATATTCCGTTTAAGACAGGTTTCTGGCTAATTAAGTAAAATTGTACGGCAATCTTTCCTTCTGGAGCATGAAAAGTTTCCATTTACGACAGGATTATTCCATAGACAGGTTAGGTTTTGACAGGTTTTACTCCACATATATCATAAATATCTATATATCTAATAATAAAAGACAAGAACGCTACTTGTGTGTGTTTATTGCCGATGGCTAGGAAAATCTACTGCCCGCAGAGGTCTGAAAATTTATATGAGAATAGTTGAATGAGGTATGGATGCTCTGAGGCTCACATTTTTAATTTTTTGATAATTGGCCGAGATATTAATTAAGAACTCATCAAAAAATATCTCTTTTTTTTTTTTTTTTTTTTAATTGGCGGAGGCGCGCGCGTGTATGACCAGAACCTGCTTTTCGAGAGGAAAGGAAGGAAAAACTAAATACATTTTTTTATGCCATCAGCCGCACCGTTTAAAATACGGAAAAACGGATGACATATTCTTATAGTTCGTACTTTTACGTTTCAAACCCCTCAATCAGTTTTAAAAAATCTGGTTCTTAACTCTTTGAAAAAGAATTTCAAAAAGGGATTTTTCAGTCGACTTTTTGTCCCTTTCGCCAACGCTTACTCAGGGCTCAATTTTAGAGGTACCGATTCACAAAAAACACGTACACTGTTAAAAAAAATTTCGATAATATACGTAAATTGTACTGGCAATCGAGACGCCAGTACTATTTCCGTATTTTAACGGAATTTTTTCCGTAAATTCCACAAAAAATTTCGTTTTTTTTTCTCAGACATTTACGGGGAAAAAAATTCCGTTAATATACGGAAATAGAACTGGCGTCTCGATTGACAGTACAATTTCCGTATTTTAACGGACTTTTTTTGTACACTGTTTTTAAAGCTAAGATCTTCTTCTCGTCGGTGGTGCAATCGGTTTTCTAAAAGACTAATTTTAATTCTTTAAACAAATTCGCGACGTAGGTCACTTCGCGCCTCACCGTAACGAGACTATCCTTTTCCACAATCTTTTTAGAGCAATTCTACAGACTGGATTTTACATCTATTACAAAAATTTCGTAATGTTCGAACGAGTAGAAGTATTTAAAAATAAAAATAAAATCTTAGAAAATGTCGCCGAAAACGCTAAAAAACGGTCTCGGCGAGGTTTCGCTTGGCTTCGGCACACGTTTTCACTATTAAATATGCATGTTTTTCATGAAATTTTATAGAGTACTCGGGTACAGTTATAAGCATATTAAAATTTCTGACAGTTCGAACGACGAAAACTATTTTTTGTTTCTTATATTACAGAACCCGAGACGAAAACAAGAAAAACTAGTCGGATGTGACAATCCTAAAACTTTCTTCTATTTCATACATATTAATACTTAAATCATTATCACAGTGCCAAAATTAACTGATAATCTATGCACATCTCAATCATAAGGATTCTAAAGATATATGTTCATTAAATTGAGTGCATTTTAAAAGGAGATCTTTGAAACAAACAATTGAATTTTGGCATCCACCCTCTTTGATGTCTCCAAGAAAAATTCTCAGCTCAAAGAGCATAAAAGCGACACCTGTCGCGCTATATACACCCAAGACTAAAAAAAGATCTATGTGAAAGTATAACAGAATGTGAAGTCTGATTAAATTCCGTGTATTAGTTTTTGAGACAGAACAATTGCGAGAATCGTGAAAAACGGAGCATAGCAGCGCCACCTATTGCGCGATTTACACCAAAACGTAAAAAGAACAACATATCAACGTCTAACTGAATTTGAAATTTGATGAAAATTTGTGTATTACTTTTTAAGATAGGGCTATTACGAAAATCATGAAAAATTTTGTATCGCAGCACCACCTGTTGGGCAATTTACACCAAAAAGTAATCAGCACCATTTTATATCACGGACTAACCTAATCTGAAGACTGATGAAAATACGTCCATTAGTTCTTGAGAAAGAGCTATTGCGGAAATCGTGAAAAATGCAGCATAGCAGCGAAACCTGTTGGGCGATTTACACGAAAACATAATCAGTACTAAATAATATCAAGATATAACTGAATCTGAAGTTTAATGAAAATCTAATCATTAGTTTTTGAGATGTAGCTATTGCAAAAATCGTGAATCATAGCAACGCCACCTATTGAGCAATTTACAACAAAAATTAATTAACACCAAACAATATCAAGGACTAACAGAATCTGATGTTTTATGAAAATCTGTGCATTACTTCTTGAGATATAGGGCAATTTGCACCAACAACTATTAAGCACCAATTTACATCAGGGGCTAATCGAACCTAAAGTTTTATTAAATTCCGTACATTAATATACATTACAGCGCCCAAAAAATTTGTCATACTTACAGGCACAGACAATTCACAGATAAACATTTTGTAAAAACATGTTTTTCGGGATCTGTGACCACTAAAAAGTGTAAATCCGTCGAAAACTGGAATTCGGAAATTTTCTTGAATCCAATACATTCTTCTTGCAAAGATAGAAATTAAAAAGGAAGAAGAAAACATATGTCTCTTAGAATCAATATTTTTTCACGAAAATTTTACACGAGCTGAGAAACGGTTATATTTATAACGATAAAAATTTTAAAGAGTTCCAAAAGAAACTATTTTTTTTTTTTTAATTATGAAATGACCGTACGTGGAAAACAAAAAATAACTTCTTACGAGCGCTTTTACCATTAAGGCTAATGTTAGACGAACGTCTTTTTGCACGCTTTTTTTCTACATATCATCCCTGCACAATGCCGCTAGTTTTTCGTCTGACATTAGCCTTAAAGTCAATATTTTTTGGAGATTTTTTAGTTTAAAAATATAAATTCGGATAAAATCGGATTAAAGGTATGAAATCATACAAATATGTACTTTATTAAAGGTTATTAACACGAGCCCGGGAAACACCGAGCGGGTCAGCTAATCTATAATAATAAGGAAAGAAGTTTGTCTGTCTGTCGGCCATGTTCTGAAAAAATCGCTGCGCGCAGAGCTACAAAATTTGGTATGAAGGTACCTCTATATATTTAGTTATGCACCCCAAAGCCCGATTTCGGAGTTTTTGATTAGTCTTTTTCAATATAATTTTCAATACTATTTTTAACGCTTTTTCACGGTTCGAGGCGATATATATATTTTTTATTACTATTAAAATAAATCCGATTTCAATCTTTTAGCATATAATATAGTTAATTTTGTCCTCTTTTCAAAAAAGTTTATTCGGAATTCGTACAGCGATTTTTGAATTTTTCGCAAATGTTTCATGCGATTTTTAGCGTTATTTCGTGTTTCGCAGCGATTTTTTTATATAAAAAAATTCGGTTTTTAATGCGAGTTTTTGCAATTTTTCGCAACGAGTTTTGACACTCGTGAAAGAATTACGTTTAAAATGTATTAGAACACTTGTAGTAATTTTTGGTCTTTGCGACTTTTGGAATTTTTAGCACTTTTTAATGCAATTTTCAGCGGTTTTTCGCGTTCCGCAGTGACAGCGATTTTTTGCATTCCGTGGAGATTTTTTGACATGCGTGAAAAAAATTCCGGTTAAGGTTTTTAGTCTACTATAGTAAATTGTGTTCTCAGCTATTTTTGAATTTTTAATGCTCTTTTTTGCGTTCGTTTGCGGTTTTTTTTTTTTTTTTCGTATTCCGTAGCGATTTTTTGGCATTCATAATATTTTTTTCAGTTTCAAACTTTCAGCCTAATATGACAAAGTTTCTCTTCCGCGATTTCTGAAAAAAAAATTCCGCATTTCAACGCGATTTTTAGCGTTTTTACGCGTTCCGTGCCTTTTTTTTTACATTTATAAAAGAAATTCATTTCAACCTTTTAACACGCTGTAGTAATTTTTTTCCTCCGCGATTTTTGATTTTTTATCGATTTTTTATGCGATGTTTAGCGTTCTGCGGCTATCTTTGACATTCGTAAAAGGAATTGGGTGTCAAACTTTTATCCCAATATAATAAATTTTATTATATTTTCAATAAAGTTTATTCCAAATTCGTACAGCGATTTTTGAATTTTTTGCGAATTTTTATGCATTGTTTAGAAATGTTTCGCATTCCGCGGTGATTTTTCTGAATTCGTAAAAGGAATCATGTTTTAATCTTTTAGCCCATAATAACAAAATTTTGTCACCTGCGATTTTTGAATTTTTAGCGATTTTTAGAATTTTTTCGCGATTTGCTACAATTTTTCCAAATTAGCAAAAGAAATCCGGTTATCTTCTATCCCAAAATAGTAAATTTAGTTTTCTTTTCAATTAAATTTATTTGGAATTCGTGCAGCTTCTTTTTTGTTGTTTGTTTCGCGATTTTTTATTGCGATTTTTTGAATTTTCGTGTTTTGTACTATTTTTCAACTGACCGGACGACTCCGAGCATGTCAGCTAGTTAGTGTATAAATGCTTAATATAAATAATACAAGGTTGCGTACGATAAAGCGTCCCTACTGTGTTTGCCATGAATGCGCATGTACACATAGATACTTTTATATGAACATCGAAAAGTTTGAAAATAACACGAACATCAAATCAAATATCAGTTCAAAACGTCACGGGAAAAAATAAAGTTTAGGATAGGCCCGGGTTTACAGAAAAAAATTAGACCCGGTCCCTACTCAGCCTGATAATAATGAAAGAAAATAGAAAATGGGCCTGAGAAAGGGTTTCTTGCTCGGCCCGAATAAGAACAATTGAAATATGTATTGTTTATTGTTACCAGATCCTGGTGAATCGTCATTTACTATACAGAAACTGCTTGATTGATTTGGACTATTTTAATAAATATGACCTTTATGCATGATTTAGAGGCAAAAAATGGCTTCCTTTATATTCTATGCTTTGGAGATACTGGTGATTCTTCCTGGCTTCTAGTTTCATCATTTGCAGCAAAACTTAAATCCTCACCCCCTTCCCTCCCGAGTTCTTCAAAGGTTGTAAATTGGAATCACTTTCTTTGTAGCTTCGGGAAACAGCGAACCATCTGTGCTCTAATCAGATCATATCGGTCACAATTTGTTGTCCGTTAAAAACGTGAATTTATTGCTCTATGTCTATGACGCCGAATCAGAAAAAGAATTTCTTCCCAGAAAGTGTGCCCAGTGTCGAAAGGAGGAAGAAAAACCCACCATGGAGAGTGCCTAGTTTTTTCTCATACGCCACGCTAAAATTTTCCAGTTGTTTTACTTGTTTACAAAGAAAAAAAGAAAACAGCGAATTTAGAGAAAGAACAATTATCCATCGAAAACAATATATGTTAAAAACTTTTGTAAATTATATGAAATTCCAAAATCTGAATTTATTCTATGTCAGTTGGCGTAAAAAAATTTAGCCCATCTGAAAAATTATTGGAGGGGCCTGAGCCCCACGGGCCCATATAACTCTACGCCTATGTTTACAACTAGGAACGGACATTTTACTTTAAGTTATCACAGATTGAGCTTCAATATATAAACACATTAATAAAAATGTATGCAAGTATAAACTATCCATCCAGAACAAGGACCTGCCTACGTTCAGTAGCCAGAAATACTTCTTCCATGAAAGGAAGATAAAAGTGCACTGATTGAATATTAGTATCGCATATTTATATGAAAAGGATCGGATCGAAAGCGTCATTTCAGACAACGCCACCGAAATGAACCAATCAGAGAACGGCATCTAAACTAGTGATGGGCGATAACGAGATGTTTTTCTCGATTTTCTCGATTGTATGGACATCTCGATAATTTTCGATTGTGTAAATTTTTTCTCGATGACTGCAGTTTGCAAATTTCTTTTATAAATCATATATTATGTATTATATACGTCATACATTTATCAAGAATGGTCTGCGGGTGAGCTGGAATGAGTCGATGTTAATAAAGACTAGGTGACTTCGACCGCTAGCAGGCCCCTCCTTTAATCGGGGCCCCTATTTTATACGTAATCTTGTAATATGAAATCACGAACAGGTTACCTGCTATATACGGCACTGATATATGATAGCAGGCGCGTGTGGTGTGCACGCACTACAAAATCTTCTAAAAAATATAATATCGAAACGAATGAACCTCGGACCAGATCTCTTGGGGGAGGGGTCAAAGCTAGCGGAGGGACACAGCAGCTGCATAATATGATTAAGTCGTCACAGGTCTTAGGCCTTTCCAACCATATGTCACATGAGAAGTCTGGATCTGAATTTATAAAAAAGCCCTCCCCGTGGGGGCAAAGTGGGGGGAGGGGTGCGGGAGGTGGATAACATGAGTGAGTGGTCATAAGCCTTTCCAACAATATGTCACATGAGGGGTACCGGCTAAATTTAGAAAAACACCCCGTGGGGGAAAAGTGGGGGGGGGCGGTCACCGGAGGTGCATTACATCAATAAGTAGTCACAGACCTTTCCAACGATATTTCACATGTGGGGTCTTGTCAAAATTTGGAAAAGTGTCCCCCGGGGGGGGGTGCAAAATGGGGGGATGGACACCGGAGGAGCATAACATCAATAAGTAGTCACAGACCTTTCCAACGATATCTCACATGAGGGGTCTTGGCTAAATTTGAAAAAGTGTCCCCCGGGAGGGGCAAATTGGGGGAGACTGTCACCGGAGGTGCATAACATCAATAAATAGTCACAGACCTTTCCAACGATATCTCACATGTGGAGTCTTGGCTAAATTTGGAAAAGTGCCCCCGGGGGGGGGGGGGGCAAAGTGGTGGTGGGGACACCGTAGGTACATAACATCAATAAGTAGTCACAGACCTTTTCAACGATATCTCACATGTGGGGTCTTGGCTAAATTTGAAAAAGTGCCCCCCGGGGGGGGGGTCAAAGAGTGGGGGGGACTGTCACCGGAAGTGCATAACATCAATAAGTAGTCACAAACCTTTCCAACGATATGTCACATGAGGGGTCTTGGCTAAATTTGGAAAAGTGTCCTGAAATTTTCATATATTATAAATAATATTTAGCGGAGGGCTCCATAAAAAAATCTGATCTAAAATGATAAAAACGGAAAAAACTACCCTCGCAGTGGGGGCCAAATTGGGGAGGGGAGGAAGAAAGTCTCATAATATGAAAGAGTCATCCGAGAGCTTACCGATGACATATCACATGACTGGTCCAAAAAAAGTTTGAAAATTGCTCCCCCTCCCACCCCCCGTGAGCCCACTCTTTCGCCCCGGAATTCACACAGCCGCCACTTTAAAATTTTTATGTTCAATAAATAATATTTACCGGAAGACTGCATAAAAAACCCACATCTAAAGTGATATTTAAATTTATTATAGAAATCGGCTACGGTTTTAAAAATTTGTTCGCCCCTTTTCCATCCCCCTTTGGGCGAAGAAAGGTTCATAGTATGAAAGAGTGGTCAAAGGGCTTTTCGATTATATGCCACAGGAAGGGTTCGGTAAAATTTTTAAAATTGCACCCCGCATGATTCCACTCTCACGTCCTCCTTCCTCGAAATCACCCGACCCACCTTCCTCTTTGAAATTTTTATATTTAATAAATAATTTTTATCGGAGGGCTCCAGGTATGTGACATCTTGGTAGGGCTAAAATAAGAGAAACTTTGAAAATTAGGGCTTCATTTCACAGCTCATTGTCATGCCTCTTTCTCTATCTCGTCCCTTGGTACTCTCGATAAATTTTCTTACTTTTCTTCTCTGCCGAGGACGAGAGAAATCCTCGAAAAGCTTCTCAAAGCGAAATGTTGAAAAGCGCGAGCGAAATCCTCGAAAGGCTTTTCGTTGGGAGATTTCGAAAAGAACGAGCGAAACCAGCGAGAGGCTTCCCATCGGGAAAGGTTGAAAAGGGCAAGAGACACTCTCGAGAGACTTCCCATTCCGAAAGGTTTAAAACCGCGAGAGAACATACCATCGAGCAGCTTCCCATCTGGAAGCGTCGAAATGCTGGAAAAATCATCGAGATGAGATTTGCCGAAATGCGAGATGGAAATGAAGCTTTTAGAGTCAAACTTACCGCATTTCTGGTTTAAGTCATAATTTCTCAAAGGAGTCCATCTGCTTATCCAATCTCTTTTTAGCTCACAGGCTATCTAAGCCTGAGAGATAATGTACCCGTCGGTTCTGTGTGTATGCATGTACGTAACGCGATAACTCTTGATTAAAATGTACGATTTGCTTCAATTTTTATTATGTTTATTCTGATAAGGCGTTCCGCTGATTAGTTTTGACGGTTCATTGGTTAAGGATAAAGGGAGAGAAGGGGGCTGGTCCCCCCCCCCCTCCTTAATTTAGATAAATAGGTTTTTCATGCAGAATTATTCGATTTGCTCCAAATTTCGTATACCGGTTTATTATGTTAAGGAGCTTCCCTGATTAAACTTAGAGGTTCATTAGTTAAGTATGAAGGGGGGAAAGGGGGGTAGACCCCCTCCTTAATTTAGATAAATGGGTTTTTCATGCAGAATTATTCGATTTGCTCCAGATTTGGTACACCGGTTCAATATGTTAAGAAGTTGCCTTGATTAGATTTGGAGGTTTACGGGTTAAGTATAAAATGGGAGAAGGGGGCTGGACCCCCCCCCCCCTTAATTTAGATAAATCTGCTTTTCATGCAGAATTATTCGATTTGCTCCAGATTTGGTATACCGGTTTATTATGTTAAGGAGCTTCCCTGATTAAACTTGGAAGTTCATTGGTTAAGGATAAAGGGGGAGAAGGGGGGCTGCCCGCCCCCTCTTAATTTTGGTAAATGGGATTTCATGCTGAATTATTCGATTTGTTCCAAATTTGGTATACCGGTTTATTATGTTAAGGAGCTTCCCTGATTAAACTTGGAAGTTCATTAGTTAAGTATAAAGGGGAGAAAGGGGGGGGGTAGACCCCCTCCTTAATTTAGATAAATGGGTTTTTCATGCAGAATTATTCGATTTGCTCCAAATTTGGTTTACCGGCTTATTATGTTAAGAAGTTGCCTTGATTAGATTTGGAGGTTTACGTGTTAAGTATAAAGGGGGAGAAGGGGCTGGTCCCCCACTTAATTTAGATAAATGGGTTTTTTGTGCAAAATTACTCGATTTGTTCCAAATTTGGTATACCGGTTTATTATGTTAATGAGCTTCCCTGATTAAACTTGGAGGTTCATTACTTAAGTATAAAGGGGGGAAAGGGGGGTAGACCCCCTCCTTAATGTAGATAAATGGGTTTTTCATGCAGAATTATTCGATTTGCTCCAAATTTGGGATACCGGTTTATTATGTTAAGAAGCTGCCTTGATTAGATTTGGAGGTTTATGGGTTAAGTATAAAGGGGAGGGGCTTTTCTCCCCCTTAATTTTATAAAAGTATTTTTCATGAAGAATTATTCGATTTGCTTCAAATTTAATATACCGATTTATTCCGATATGGTGCTTCCTTCATTAGATTTGGAGGTTCATTGGTTAAGTATACAGGGGCGAAAAGGGGGCAAGTCCCCTCCCCTTAATTTAGATAAATGGATTTTCATGGAGAATTATTCAATTTACTTTAATTTATTTTTTTCTCTATGTTCGTTCTGATAAGGAGCTTTCCTGATTAGATTTGGAGGTTCATTATTTAAGTATAAAAGGGTTAAAGGGGTTAGACCACCCTTAATTTAGCGATATATGTTTCTTTTTTTCATACAGAATTATCTGATTTTCTTCAAATTTGATATACTGATTTATTATAGTTAAGGAGTTTCCCTGATTTAATTTGGAGGTTCATTGGTTAAGTATAAATGGGGCAAACGGGGTATATTTCCCTTCATTTATTTTTTGAGGGACAATATTCTTTGAAATAAGAGTATAATATACAATTAGTGTGAATAACCTGTGAGCTCAATGCCATCAGTTTAACTGGCATTTATATTTTTATTGCTATTAACCGATGTGGGTTATGAAGCATAGTGGTTTATGTATTCAGTTCTGTATAGTCCTAGTTTCAAACTTTACTGTTAAATTTAGTGTCATTTTGCCCCGAATTTTCAATGTTTCTCTTATTTTAGCTCTGCCAAGCTGCCCCATACCTGGAGACTCAGATAAATACTATTTATTAAATATAAAAAGTTCAAAGAGGAAGGTGAGTGAATTCTGGGGTGCGCGAGAGTGGACAAAAGGGGGGGGGGGGTAATTTTCAAACTTTTACCAAACCTCTCCTTGACATATTATCGGAAAGTCCTTTCACCACTCTTTCATATTATGAACCTTTCTCCTCCCAGACTTGAATTCCGGAAGGGGGCGGGGGGGGGGCGGTGCGGGGTGATTTTTTTTTTAATTGTAGAGATTTCTACAATAAATATCATTAAATGAGGTTTTTTAATGGAGCTCTCCGATAAATATTATTTATTAAATATAAAATTTTGGTGGCTGCGTGGGGGGTGCTGTGGGTGAAAAGTGGGGCTGCGTGATTTCCGGGTATATTCTGGGATAAAAGAGGGAACCCACGTGGGAGGGGTAGATTTCAAACTTTTTTTGGACCAGTCATTTGATATATCATCGGAAAGTTTTCGGTTATCATCGGAAAGTTACTCTTTCATATTATGAATATTTCTTCTTCCCTCCCTATTTTGGCGCCCCGAGAGAGGCACTTTTCGAACTTTTTTGAAATCGTAGCGTTTTTAAACATTTTAGATCAGATTTTTTTACGGAGCCCTCCGATAAATAATTTTTAATATATGAAAATTTCAAAGAGAAGGATGGGCAGGGTATATTTCGGGGGGGGGGGGGGGCACGATAATTGGAATCCTGGGAGTTGGGATAGAAAAGATCTTTTCTATCTTTTGCTGATACCCCTCATGTGATATATCATTGGAAAGCTCTGTGACTACTTATTGATGTAATGCACCTCCGGTGACCGCCCCCCCCCCCACTTTTCCCCCACGGGATGTTTTTCTAAATTTAGCCGACACCCCTCATGTGACATATCGTTGGAAAGTCCTGTGACCACTTATTCATATTATGCACTTTCCTTGCCCCTGCCCCCTACTTTTCTCCCCGCGGGGGTTCGTTTAATGTATTCCAGTCGAAGTCTTTCTAAAAATGGGGAAATTAAAGATCCAATCTCAAATGACGTAGAAAAATCAATAAAAAATTTTGATCCCTTTTATCATCCTTTAGTTCATGTTTTTGCCACTAGGGGTGCTTTTGATTCGTATTTCTTTGGTCATTTTGGTGCTAATTGCCGAAAAATTCTAATTTTTGATACTTAAACTCCCCTTACCGCTTCATAGCTACTCGCGTTTTTTCAGCTTTTTTCAACCAGAGGGCACCCTTACAAGACTTTTCCAGTCTTATGGCTCCTTTATAGCCTCCCTTTGGTTTGTTGTTTTTTTATTCCATCTGTTTTCAGTTACCCTATATTTAATAAAATCTGCCTTATATATATGTAAAAACAATGATTTCAATAATCGATTCTAGAACATCTCCTTTGTAGATTCTCGAAAATAATCGATGACTGTATCGATTATGTATTTTACGATAACGATTTTTTTCGATTGGTAAATTTTAGAGAATCGCCCATCACTAAGCCCTATCACTACTATGAAATTGTCGGCCAGAATAATAGCTAAGTTTTCCAATAACTGTTTTTAGCTTTTCTCGTTATAATCGATTGTAAAACATCTCGATTGTAGATTCTAGGAATTAATCGATGGCTGTATCGATTGTGATTTTTTACGATGACGATTTTTCTCGATTGTCGAATTCTCGAGAATCGCCCATCACTAACTAAACGATGCAAAGCAAGATTCGAAATGGCGTAAATTACTATGGACGTTAAAGGAGTCACGGAACTTTTATTTCAGCAGGATATTGTCTAGAACCAATATAGAGGGTAAGTAAAAGTTTAAGGAATATTTATTACTGACTTTATTATGAAGTGAATAAATATAAATAAAGTAAGTGAATGAATGTGAAATTAATGAATGAACTTAAAAATAAAATAGTGTTTGTGAAATGAGGTTTTATGATAGGAGATAAAATAGGAGGCGATGAGAAACACAGTGTTTGTATTTCTATCAACTTTGAGTTTCCTCTTCATATGGGTATACTTATAAATTAACCAAAAATTTTATGCTTGCCCGGAAACTTTTGACCGCCACTGTATGCTCATACGTATGAAATACGTATGTAGACATAATTCTGCTCAAACTTCTTATGAAAATCCCAACAACCCGATTAGCAAAAAACTTAAATCTGACCCCTAAGAATTATCGTAGAGTAAACCCAACCCACAGAAAGAAAATAGAATAACCCGTCCCGAATAAAAATAAAAAAAGTACAACCCGATCCGATGCAGGACTCTATTCAACGACCCCGAGTTGTTTGCTATTCAAAGGTTTTACTATATTTGAATACTAAAGAATATAATAAATATGCACATTTCTTTCTATAAAAAATAAAATTGGTATTAAACATATAATTATAGATTGTTTTCAATGAATGCATTAAAAATGATTTATTTTTCTTTCATTTCAGGTTCAATTTGGTCGGGTTGCAAGTCGAAATATTTCGAGTTCGGAACAGGCGTGGCTTGAAATATGTGAGGTTGCGATCGTCGAAGATGTTTTTGTCGGGTTGCAAGTCAAGGAATTTTTTTGGTGGATTTGGATGGGGTTGATGGTTGACTTGACTTCAGATGAAATTTTTGGGTTCCGTTCGGGTACAGACTGACCCGCTCAGAAGTCTACTTGGCTTCCTGAAGTGCCTGCTTAAGATAAATTTTAAACAGATAAACATAAAAAGAATGCAATTGATGCCGCGATCGATTGAAGAAATTCGTGATTCTTGAAATAGGACTATTGCGGATATCGGGAAAAATCTAGTATAGCAGCGCCTCCTGTTGGGCAATTTACCCCAAAACATAATCAGTACCAATATTTATCAAAGTATACCTGAATCTGAAATTTGATGAAAATTCATGCATTAATTCTTGAGATAGAGCTATTGCGGAAATCGTAAAAAAATGCAAGTACTCTTTAAGAGGGGAAAGGGGGGGGGAAGTCGAAGCAAAGGGAAAAACCCAATTTCGGGTGGAAAGAGAAATCTTCATGAACTAATATTTATTGTGAACTAATATTTATTGTGTAATAAAATGACAAATGGAGCAGAATTTTTTTTTTTTTTAATTAAACAGTTTTTAAACTTTGAGTACTGTGGGGAGGGACGGGAGTCAAAAACCGGGAAGCAAAATTTTGAAAGGGTGAAATTCAGACGAAATTTTAATGAAATGAATTGTCAATAAAATTTGGGGCATATAATTTATTCACTATAAAGTACAAATGGAGATGAAAAAGTTTACAAAAATTAAGTTTTAAAGATTTTAAACTTTGGTATTGTGGAGGAATGAGCAAAAGTGAAATTTGGGAAGAAGGAGAGGCAAGGGGGGGGGGGGGGTTAAGATTTATTTTTAAATCAGAAATTGAAAGAAATGCAGAAGAATCACCCCTGACCTGATTAAGAAATAATACAAGAAAAAAGTTAAGCACTTTTAAGGATTTTTTGCAGATTTTGCATGAAAATAAGTACTTTTAAGCACCAAAAATTCTATTCGAAAAATGTAAGCACTTTAAAGGACCGTACGAACCCTGTTAAAAGAATACACAAAAAGTGAAAGAATGAAACGAGCATCCTATACTACAATTTGTGAATGGATTGCCGATTCATGGAAAAATATCTCGGCAAAGATAGTGATCATCAACGGATTCAGAAGAGCTGGATTGCCTCATTAAAAAAATGGAGCCCCACCCAGCCACAGAGGTTTCTGAAAGTGAAGATGAAGCTGATGACTCGTCTATAAATAGCGACATAATTGGTTTGTTTTTGACAGAT